>CM068367.1:1302201817-1302801817 GCA_034769895.1 Magicicada septendecula
TAAACGCCTTCATCCCCTAAATCTTTCCACTTTTGATACAAAATACCTTGACAATTTTGTATAAATATAAGAATCTTAAAAGCAATATTTTTAATTTGGTAAACACGGTTGCCAGTGTTTTGGGCTGGGCTTTTTCTGTACTACTCTTATAAATAATTTTTGAATAATTTTGGGGTATTTAATGCTGCTTTATTCGTAGCACAACAGCACACAGTACCATACTCTAACCTAGTGAGCAGTAGCGCAGCACGCACAGTGCTTGAATTGGGCATAATACGGAGACAACAAAATGAACGAATCACGGAAGTAGGTTTTGACTGCAAATTACATGAACGAATTCTCAAGTCAACGTTCTACCATAACCCGACATGTTATTTGACAGCTGTCTTGTACTTCCAAGGACGAGACACACACACTCTCTTAAAGTACACTATCCAAACACTTGTATTAAGCAGTCTAGTGGTAAATTTAGTATTACACTTTAAGGGTAAATTAAAAGACCTTGTTTGTTGCTTATTTACAAGAAGCTGTTTCTCGAAGACCTTTCGCTAACCAATTATATTATCTCTCATATTTATTTGTCTTATCTAGTTTTAATACTATAGTTTCCAAACATTCTGTAGACACATATTAATATGTACTTTGCATTACTCGATTTTTGTTGTTCAGTTACTGTGCAGAATATAATATCGAAACACGTGGCTGTGCAGTTCTACTTATCCCTAGATATACGATCTGGACGTCTGGTTTGCTTTATTATATTTATGTATTAAACAAGGAGTTATAGTATATTTTGTATTATATTTTAAATTTATAAAAGTTTTATAAGTATATCTGACTATGCTTTATTCATACAAAACGATAGTGACTAGTAATTTGATGAAATTACATAATTATTTTATACCCATTACATTTTCAAGAGATATTTTCATTTAAAATATACTTTTCCTAAGTTATCAAAAAAATGAAGATTACGATCTGATAGTTTTAGTGTTAAACACTTGAAAATGCTGAAATGCTTAATCAAATATATTTCCTGCCTTCTAGCAAATCTCATTTGAAATATTTCTACAGTGACATTACATCTACGTTTCTACATTTAAATAATGTATAGTTTAAATAAAATTTTAATTGTGTATGCATTAAAAATTTTGCACTTCCTTGAGTCTGTTGAAAAAGTTCTCCAGGGCTGACATCACGAGTAAGAGAAACATAGAGCAGATATCGGTTTGAAAACACTCAACAAGTGGTTTCTAGTATACAGACTATACAGATATGCTTTTAATACAGATTATAACGCTTGTTCAGTCTGCACCTGATATTATATTTCCAGTAATATTTTTTGAAGAACTTTAAACTCAGTAACACCCTGCGGTCACTGTGTACGGTGATTTATGGAAGCAGAAAGCGTAAATTAAGTTTAAGTTGTCACAAGCGTTTAATCCGAAATTTAAAAGAGTCAAATATAAAGATGCTTCTGAGGCAGCACAGGTTTCTTATAAAATTAACTTGAAATTCAATAAAAATTCTGACATTACTTAAATCTTACAAACAGGACTCTACCCAGCCGCACAGATGGACTGCCAAGTCCAAACATAGATTCAACTGCCTGTTGAGAAGAAAATATGAAAAAATACAAACGAAAACCGTAACACGCACACATATAGTGTTCGGTGGAACAATTCAAGACAACTAATCCACAAAATGTCAACTCTTGCTATCAAAAAAGGTGGGCTGCAATAGCGACCAGCTACGCGAGAGCAAGTGAATTTCGTATGACAAAATTATACAATACTTGAAATGATGTAGCACACTAATTCACACACACTTTACTTTATTGTTGCAAATATATTAATATTACATAAAGTCTAAGTCCTTAACCTAATGAACATATGAACCTATTCATTCGAATTTTCATCACGGATTATAAATTTGGCCCATAAGAAATACACTTTTAGTAAAATACTTGACACGTTGCAATAAATACGAAATTTACGTTTCGAGACTGCTACTAAGCTGGTCAGTATCGAATGTACTGACTTCGTCTGTCGATTACACTGTATCTGGTTTTCTGCGTCATTTTAATTCATGCGTTGAAACGATTAGTACATTACACACCGCTTTCACAAATAACACTAAACAAGTAACTTATACTTCAAAACATGTAATTTTACGTGGCCAATAACGAACGATGTATTGTAAAAGTTTCATTACCACTTCGAACTAGTAGTTCGTGTCTCGTTAATAAATGTATTATGTCGTCCAAAGGAAGTTGGTACAGATCTAACTGGTTTACCTTTTGTAAACGTTCTGCCGACACTGATACCCTTGAATATCGCCACACCACCTCGTCTTTATACCGAAATACGGCAGTCAAAATATCACACCCGCTTGTCCAGACTTAATGCGTCTAGATTGCCATAAGAAAATGTACGCATTGGCCTTTAGTAGTTGACTGCCTATCTAAACCCTGTAAAAGAATACACAGCAAATTATCTGCGCCACGGTAACTCAACACCACTGCTGTATTTAATGTACCTTTAAATATGATTTAAAGAAGCGCTATTAACCTAAATCGGCGATCATTAACCGCAATAGTTCTGCTTAGTGTCATTAATGTTTTTATTGCAAATGCCGTGACCGTCGAAATGTAGATGACAATAAAGTTGATGTTGTTATTTTGATTACTTGAAACGCCACAAGTGATATTTGATAGACATTTCTTCACGCACATTGAAATATGAAGTTAATGCAATGTTCGATGTGTGACTATGTGTTATCAGCGTGAAGTAGCGGTCCTGAAACACAAAATGACAACATGTGGTATGGTTCTTCAAAACAATAGTACCAAATATATAATTATTTTCTTATAGTTGTCACCGTTACCATATATGGATTCGTGTGAAAAGTTGGGCCCTTGTAGGGAGCTCGTTAGAGGAATTTTAAAACACATTTCTATTCGTGCAGGACGTACACACAATAGATGCCTAGTTTTGTAATATTCGTAGTTTTGTTCAGCCGACTCCAAGGACGGACAATTATCAAGTTATTTTTGTAATGAAATTGTGCGTTGAAACCTGTGATAAACTATTGATTTCTGTTAATGTATACAGTGTGGGTCACATTTTATAAGGATTAGTAAATTGTATTTGTTAAAATAGAAGATTGTAATAAAATTCGCGTTTGTTTCAGTATTGTTGGTAGTAGTTTAATTTTCCTTCGCTAGAGATTACAACACATAAGATATTACAAACGATTTTAAACGTAAAATAGAAGTTTACATAAGTTATAGCCTGCTATAAAAAGAATACACTCATTACCTATTATGTATTCTACTGTAACGCGATGTGTGTATGTGTGCCCCCGCGCGCGTATCTACGTCGGATTTTCAACTTTTCCGCTTAATGTCATGTCTAACCTAGGCCTATAGGAAATTTTAAACAATATAGATTCGACATACCTAGAAGTAGACTATCTTAGATATCACTGTTAAGACTATGTAAGAGATATTAATTAAATAAATTTAAAATTTTAAAGAGTATTACTTAATAATTCGACTTATCATTCGATTAAATTTATTTGTTTATTATAAAAATTTATAGATTCATGCCGAAGAATTTTTTTGGATTAGTTTATTTTTGTTTTTTAGTTATTGTGACACTTTCCTCTTAATGCTGGCTTTGAGACCAATTTCAGACGCTAGTTACTGTGAATAACGAGAAATAGAAAAATCTTATTCCAGTGTTCATTGAAATATACTTGTTCTGGTCGTATTTCAGGTTTCTTAAGTCGGGGACCAAAAAAGACAGCTTTCAAACAAACGTTTTTAAATAAAGTTAATTAAATATCGCAGTATTAAAATTATTTAAGAACATCTTCGCTCTAATAGTTTTCAAAATTATTGCTCAATTTCTAAGTTTAAAATTTCTAATCTTGAAAGTAGGTTCAAAAATTCATATATTGAATACTTATATTCATTTTATAGTTCCATTTTTTATATTAAATGCAGTGTATGTTTTATGGTGTACTCCCCTATGTACAGGCAAGTTTTGTAGTAATCTAAGAGACGTAATAATCTAGTTTTTTATCCCCATAACTTTTTCCGAAGTCTTCTTCTTTTCTATTTACATCCATGTAGGTTCAATACTATAATTTTAATTTTTGTGTCCCCTGTCGGTATCCTGTTGTTGATCAATCACCTTAGTCTTCAAGATTTTAACACCACATCGGTATATGTCTCCTTAAAAATATGTACCTTCACGATTTTAAGTATCAAACCCTTGTGTTTATCCGCTCTGAAATCCTTCTAATCAGTTTTGGGTTCCTTCTTCTTAACTACTCCTACGTATTCTTGTTGAGAACCCATGATTTGTATCCACGTAATTCCGTTGGTCTGAAATTCATATCTATCGTCACCTAAATTCTTCACCAGTGATTTTTTGCGTCGGCTAAGTCTTGCCAAGTTCACTATTCCACAGTACTAATCCCAAGATCACTTTTGTGAAGCGCGGTCTTCGTAGACTTCTTATTGTCCCAGGCGTTGAATATAGCAACCTTCATTACCATTTGCCATTTTTTTAAATACAAAAGATTCTCACTACCTCATTTGCCTTTTTATCGGCGTTTTAGTTTCTAATTTCCGTAGATGATAGTTTTGTACTCTTGCGTTACTTTGTTTATCCAGTATATCCGACTCGTTACTTCTTATAGTATACCTTCTTTATTCTTCTTACAAGAGTCCTTTCCGTTCATCTCAGTATTTGTCTACTTTTTTGTTAAAGTAAGTATAAAATCATTATATATTTATATCCTTGCTAAGACACACCATGAGGATAGAGCAAAATTTCCAGAAACCTTTTCTACAATGGAGACCAGTGGATAGGAGATCTAGAATAAGACCAAAAAGAGACGGATCGAGAATGTTGAGAAGGATCTGAGGAATAAGAGGATAAGCTGGACAAGACTATGTAATGAGAGGGCTGAATAGAGAAATATCGTTGAAGTGGATAAAACCTGTACTGGATTGTAACGGCAGTAGAAGATGAAGATTGATACTGTATTGGTAATGCATTTCTGTATGCACGTCAATTTTATCATTGTTCTCCCCATAAATTTTAGAGAAAGGAAGTTTTCTTATGATTTTAGTTTGAAATGTGGCTTTTTAAATAAGTAAGAAAACCAAGAAAAACGTTCATCATATAACTAACTTGATAAATAACTAAAATAAAATACAAAAATACTGTTGAAACCATTTGTAAAATGAAAAATATACGTTTTTATTGAGTGGTTACATAATACATCAAGTACTTAATAGTGTTCATAAATATAAAGTTTTACAATTAAATTTGTCTTTAAAGATTTGTAACTATCTCTAAAATATTTTTTAATGAAATTATAATAAAAATAATTTGTTTTTCACTTTTCTGGTGTTGAGCGGACAGTCTGCTGCCTGATCCCGTTGAAAATCTCAACATGCCGTCTTTCGTCCTGTTGTGTTCCTTTCGTTCTCTCGTGGTGTTATACGGATACCATTCGTCAATCATGCCTCTGTCCTCAGTCAACTTGAACAGTCACGATTTCGGATAAAACCTCCGGTATTTGTGTTCTGGTGTTATATAAGCTAGTAGCAGTTACTGATGATCAGGCAGGACTTACTTGATCGCAGTTCCAGGACTTCCACCTGCATCCAGTGACGTCATGCTTCAGACAATCAATACTGAAATCTGATTGGCAAATAATACAGTTGCATTTATAATATCGAACAAATTTGTAAATGTATTCTAACACATAGGCCACATGGATAAAAATGTCCGACTTATTTTTCAGGTAAATACGAACCACATGGCTTGAATTACGACTTTAAATAGTGTAAATTTCAATACGTGGTTAAAATTAATAATATTTTATTTTATTAAAGATTAAATTAATTTTCCATAATACTTTCTTACTCTTATTTACTGCACATTAATATGACTAAGTATCGAGCTCATAATTCTGTAACACCTCCTTTAAAAGGTACGTTCATAACATCACACTAATTCACACGCGCGCGCGCACACACACACACAAAACCACACATACACACCTTAGTTTATTGTTGTAAATATCTTAATACTACATTAAATCTAAGCTCTTAACCTAATGAACATATGAACCTATTCATTCGCGTCTTCATCATGGACAATTATAAATTTGGGCGTTAGAAATACACGTTTAGTGAAATCCTTGACACATTGCAATAAATACGCAAACTTTTGCTTTTGGAGGCGTTCTAAAATTATGTAGACTAATGTTACAAAATACTTTTGTAAAATTGTCAAAATTCTCTTCATAAGATAAATCAGTACGATATACGTCAGTTATCTGTCATCAGAAGTAACATATTACTCGTCCCTAAAATGATATACATTTCGGAAAAGTGCAGTAATCCTACGAAGATCTACCAGTAACTATTATCAAGACCTATTACAAAATTTGTGCAAATAACAAAATTGCTTATAACCAGGAAGGCTTTGAAGTGTGTTTGATTTCGTTTTGTTCCTTTGTTCCACATATTTGTTTTGTCAAAACTAAGAACTTAACAGGTAAAAAAAAATCATACACCAGGTCTAGTAGCTAATAGTTTTCTGGCAACCGGACATACTAAATAGCAGGTTCTTCCATGATAATCTGTCATCTATGCAAAATTTCAGTAAAATATAACTTGACTCACGCAATGGAAAATATTGCTCTCACAAAAAGTAGGCCTATATTAATTTTAAGCGATATATTTTATTCTTGTCAGAGATACCGGCAGTTTTTAGAACTCCTAAGGTACCTGAGTGGACGGCCTTGACACAAATACACACGCTGGGCTAGTAGAGAAACGTGTAGAACAACACTCGTCCTTTGGAAGCGTTTCGTACTTGTAACAGTATGATCTTTTTAAATTATACGATATGTTTGTACAAGCTAAAATGATTAGCTTTAGATGTTTATGTTAACTTTGTGTTTCAATTTGTATTTACTATAAATATGGTACACTTAGAAGAACTTACATGCTACGATAGGTTACAATTGAAGTTGGGGAAGAAGAAACGGCGACAGCTGTAAAGATCCGTTATATATATATATATATATATATATATATATATATATATATATGTATATGGTACAAAATTCCGCGAGTGGAGAGAGTAGAAACAATATATACAGCTTAGTATTCTACAAATTACTCAGTGGCAAACCAACGAGATACATCTTGACTCGTATAAGCCCTCCCCAACTATGCCGTTCGGATCCGGCGTTACACTGTAGGCCCCATATAGGCCTACCTGTGAAAAGCTCCGTAACACATGCACCTCTGAAATATGCGGGGAGGGTACAAATCAGTCGAAAGCCTGTTGACGCAAGAAGAGATTCTACAAATAAGATACTCAATACGTGTCTGGAACTGTTACTAACAAACCCTCTGTGCCAATAAACCAGAACCTACCATCGCATCGTCTACCCATATATGAAGAGCTTTGGGGTCTAACAAACAGCTGGTCCAAAACAGAATATAAAAAATTGAATTGCTACTTTTAATGAGACCACCCGAAGACTAATCGTGTATGCTGTGTAGACTAACACAGCATACACGAGCCCCCTTATGCACAGTAGTCTCATACAAAAAAAAACATAATAATAATAATGACGACGACGATGATGATGATGATGATGATAATGATGATGGTGGTGGTGGTGGTGGTGGTGGGTTTGTTGGTGGTGGTGAAGAGCATCTGGTAAAATCATTATACAATAACTGTTCTTATTATCATAAATAACCGGGAATCTTCTTCTTCTTCTTCTTCTTCTTCTTCTTCTTCTTCTTCTTCTTCTTCTTCTTCTTCTTCTTTTTCTTCTTCTTCTTCTTCTTCTTCTTCTTCTTCTTCTGCTTCTGCTTCTGCTTCTGCTTCTGCTTCTGCTTCTGCTTCTGCTTTTCCTCCTCCTCCTCCTCCTCCTCCTCCTCCTCCTCCTCCTCCTCCTCCTCCTCCTCCTCCTCCTGTCATCCTGTGCAGATGATCCCCCACCATTGTCCCACCATAAAATGAAATAATCTTATTTATGTCCTTTGCTTCGAGTTCTGCCATTACTCATTTGTTATTCTATCTTGCAATGTATAAGTTACCACCCCAAAACAGATGCCTTTCTGCTAAGGTATGGTAACCCTGATATAGGAGTCCCTGGTCCTCCTGATAGAATGTTGTGCAACAGGCCAGTAACTTGTTCATGTAAAACTTTGAAATCCTTGTAATATCCAAAGCAGGCTCGGAGTAATGTCTGGAAACTGTGGCAGTAGGACCCTAAACAGTAAGAATAACCCGGAATGAGGGAGAAAAATATCTTAAGATAGTGTTATTCACCTTTCATTTTACTCAATGCAAGATAGGCACGACCGTAGACCTCTGTCAGAGTAACGAGCTCAAATTCACTAATAAACGTTCAGTAATACAGTAAAACATTCTTCATATTTTTTAACAGTACCATGGGCAATCATAAATACAACATTACAGCTCATGAGACAGTAATGCCGAAACAATCATAATAATCATAAAGTTCAATCCGATAATAAATTGGTCAATATTGATAGAACATAATAGCCGACTGGGCTTATATACATCCATTTATATGTTACATAAACACTCACGGATCAAAAGCAAGAAAGATCAAATTTACCTTTTATTCAAGACGGCTTGCCTAAATAAAAAAAAATAATAATAATCTTTGCCCCGATACGAATGTAAACAATTAGACGGAGATGTGTAAAATTTTCTACAGACAGTACGCAAAATTAAATTTAAGTTCGCTTTTAAGCTTCCGTACCCTTCATATTCTGTTTCAGTAATTAAAATCAGTAGTCGCCTTATTCCTAAGCTTCTTTGCCTGCCATACGAAATTTATTAAGCATACGAATTTTACCATTAAAAAGTTCGTAACCTATCAGAGCTTAACAACTTTCGACGAGAGTTAAAATACAACAACTTGTTAAAATAAAGCAAGAGCCCAAGAAGTGTTCCACATCACCTCTGTCTTCGCTGTTGCTAAAAATCACTTGAGTGTATGCTCTTCTTTCTGTGGTCTGAATCTAGTATATCCTGCCTAGTACAAGCCCTCTCTAATTATGCCGTTAGGATCCAGTGTTAAACTGTAAGTCCCATATGCCTATGATAGAATCTGTAGTACACGCACAATGAGTATATGCGAATTATTATGTTAGTAGCCTCGCATGGTTTTTAAACCAATTTAAACCAAAATTTTAAATCTCACTACTGATTATTTATACATGAACTAAAAAAAAACTTGGGACCATTAATTGACATGAAGAATTTACTAATTTTGTTAAACTATAAATATTTTGTTGTTAAAATTCATTCCCGGGCTGTTTGGCCGTGGCCCATTGTTTTCAACTAAAACAGACGTTTCGACAGTACCGTCGACTACCATCATCAGTGTAAACTTCGAGCTTTGCTAACGTCGGGTGTGGTACACGTTAGAGACCACAGTACTGTGGTTAAGGGCCTAATTAGATGGTAACATTTTGAAGTCATCCCGTTATGTCATATTTACAAAGCTGGTGTGGAGGAAACAGTTCATCAGACAATTTTTGTCCTGCTATATTTAATTGAGGCAATTCGTACCGTTTTTCCAACTATCCAGTTATCCAACGCTTACAGCAAATTTTATATCTTCTCTTAAAATTGCTTGCTAAAAAAATTGGCTTTTTCTTGTAGTATTGGTCCGGAAAACGGGATACTCGAATTCCGTTGTTGTGTGAACGAAAGAAACAAAGCATCACCGACGTCTTCAAAGGTGGAGGATTTTATACACTTCCTAGCAACTAGGCGAAACATTAGACGTAGACTAAAGTTCAAGTTTATGAAGATTTCGTTTCATCTACCAGTGTTACTTTACCAATACCGATGTTCCGTACTACATTTTTATTAGCCTCCCATTGCCCTAGTCTAATGAAACTACCAACAGCTGTCTTTTCTTCGGCAACGACATATTAACTTACAAGCAAATTACACACACACGCGCAATAAAAATATTAAACTTTCAACGCGATGTCAACGCAGAAAGTGAGGAATCCAGGAGAACCTGTGAAAACAAGATAAGGAGTATGGTCAGAGGGGTGTTATCAAATAAGGAGTGTTTTGCGTCCGAACTACACAGAGGATATACCATAAGATTTGGTGGGTGGAGGGCAACGTTTTCGAGAATCTTACCATCAGAGGCTGACACGCCGCGACGTTCATCCCCTACTGTCCGCCGCTTTTGTTATAGCCAATTCCTTCGTAAACACAGTTCATTCTTGGAATTTCTGTGCAATGCATAGACGTCTTTCGCCTGCTGCCAACCGCTTTAGCACAGCCAAATCCTACATAAACGCAGGTCGATGTTGAATTTCTGTTCTTTGCGTAGTATCCAACACACAATTAATTTTATGTGTGTTCATTCAAAAACAAAATAAAGATTTTATGTACTTATAAGATGTGTTACGAGGATAAGTGTATCAACTAAAGTGAGCTAAAGAGAAAAGGACCCTGGACAATCTGGAACTCGGATAATCGGGATTCGGATAATTGGGACTCTGCTGTACGTAGGCCTACTGCTAAACTTTGTGCTTTTTATCAAGATGTGTAACAACAAGCTATCCTTAAAGAGACTGAGGACATTAATAGAAAAAATCTGACTCCTGAATATTAGGGCATGACTAATTCGGTTTTAGAAACAACCATCCTACTATTATTCAGCTACACAAAACAACAAATGAAATAGAAAAACATTAGGAAATAACATCAAGGTCCAAAATTATTTGTAAGCGTTGCCGAATCCTTAGACTAAGTTTAGTTAGATGGATTAGAATAGAAATGGAAAACGTTTTTACCTGCACAATACTCTGAAATTCTGAAGCCGTACAGTCTTTAGAGTCAATCGAAACAATGAATGTATTGCATCAGATACTGCAAGTCATCTAATAAGTTTAAGCTCCAACGGGCAACAAACATAATCCATTAACGGGCAAGAATATCGCGTATAATGTTGAACGAAATAAGAACCTTACATAAACTTTACAGCCTACATCAAGCAGGACTGTGAAGGCCATTCAGGAAAACATCCACCAACGAACTAAGTGGAATTTTTTTTTTTTATCACTTTTTTTATTGAACCTTCTTGGTGTTGTTTAATATTTAAATTCATTACACGTCCACGTTCTTATCAAAAACATAGCGTATCTTGCTGTAGTTAAAAAATATATATTGTAACGATAATTTATAATTAGATATAATTAATTTGTTAATTTTGTTTGTGTAAAAAAAATTTTGTTGTTTATAATTTTTTTAATTTTATAATTAATTAAAATCAATTAATTAATTATGTTCTGTCGTGTTCAGAAAATTTTGTTATTTGTTTTTATTATTTTAATGCCTTTTCAGGATTTTTAAAATCCTCTCGCCACTTGATAGAATTGTCTCCAATAACAATCGATTTGTATATTTTTCTTATTTGGAGGCTATCTTCCTTCGGGTGGTGAGATTCTGGTAGTTAACTCTATTAAATTTACCTATTAAGTTAATTATATTTTAGGAATGAAAAAATGTTCAATTATGTAATATATAAGAAACTTTATTAACAATTATTTATCATTCGACTCTTTATCGATATGTAAATCGATTCTCAGGGTATCGTTAATTTGTACAGTTATTTATATTAGGATTCTTTTAGCAGTTATTTTAGGTAAAGTCAGAGAAATAAGGGCAAAGTTTATAAAGTATAACATTACAAATATATCACCTTAAAGATTAAAATACAGATATGATAGTTAATATATAATGGTAAGTAAGCAGATTTCAAACCATTCCGTTGTAAAGGCAGTGTTCCGTTGCATTGTGAGTAATCAGTGTAATCAGTGATGGCTGCCGCTAGTAGTCCAGACGTAAGACGAAGTCACCTCGCTGTTTCAAAGTTCAATAAAAGATGCTTTCCCTCTGAATTTTCGTCCTTGTGGCTGCAATTCTTCCTTCTTGTGTTGGTGGAGTGTCTCTGGTTCAGTGTTAGTGTTGTACTTTGAAAAATAGTGTAGTGATAAATCAATTTCACTTTTGTCTGTTAGGCTGATATTTGCACTTGTGTGTGGTGAAGTGTAATTACTGTTTTAATTGTTTAAATGTTATTTTCACTGGTGTTCCATTCTGTGTAGTATTAATTGAATGTCTGTAGGTATTTATTTCACTTGGTCTCCGTTTAAAAATGTGTTTTTACCGAAACTCTCGTTTTTGCACTTTAGGCTTATAAAACATTCGCCATTACGGTAGTAGAAATTAGGTTAAGGTTTACCAAGTACACGCATCGAGTGTGCTATTCAACGTTTAATAATCAACTAACTTACTTTCTTCGTCTTCGGCTAAAGTCTTAGCCAAGCCAATCTTATTCAATACATTGTACCAAATTTATTTTCATCCTGTGCATGTGAGAAAGTTACATTATATAACTGATTATATTTTTGTTATTCTTCAAATTTATTAACTAGTAAATACTTAATCTTCTTCTTCAGTTCACTCTGCTTAATTTGATACCAAATAATGTAGTTTTATTAAGTTTTTGACCTAAAATGGTATTTTTTACTTCATTTTGTAATTGTAAGTTTTACATTCACTTCCTGTCCTTGTCTTCCCAAATGATGCCATATTATAAGTTATATTAATGATTATATTAAATCTCAGATTGTAATAAAAGGTTTATCTTCCCTTAATTTCTTGCAATTAGATTAATCGGTTATGCTTTAAAATATTATACAGTAATATATGACTCCCCTCTCTAAATTTTGAGTTTTTACATTTCCATTTTTAACAATAATTCTGGCTATAATTTTACTGAATCTTCCTTACTTATATTTCCAATTATATGACTTTATTACTGATTTACCTTATATAAATTCCTTCAGTTTAATTGTCTTTCTGTACTTATTTCATCAAATTTGATGCTGTTTAGTTTTTTAACATTTGGCCTAGATTTCTAACAGTTTTTACATACAAAGTTTTTTAAATAATACATATTGATTTATACCCTCTCTGACTTTCATTGCTATTGTGACATAAATTAACATTTTCTTATTGTAAACAAAATAACAATTAGTATATGGTTCATACTATTAATAAATAACACCTAATTCAAATTAACATTTGTCTTTCCAAATCAGACATTTAATACTCAATGATTAATATAATAAATATATTATAAATAAATGATGTTGTTCTGACATTTTTAAACTTGCTTATTTCTAATACCTTATTCATATAAACAAAACATAATTATTATAATCTTATTCTATTTCTTAAACTAGATTCAAATATCAGTTTTTATCTGTTTCTTTTTGTTATTGGGGTAATGATATTTTGTCACTTCACTTTTATTATGGCCTGCTCTTGTTTTATTTTTGTCATTCTAATGAATGTTATATAAAAAGATTGGCAGTTATCTAAAAAACACATGTATTATCGGTCATGATAATACTTTATTTACATTATTCATGAACACAAATTAAAGCACTTTAAAATTGTAATATTTCACCATCTACTTAGTTTGTGAACTTCAATATTGAAACATAAGGTATATTTTTTATAACACTAAAACTTACACTGATTCTCTTTTTATTCCTTGATTTTATTTCTAAATAGTTATATAGTTCTACTAAAATCAAGAAGTCTATTTGTAGAATATTATGAAGGTTTGTTTTTTGGTATTGTATTATTATCTCACCTTGGTTCACTTTCAATACTTACTCTATACACTTTTTGGCTTACATCTATTTTACATGTGGTTGCTACATTCCATGTTTTGTTATACTTTCCTTTAACGTTATTATTATTAGTTTCTTTAGGGGTTTGGTTTTTATTTTATAAGAGCACTCCTTCTTCTTGTGGATGCTGTCTTGTCCTGGTTTTCTTCATTGATCCCTTCTGTTCTTCTTGTTTCTTATAAAATTATTTCCTTCATCTTCTTGTGGATGTCATCAGGTTTTGTGTTTCTTCCTCACCTACTCTTCTTGTTTCTTGCAACATATTTTCTTTTCTTGTTGTGGGTTTAGTCATTTTCTGGGGATCTTCCTTACCTACTCTTCTTGTTTCTTGAAACATATTTTCTTTTCTTGTTGTGGGTTTAGTCATTTTCTGGGTTTCTTCCTTACCTACTCTTCTTGTTTCTTGCAACATATTTTCTTTACTTGTTGTGGGTTTAGTCATTTTCTGGGTTTCTTCCTTACCTACTCTTCTTTTTTCTTGCAACATATTTTCTTTTCTTGTTGTGGGTTTAGTCATTTTCTGGGTTTTTTCCTTACCTACTCCTATCCCACCTGGGTATTACCATTTTTTCATATTTAGTTTTTAAATTTATGTTGATGATTCATCACTCGTTGTAACCTTAGTTTTGCATGAACTTTTATTTTAATCAATGATTGTATTCTACGGTGGTTCTTAATTAATTCTTTATAATATTTTGCTTTCTCGGATTTAACAATGTTATTATTTTATTTTTATGATTATTTTACCATTCATTTTTATGGGCTTATCTGTCATGCTACAGATTGCTCTCCTCCAGAAGTAATTATTTCAGACTTGATTATGGATGAAATAATTGCTTATGACAATTTTATTATTTTTTATTCTTTATTTTCCTCTCCATTTATATATCGACTTTTTCATATTTGAGCGTAATAAATTTTATAGTCACTTATTTGACTTTGATTCTTCTTGGATAGTTAGTGTCTTCTGAGGTATATTATTATTATATATTTTCTTTTCTTATAAACTTCGTGTTTTATCCCTGGGATATTAATTCCCTAACGTTCCCTAACGTGTGAGCTGGGGCAGTCCAGAGAAGCACTGTGGGCAACATACTCTGCTGGCCATACATCTCTTCAAATTGAGTCCAGAGGCAAATCATCTCTGCTCAAAAACATAATGCTGCTGGAATTATCTACAGACAGTCATCGAATAAAAATTACCTAAGAATAGTCCACCTTATGACTATTTTTTAAAAATATCTTTGGATTCTTCACTTCGTTGTTTCTCAGATTATCTCACATTTTCTATCTTAATTATTCTTCTTACTATTTATTATTCTCATTATATATATTCTTCTAACTTTTAGCTCGTCTGATATATTCATTTTAATTACGGTTGGAAACTTTTGTTAATATTTTTTGTTACTAGTTATAGTGTAAATTTTTCCTTCTTCATCTAAATTCTCATTACATTTTCTTCTGGTTATTTACATTGATAGCATACTTTTTATATGTATTTTCTCTTTGGTTCTTATTCATTATTTGAATGGTCTTATTTTATGTTAGTTAATTTTTTCAATTTCTTTCTTTGTAATTGATATTCAAGTTGTTATTGTGATCATATTATTTAAACATATTTTTCTTTCTTTTTTCTCAGAAAATTATTAATCCGCTTTTGCATTCATTAAAATTAATTTATTTTATTATATTTCATGTGGTACTTCTTCTCTTTGCGTTTCATATATGCCTTATTATTATTATTATTTTTTCAAAATCATCTTCTCCATATGTTTGGTATGAGTTGTTTTCTTTGTTTCTTCAGAACTGAGTAATATCATAATCATCTTTCTTGATTATCTGTTTCCATAATTGTTTCATAAGTAGTTAGTCATAGGTGGTTCTTATTATATTATTGTTTTTCTTTTTTAGATTTTTATAATTTTATTATAATAATGGATTCTTCCCTTTGTTTCCAAATTATTGCCTTCTCTTGTATATCACACTCTTTTTTTGTTTTTCTTCTCTACTCCTTCAAATGTTAGATATTCACATTTATTCTGGATTATTTTTAATTCTTTTTTCTTAATTAGTTTTATTATTTTCTTCTAAATTTATTTATAAGTGGATCTTATCTATTTTTAGAACTTTGTTAGCTTTATACAAAATTCAAATTCTTCTTTTTATTTATTCTCATAACTTTTTCATAAATCATTTGTAATAAGTTGATCTTATTATCTTTTTAAATTTTGATGTTTTTTATATTTAAAATTCAAATTCTATTTAATTTATTTATTTCCAAATTTTTTCTTGATAAATTGTTTGTGTAAGTTGATCTTACTAATCTTTTGGAAGTTAGATATTTATTCTAAATTCATTTTCTTCTTTTTAATTATTCCAAATGTTCTCTTTCAAAATTGATGTGTAAGTTGACCTTATTCCTATTTTGGAATTTTGATGTTTTTTACAAAATTCTTCTTTTTATGTTTAATCTCAAATGTTTTCTTTCAAAAATTAGTGGTAAGTTGTTCTTACATATTTTTTAGAATTTAGTTGTTTATTCTAAATTCAAATTCTTCTTTTTATTTTCCATAAAGTTTTTTCATAAATATTTGGTAATAAGTTGTCCTTACTTCATTTTTGAATTTCATTGTTTTGACTATCGAGGCTCGTTTCGTTTTCCTCGAATAGTTCCCTTCTTATGTTCTTTAAGTAGTTGTTACTTATGATGGTGATGCTTTTTATTTCGGTTGCCTCTTGCAACTCGTTTTTATACCCAGGAGATAGGAGCAGTAACGGGTCGTGATAGTTTATCACTGCCTCTTCCCGTTTAAATTATTGTTGTCATCGTTGGCACTCGGATTGACCGAGGCGTCGTTTTGGAAACCTTGCGTCGGTTCCTGCCGCTCTGTATCCTGTTCGAAGGTTTGTTCTCTTCTTTGCTGTCGGCCAGGATCCTCTAGACTGGTACTCCTTCTTCTTTGTTCATACCTCGGACCGTCACGTTCTTCGCTTCTTCGTCGGCGATCTCCATCGTGGAAACTATTCCTCCGTTGACGGTTGTATCTTCTCGGCCCTCGATCTTCGGCTCTTATAAAATTAACTCTTGGACGGGAAACTCTATTATTAATATTATTATAGTTACTATTGTAATTCCTATTGTTTTGGTAATACCGTTCGTTATTACCGGGGTAGGGGTTTCTCTGACTATATGGATTGTTTGGGGGTTGATAATAATTATTACGATTATTCGGGTATTGGTTGTTATTCCTATTACTGTTCTGGTTGCCGTTAAAGTTATTGTTATTGTTCGGCGGGTTATTGTTGCCGTTGTAATTATTTTGCTGGTTGCGGTTTCCTGGATAGTTATTACCGTTACTGGGGTACTGGTTAGTTCTCACCTCTGGTCTATCATTCCTCCTCCTACTCTGACGGTAGTATTCTTCGTTTTCGTAGCTTTCCAATAACTCAGTCATGGCCTGCACCGTTTTAATCTGGCTACCTCTCCTCGCTCTGATAGTATCCTCATCATAGTGATAAGATAGCTTGTTCACTAGACATTCTTCGGGTATTGCCGGTTCTAGGTGTTTTGCCAGGCACACCTTCCCTAGGAAATAGGCTGTCATGGTGCTGCCTAGTTGGGCCCTGTATCGTCCATGGCAAATATTATCTCTTATCAGGTTCTGAGTTGTTTCTGACCAGTATTTAGCCTTAAACAGGTTCCTGAACTGTTGGTAATCCTCAATCTCGCTACGGTTCGCCAACCACCAGTTATCTGTCATCTCCCTGAATGACTCGTCCAGTATGTCCCGGTTATTATTCCATCGACTCCCTCTATGCTTGGCAAAATATCCTTCTATCCTGGCCAGGAACTCCATGGGTTTCCTCTTGTATTGCCAGAAGTTCAGCCATTCCCGGTTTTCATTGATGGGTATCCCGGTAAAATTAGTGGGTCGATTCCTCAAAACTTCCATCACTTCTTGGCTTTGCCGTACCTGACCCGTGATATTGGTCATAGCCTCTTCCATCCCGTCACACCGTTCCGCGACTTGGCTCCGTACTCTCCCGAGTTCTTCCTGAGTTTCCTTCCGTTGTTCTTCCACTTTCCTTCGACTATGCTCTTCAATATTCGTAAACTTGATGTTTACCACTTCCTTGAATTCTTGTACTTCCTTTTCGGTTTGGTTACATTTTCCGTCAATTTCCCTGATTTGTTGGTTCATTATGATGTTTTCTTCTTCCAATTTTTTATTTAGAGATTTCTTATTATCGTTGATTTATTTGCTCATTTCTTCTCTTAACAACTCTATCCTTTCGTCTAGCTTGTCCAGATTCTCCTGATTGACCTCCCTTAATTCTTTTCTTAATAGTTGGTTATCCTCTCTCAATTCTTCCAACTTCTCCCCCATCTTCTCCTCCATTTTCTTACTGTTTTCTTCAATTCTCTTATTGGTATTCTCAATTTTGTTAATCAATTCTTCCTTACTTGATTTGAATTCTTCCTTGGTTGATTTGAATTCTTCCTTTAACAACTGGTTGTCTTCCTTCAATTCTTCTAACTTCTTATTTAAAGACTGGTTGTCTTCCTTTCTTTCTTTACTATTTTCTTCGTTCGTAGCATCCATTTTCTTCTCCATCTTCTTGCTATTTTCTTCCATTTGCTTACTCATTTCCTTACTCATTTCCTTCTTACTGGATTTGATTTCTTCCATCATCATCCTGAATACCTCTTGTATGTTCCCATCCTCCTTTCGTGTTGGCTTTTCTAATTGTTCCTTCCGGACATTGACTTCCCCTGTTTGTGTGGGCATCTCAGGTTGTTCTTCTGGTTGTGCGAGTTGTTTAGATAATACTGGTGGTAATAACCTTTCTACTTCTTCCACTGGCGTCGCCTCTTTATTTTCCATATCGATTTCAATCTCCTTTTCGGCCTCCGCCGCCCGTTTCTTTGACGTTGCTCGTCGTTGAATTTTTCCCTTTTTGTGACTTTATGATAGCTGCTGCCAAGCTCCAATTAGGGATTGGGCAAATTGTAGTGGCCTGTGAATCGCTAATTAAAGCCCTTCAGTTGTGCGCCAATTTGTAACGATTATTTCTAATTAGATATAATTAATTTGTTAATTTTGTTTGTGTAAAAAAAATTTTGTTGTTTATAAATTTCTTTTATATAATTAATTACAATCAATTAATTAATTATGTTCTGTCGTGTTCCGAAAATTTTGTTATTTGTTTTTATTATTTTAATGCTTTTTCAGGATTTTTAAAATCCTCTCACCACTTGATAGAATTGTCTCCAATAACAATCGATTTGTATATTTTTATTATTTGGAGGTTATCTTCCTTCGGGTGGTGAGATTCTGGTAGTTAACTCTCTTAAATTTACCTATTAAGTTAATTATATTTTAGGAATGAAAAAATGTTCAATTATGTAATATATAAGAAAAATTATTAACAATTATTTATCATTCGACTCTTTATCGATATGTAAATCGATTCTCAGGGTATCGTTAATTTGTACAGTTATTTATATTAGGGTTCTTTTAGCAGTTATTTTAGGTAGTCAGAGAAATAAAGGCAAAGTTTATAAAGTATAACATTACAAATATATCACCTTAAAGATTAAAATACAGATTTTATAGTTAATGGTAATGGTAAGTGAGCAGATTTCAAACCATTCCGTTGTAAAGGCAGTGTTGCGTTGTATTGTGGGTAATCAGTGTAATCAGTGATGGCTGCCGCTAGTAGTCCAGAAGTAAGACGAAGTCACCTCGCTGTTTCAAAGTTCAATAAAAGATGCTTTCCCTCTGAATTTTCGTCCTTGTGGCTGCAATTCTTCCTTCTTGTGTTGGTGGAGTGTCTCTGGTTCAGTGTTAGTGTTGTACTTTGAAAAATAGTGTAGTGATAAATCAATTTCACTTTTGTCTGTTAGGCTGATATTTGCACTTGTGTGTGGTGAAGTGTAATTACTGTTTTAATTGTTTAAATGTTATTTTCACTGGTGTTCCATTCTGTGTAGTATTAATTGAATGTCTGTAGGTATTTATTTCACTTGGTCTCCGTTTAAAAATGTGTTTTTACCGAAACTCTCGTTTTTGCACTTTAGGCTTATAAAACATTCGCCATTACGGTAGTAGAAATTAGGTTAAGGTTTACCAAGTACACGCATCGAGTGTGCTATTCAACGTTTAATAATCAACTAACTTACTTTCTTCGTCTTTGGCTAAAGTCTTAGCCAAGCCAATCTTATTCAATACATTGTTCCAAATTTATTTTCATCCTGTGCATGTGAGAAAGTTACATTATATAACTGATTATATTTTTGTTATTCTTCAAATTTATTAACTAGTAAATACTTAATCTTCTTCTTCAGTTCACTCTGCTTAATTTGATACCAAATAATGTAGTTTTATTAAGTTTTTGACCTAAAATGGTATTTTTTACTTCATTTTGTAATTGTAAGTTTTACATTCACTTCCTGTCCTTGTCTTCCCAAATGATGCCATATTATAAGTTATATTAATGATTATATTAAATCTCAGACTGTAATAAAAGGTTTATCTTCCCTTAATTTCTTGCAATTAGATTAATCGGTTATGCTTTAAAATATTATACAGTAATATATGACTCCCCTCTCTAAATTTTGAGTTTTTACATTTCCATTTTTAACAATAATTCTGGCTATAATTTTACTGAATCTTCCTTACTTATATTTCCAATTATATGACTTTATTACTGATTTACCTTATATAAATTCCTTCAGTTTAATTGTCTTTCTGTACTTATTTCATCAAATTTGATGCTGTTTAGTTTTTTAACATTTGGCCTAGATTTCTAACAGTTTTTACATACAACGTTTTTTAAATAATACATATTGATTTATACCCTCTCTGACTTTCATTGCTATTGTGACATAAATTAACATTTTCTTATTGTAAACAAAATAACAATTAATATATGGTTCATACTATTAATACATAACACCTAATTCAAATTAACATTTGTCTTTCCAAATCAGACATTTAATACTCAATGATTAATATAATAAATATATTATAAATAAATGATGTTGTTCTGATATTTTTAAACTTGCTTATTTCTAATACCTTATTCTATATAAACAAAACATAATTATTATAATCTTATTCTATTTCTTAAACTAGATTCAAATATCAGTTTTTATCTGTTTCTTTTTGTTATTGGGGTAATGATATTTTGTCACTTCACTTTTATTATGGCCTGCTCTTGTTTTATTTTTATCATTCTAATGAATGTTATATAAAAAGATTGGCAGTTATCTAAAAAACACATGTATTATCGGTCATGATAATACTTTATTTACATTATTCATGAACACAAATTAAAGCACTTTAAAGTTGTAATATTTCACCATCTACTTAGTTTGTGAACTTCAATATTGAAACATAAGGTATATTTTTTATAACACTAAAACTTACACTGATTCTCTTTTTATTCCTTGATTTTATTTCTAAATAGTTATATAGTTCTACTAAAATCAAGAAGTCTATTTGTAGAATATTATGAAGGTTTGTTTTTTGGTATTGTATTATTATCTCACCTTGGTTCACTTTCAATACTTACTCTATACACTTTTTGGCTTACATCTATTTTACATGTGGTTGCTACATTCCATGTTTTGTTATACTTTCCTTTAACGTTATTATTATTAGTTTCTTTAGGGGTTTGGTTTTTATTTTATAAGAGCACTCCTTCTTCTTGTGGATGCTGTCTTGTCCTGGTTTTCTTCATTGATCCCTTCTGTTCTTCTTGTTTCTTATAAAATTATTTCCTACATCTTCTTGTGGATGTCATCAGGTTTTGTGTTTCTTCCTCACCTACTCTTCTTGTTTCTTGCAACATATTTTCTTTTCTTGTTGTGGGTTTAGTAATTTTCTGGGTTTCTTCCTTACATACTCTTCTTGTTTCTTGTAACATATTTTCTTTTCTTGTTGTGGGTTTAGTCATTTTCTGGGTTTCTTCCTTACCTACTCTTCTTGTTTCTTGCAACATATTTTATTTTCTTGTTGTGGGTTTAGTCATTTTCTGGGTTTCTTCCTTACCTACTCTTCTTGTTTCTTGCAACATATTTTGTTTCCTTGTTGTGGGTTTAGTCATTTTCTGGGTTTTTTCCTTACCTACTCCTATCAATGGTTTATTATTTTAATCAATGATTGTATTCCACGGTGGTTCTTAATTAATTCTTTATATTATTTTGCTTTCTCGGATTTAACAATGTTATTATTTTATTTTTATGATCATTTTACCATTCATTTTTATGGGCTTATCTGTCCTGCTACAATATAAATATAAATATAAATAAAATAAATATTATAAATACGTCATAATATATTTAGTAAATATATTAGAATATTAATATTATATATAATAATAATATATTAATAATAATATAATATAATATAATATAAATATTAAATATTTTATTTAATATATTATATTTATAAATATATATATATAATATATTAATTTATAATAAATATATGTAATATATTTATAATAAATATATTATAAATAAATAAATAAAATAAAATATATATTTATAAAATATATATAAATATAAAATATAAATATATATCTATACATTGCGACAGATTAGTTTTGCTAAATTTTTATGTAATGCTAAATTGGGATGACCCACACTTTGTAGCGATAACTTATCTGCAGCAACTAATGTGACACAGTTTAAAAAGGATATCAGGTGTATCTGTAATATTAACTCTATGTAACTTGTAACGGTATTTCAAATTTATTTAGTAATAATGAAATTGTGCGCAAGGCACTTGATTCGACTTTAAAACATTCATTATTGCTTTGTTACTATGCCGTAAGTCTTACGCTGTATACATCCTTACTGACTAAATATTGTATTCTAATAATTACTTTATTAATAATATCATTTCCTGACTAATCAGTCAATTAGTGTGCTTCTAAATTTCAATGCTTAAATATCTTTTTAGATATTGTAACGAAATTCAAAATATTAATAGCTACTGAATTTATCTTCCTTTTTCAGTACTGATTTATAAAACTCTAATTTTTACTTAAATGCTTTGCATTCTTTTCATTTCAAGACTAATTTGAGCTGTTGTTTACGTTAATCTTACTTCAATAATATCTACCATTTAACTCTACATTTACAAAAATAATTGGCTCTTAACTTTAAAGTAAAACAGGAATATCTTTAATTGTCTTTGAGTTAATTGTTCGACTAAGACATGAATAAGTTGTTTATCACCTTATTGTTGTCAATCATACTCAATCGCAATCGATCCATCTGTAATCGTCCTCGTCTCGAACTCCAGCATCAATTCCTCTTGTCCAGCGTCGCTTCTTTTGTCCAGCGTCGCTTCCAGACTTCAGTAACGTTCCTCTTGTCCAGCGCAGCCGCTCTAGACTTCAGCGTCGTCTCGCTCTCTGGAAATAAGTCGTCAGCTCTCTCGCTCTCCGGAACTTCATGTTACTTCCTCTCGTGGCTGTTTCGGACGTCAGTTGATCATCTTATAAGGATTTTCTTCTCGTGTAATTCTGTTACTATTTAAAAGTGATTGTATTTACAACTTAGTTACATAGTTGTATGTAACTGGAAGAAAGAAACTATTTACAAAAAGTAAATACGCCGTGCGGACGGACAGAAGCTCCCGCCGCAACTGTGGGTGATCAAAAGAGATAAAACTGTAGCGTGTGTGTCCTATTTATACCCATGCCTTGGTCAACACCTGCAGTTGTACGAAATCGACATGTCTAAAATTGTCTCTGGGCTTTCTTCCCCCACTCCTCGTCAATTTTGCTATTTCTTATATTTCTGCGAATTGCAGAGTCCTGTGAGTATACGCTTATACCCATCTTATAACTATTTTCACTACACATGTTCACTGTACTTTCGGACATTCTAACTTAACCCTTACGATCTGTAGCAGTTTATTTCGCACTACACTCGTACGGTGTGTCCCTTTCACGTGGTTTTCGTACACAGTATGTAGTTAATTTTATTACATTTTATTGTGTCTTTGAATTTTACTCCTTATTTATAGTTTATGAATAATTACGGGAAAACAGTAATTACGTAATTATTCATACTGGAGTGGCAAACTCGCCTGCATAGACCTGCGTCACACACACATTCAAAATACTATTGTACACACTCTCAGTTACATCTGTGTGTGTGTGGACAAGTCGATTCAGATCGAAACACCTGTCCATATTTTTGTCTGAGCCAAGCTTGCAATCCCTGACATGCTTACTTCTAATACATTATTAATTACTTTACAAATTATTATGTATATTTAAATTTCTATATTCAATGCTCAGTACAGCACTTATCTGTACTGTCGATATATATATATATAGCCTAATATATATATATATTCAATCACTTTCTGCTACAGTTCGTTTCCTGATATATATAAAGTATTTAAAATTTATATTTATATTACCTCAAGATGTTCTTTTCCTTATTTGGACATGTTTCGAGAGTTCCTGTTCTCTCATCTTCAGCCTTCGCCTTGATAGTATTTACAATTAATAAATATAAATATATATAGAACGTCCAAAGAACAAAAATGTGAAATAGAAGAGATGAATCCCAATTAATATAGAAGCATTTTCAGTGGGCTTCCTAAACGGGAGTCCATAATCTTACCACACAACTCTTTACTGAAGATGTTGTAATCAATAAAGGAAGCCTTAATCGGTGAGTCCTTAAAAGTGATAGACCCTTAAAAGTGATAGACTTAGGACTCTGGAACACTTCTTCCGGATCCCACAGTATCTCCTGCGGATAATAAAATGCAATATAAGTGATAGGGAATTTATTTGTGAGACGACAGACGGACTCCATAGGAGGAAGATTACCGCCGGGGCTGCAAAGGGCTCAATTTTGGGCCATAACCTTTTGAACGTATACTACGACGGGATTCTACGGTTGGAGACGCCGCCAGACACTTGGTAGGTTACGCAGACGATATTGCGGCAGTGATTGTAGCACAAAACGCCGATAATGCACAAAGAAGCCTGAATCAGGTAATAAGGAGAGTGGGCTCCGGTTTCAAGAACACGGCCTGGATCTAGGCACCGATAAGACCGAAATAGCACTGCTCACCCGGCGACGGGTTTCCACTACCATACCGCTGCAAGTAGGAGCTGAGACAGTATTTACAAAGAACGCTGTGAAATGCCTAGGGGTGAGACTATACTCAAAATTCTCTTAATGGGAGCAAATAAAGTACGCACCTCATAAGGTGGCAAACTCAAGCTCAGGCAAACTGCAAGCAAGAGGTGATTCTTGATGGCGGTCATAGAATCCATCCTTCTGTACGGTTGCGAAATCTGAGCCGACGCACTGAAGACGGAGAGGTACAGAAAACGGATGGCACCGGTGCAGAGATGAGGAGCCCTCAGAGTTGAGTCCTCTTACCGCACAGTGCCAGAGCGAGTAGTCCTGGTGATAGCGGTAGTGATTCCCATTGACCTGTTGACTCTAGTGCGGAAGCATTTATTCAAAGAAGAGAGGAAAGGATGCTTGGCTTAGAAGGGATGCCGCAAATCATGAAGCCAGGGAACTCACTCTCCGGCAGATCGTTGAGATTGAGAGGAGAGAGGAAGATGGACCGCAAGGCTCGTACCAAACTTGAAGGAATGGATCGACTGCCAACACTGTGAGGTCAACTACCATCTGACCCACTTGCTCAGTGGCCACGGCAATTTTAATGCCTACCTCCATAGAATGGGAAAGGTGCCCAGCATGCCAATACGGAGTCTCTCCCCATGAAGATACCTCCCACACGTTTTCCAAGTGCTGCAGATTCGCAAGACATAGGATGGTACTGGAAATGGAGATCCTCAGGGAGTTTACGTCCGAGAGCGTAGTTTCGCTTATGCTTCGTTGTAAGGCGGAATGGGACCCTATGAACTCATTTATTCAGTGGGTACTACTAGAAAAAAAATACAGGCCCAACTACACCCAACGGGCAGTAGAAGATGAGGAACAACAAAAGGACCCCGAAAAGGGCGCAACAGGGTCAATTCTGAAGTAATACGCTAAGTAGTTCCAGGATGGATATGTATGCCTGAATTAGAGTGGGTTTTTTAGTGGGTAAGAGTCCCACACACCAGAGAAAGCACGGCCTCCTCTGACGGTCCATAAAGCCTTTTCCCCCTTATTAAAATTATTGTTATTATTATTATTGTACATTTGAAGACTGCGAGTTCATCGATGTTGTCAAATTTCTGCTCGTAGGCCTACATGAAGTTTAAAAAATACTAAACATGGATAAGTAATAAAGTTATAATTATGTTGTTATTGTAACTGCTAAGCTCTTTTCAATAGTAAGCTTCAAACTTTAATATTAATTTCAACTGCCTAATGGATTTGAAATGCGTTGTTATAAAATTCATGTATTTTACGGTTTATGTATTAATTTAACCGTAGGTTCTAAGTACCGGTGTGCGTTTTTTAATTTCATATAGGCCTACAGTTTGTTATCTAAAATGAGAATAATGGGTAACAATAGTTTTCTTGAAGTTATTATTAGATCAAATACTATATAAAACACAAATACATTTTGGAGTTGTAAGACTTTTTACAGATCTAAAAGTACACAATCCGAGACTCGTGCCTATTCCGAGATACATCATATTTTTTTGTAACGTTACCACGGTGAAGGGGGCGGAGGTGAGGCAGGTATGAATACAGGATGCTGTCTGAGCACTTATCTGTTGCACGTCTGCATCTGAACACATGCTGGCTGGCCGGGCCGGGAGGAAACACTGGTGCCCCGCCGACACCGGAAGGCTTCACATCGGACATAAAGTATTGGTTTCACAAACCGGCTTCCCTCTTTCCTGGTCGTTCAAAGTATTCCTTAGCCCGTTATACCTACGTAATAAAAAGCTGTTTCAGTTACATCGACATAACACACATTCAACATGCTCTGTCTCTCTCTCTCTCTCTCTGTCTCTCTCTCTCTCTGTCTCTCTCTGTCTCTCTGTCTCTCTCTCTCTCTCTCTCTCCTCTCTCTCTCTGTCTCTCTCTGTCTCTCTCTCTCTCTCTCTCTCTCTCTCTCTCTCTCTCTCTCTCTCTCTCTCTCTCTCTCTCTCTCTCTCTCTCTCTCTCTCTCTCTCTCTCTCTCTCTCTCTCTCTCTCTCTCTCTCTCTCTCTCTCTCTCTCTCTCTCTCTCTCTCTCTCTCTCTCTGTCTGTATAAATAACCCAGCACAAACACATGCTTGTATTACTTTTAAGGTTTTGCAGGTCTCAGTTAATATAATCTTGACTGAATGCAATATAGATTCCCAACAAACCGTATTAAAATTAAAAAAATATATTCTATGACATCTATGTCAGACTGCATTACGTTTTAATACTTACTTAAGATAACAATATTTTGTTTAATGAATAGCTCTTACATTACTTCTATTTAGTTACTACCCATGAGAGCTAATAGTGCCTGCGACAGTGTGCACGTGTACGCGTTTGTATATTATATATATATATATATATATATATATATATATATTTCAATCACTTTCTGCTACAGTCCGTTTCTTGATGTATATAATACTATAATATTTATAACTAAATTTACCTCAAGATAAATTTTGGACAAGTTTTTCCTTTAGGAACATGTTTCGGGAGATCTTGTTCTCCCATCTTCAGCCTTCGCCATCTTGTTTCTTGTAACAAGAAACATGACGCCTTCACACAGGACATGAATTCCCAGACATAACCAATGTAACACTTATAAAACATATACCACACAAAGGCACCATAATGAACATTTGGGAAAATTTACAGATTTACAAACATAAAACACAAAACAAATTAATACCAGAACAAATACAAATCAATACAAAACATGACACAATATTCAAAGCACTCAACATCGAAAATACACAAAATACAAAAACAGATACCACAACCACACACAATAATGCAACTTTGAAGGACCAAAAACCAACAAACTACCTTAATAACATCCAGAAGCCAACACACAAATACTTCACCAGAAACAAGATGGCGAAGGCTGAAGATGGGAGAACAAGATCTCCCGAAACATGTTCCTAAAGGAAAAAAGTATATCTTGAGGTAAATTTAGTTATAAATATTATAGTAATATATATATATATATATATATAAATATATATATATACACAGAGAAGAGTTTTTAACTGATCTTTTGTGATGACAGTATTTAATAATTACGCCTTCGTCAAAATAATTAACAAAACCTTACATTATTATCGACTTTTCTTACAAAACAACGTGAACACTCCTACACAATATGTTATATCATTTGAACATATATAGTCATTTTTATATAGGCATATTGCTTAGAGAATATTGTAAATCATTAAAACTAATTTTTTATTTAAGTAAAATATAGTTTTCCCCTGAATATATCCCATCTGATCATGTTTAGTTCTGTTTACTAAAATTAACTTTACGATACGAAAGAAGACTGAAACCACGTAGACAATTTGTTTGTAATATAATAAACATATAATATTAAACTTTTAAAATGAAAGTAAATCCGAAGTATTTGAAAAACAATTGAACATTCAATGCACCTAAATGTTGAGTCTGTCACGTCTGAAGAGTTATTGAATGATGGATGCTAATAGAATCTTATGTCAATATCTCAGGAAAAACAAACAGGTCTTTAGTTTTTAATCTCTGTCATTCATATCTGACACTATACACACATACATGTTTAAATGACAAGACTGCACCCGCCGGAATATTTCTCCTCATAATGGAGGTTCAGTGGATAGCAAAAATATAGGTACGGACTATTAAATTTATAACAACATTACAAATTGTGTAATTTCTAGGACGTTTAAGTTAATTGATTGATATGTGGTCGAGATTGTTATTATTGTTTTATTTATTATATATATATATATATATATGTATTATTATGTAACTTGTTATTATATTTATTGTTATATATTGTTTTTCGTTCCATATGTTATTACGTGTTATATTTATTATTACATATACGCTTAATGTGTCATTAATTAATAATTAGCCTATATACCTGTACGCTGTGTATTTATAATGTTTGTGTTGTGTGGGGCAACATTTCTCATTGTATTTTCCATTATTGCTAGTATTTAAACAAATATCTAATTTACGTAGTATTTAAATCTTGCCAGTTCCTGTGTATTTAGTTGCAATGTTTGTCTTCACTAAGCACCTTCTAGTCGAATATATGTTACTGCATCTGTATGAGAATTTCTCTATGATTTACAAATTTATTTTTATAATTTTTGTGGTCGCTAATGACCACTGTTGCTGCAGCGACCTTATAAATAAATAAAAGCGTTCATAATCTATGTTATTGATTTAGATTGTAGTTAAAAATTACTATTACATTTGAATGAATTTAAGATATTTTCAATGTAATTGTTGAGAGTTTTATTACTTGAAAGACGTACTTTAGAAATAGTAACGCTTAAAGTGTCCATATGTATTTTATATATCTTATTTACTGCTTTACATGCAATTATTGTTATTATAAAACATTAATAACAAAATGCGGTAAAGAAATTGTAATTACAGAGGTTTCTTTCATAATTCGATCTTTAAATTTAAAAATACCAAAAGTTTACTTGTTTGAAAAGTATATTAATAAGTTACAAAAAGTTACGTTTTGAGTGTTATTTTTAGTGACGAGTCAGGGATTTAAACTTCACTTCCGAGATTCTGAAAGAAAACGTGAATCGGTAAGGAACAAGTGTCAGGACGGTGAGTCGGGCAGCTGCATAATTAGTGCAGTCAAGTTTCTTGGTCATTGCGTGTAGAGCTCTCCAATTTGGCATGTCCTCTCCAGGTGTTGCCTTTAACAAGACGGGGCCGGTCAGAGGGAGGTTCCAAAAGGACGTTATAAATCTGGGTAGGGGTTGAAAGGGTGGAGCAACCTACAACACGAGGTCACAGAGAAGTAGGGGGTATCATATTTTTCAGAGTGTCAGGAGGTCTAAGGAGCCCCCTCTCACAATCGATGCGTAGGGGATGATAGTAGCGACTGCGCGCGCAACACGTTCTCCCCCCGCCGCCGGGGTGGCACACACAATTGACTGCCCTACGCTATATAAGCAAAGCTAAACGTATACTCTAGTTCAAAAAACCGCACAAGCTCGTGGGGGTTGGTGTGTTCGGTTCGTTTTTTCTCTTTTTTATGTTTTTAAGTTTTCTTATTCTTCTTGCTGGTTTTAGTGTATTGTGTGTGTCATCACTGCGATCTGTCTCTCGCTTGTCGTCGTTCTCGTTTCTTTTTGGACTCCTCGACCCACGTGATCCGCCTCTTCGTGAACAACAAGTCGTCTGATATATATTAACAAGTGTCTTACAGTCACGCTTACAACAACTACAAACTTGTAAATAATACACAAAAAAGTTAACGTAACTCAGTAAGTACATAATCAGTAGAGAGCCGACACGCCGGTGTCCGACGCCCACTCCGGATGCCGAGTTCGTGCGCCGCCTCCACAGTGCCTCCTGCAGCCGCGTGTCCACTGGCCACGTGATTATGCCACGTTGCCTCATGGCGAAGAAATGGAAGGCCTATCCATGGCCGACTGGCGAAGAACAAGCGCAGCAAGACGATGACGAAGAAGAGATCGACGTCGTAGGAGATGCGCCCGTTTGCGAAGCAACTCCTGCAGCTCCTTGTTGGGGACCATCCAGTCCGACCGCAGCGGCAACAGCTCCTAGTCCTCCACCGCAGACACCTGTACCTTCGGACAACAGCCGTGTCTCTGTACTTTATAACGGTGAGCGTAAATTATAATTAAATTTTACACGTTTCAAAGAATATTCATCAAAACATTTAAAACGGTAATAAATCACAGTCAACAAGTGGTTGGTGTAAAAATATAAATAATAATAAAAATAATTAACAAATTTATACTTTAATAACTGCTTAGAAGTATGTTCTCAAATTTGAAATATTTGCCCTTAAATTTTGAGAAAGCTTAACTTGGTTAAACGTTTTAAAATAATCTGTAAGATATTGAGATATCATTCAAATTTTTTCGTCACTGAATTACAAATAATGACAAACTAAAATATTTTGTCTATCCCTGCCATAAATAAGTTTCACGCTAAAATTAAAAAAAAAAACATTCACGTCACTGAAAAAGAAAATTTTAACATACAGGACATAATGTTTATATTACTCTGTTAGGATAATTACCATATTCAGTAAATAGGAATATGTGAACTTTAAAACCGATTTACAGCAAATTGCTACTTAATATTACCTACAAACAAGCTTTACTCGCTCAGAGTAAGTGGAGCAACCCTTCCTAAGGCATGATCGTCGAGTACCACGTGCAAAAGCAGGTGGCAGCAATGTAACTAGCTTTACCAACAGCATACCTGTAACTTTGATATAATATTTAACATCAAATAAATATCTAAAATTACGACATGAATAATGTAGTAATTTATATTGGTAATTATAAATTAATGTAAATATTAGGCCTAATAATAATACAGTAAATTTCTAACAACAATAATAATATTAACAAGGTACCAATATTATGTATGCCTAATATTAGTAATCTTATGTATGCAATTATTCATTAATCTACGTTGTTTCGTATTGAAAACTTACTGCAGCAACACACTTAGCAGAATCAAGTAACTATTATTGTACCAATAATGACCAAATACTTAACGTAAATTTCACCTGTTGTTAATAATACTTACTTCGTAATTAACGTTCTGTTGATTAGTCATGTATGCAAGCGCAGTACGTCTATTACGAATTTTTTATTTGTAAATAACATGCTAACCTAGTGTTCTGTCTTAAGAAATTTAGCTTATGTCATATTTGAAAAATTAGTTTTATACACGCTTTACAAATAATTCATACCTAAGATGTATTATATCAAAATTAAGTCTAAAGATTCTGACTTATCTATGACATCTGTGAGTAATATTTATGTTTTTGTACTTTGTAATCATTGACTTCTCCTTGATTAAAGTTGAAAATTGTTTGTTAATCGTAGTTAATGGTACCTCTAAAGTAGGATCAATGAATTTTTTCGTTTATCTCAACTTATATTAAAGATTGTTTTAACCAATTTATCGTCCATTGAAATTGCTAGTAACTGAAATTGTTAGTAAAGTTTTTAAATAAAACTTTTATTTCTTTTTAATCTTATCAGCAGACATTATCAAAAGAAAGAATACTATTAGAAGTTTTTCCGTTTAAGAAAACGATTTATTATAATATAGAGAGCGAAAGAAAGTTCAAAATACAGATACTCTTTCTTTATTTATGAGAATATCCATTAATTATAAGAGGTTTTTTTATAGACATAAGTACTTCAAAGCACGTTAGAGTTATACACAAAATTTTAAGAGGTTTTTCTAATTCGTAAACAAAAATTTATAAACTTGTCAGCGAGAAACTTGTTGAGATAATGTACATGCTCTACTTGACTGCATTAAAAAAAAAGAAAAGAAAATCTGGTAATATCTGACTTTGTGACGGTAGGTATTTCTCATTTTATTATAATTTGTGTAGTTAGAAAAGTAGTTTGTTATAATAGATGTAAGATTATTTTATCAGTTATAGTTTAGAAATATAGAAAATTTCTAATTCTGTAAAACACGAATCTAAATTTTTAAAAGATTCTACATTCCAAGTTTAAATAAATTAACATTTTTTCTGTGACAGTACCTGATTTAAAATCAGAATATATATATTCACAAACACACATACGGACGCTCCTACTTACATGTAGACATTTTTTGTTTTAAAAATTGTAAATTCATACTAATTCACTAAATCAAATGCTAATTAAAATTGTGTAACTTTTTTAATGTTTGTAAAATTTTGAGATCCAGCGTAAACATCAGACAATTCAACAAGTCTCCTGCTTGAGGGGACGCAGAGGCACAGTGAACCACTTTCGACTTGTTGCTGGTATAGATTTCCCAGCGATTCGAACTGACTGTATCGAGTCTCTGAATGCTTGCTTAGCTACATGTTATTCACTGTTATTCTGAATCGTACCGCCAGTAAACTATTTATCTCCCAGTGAGATTTAAATTTTGGACTTATCAAATAATGCTGACTTCTGGATCTTAGATACTTGGAGACAAATTGTAAAAACTACGATTGACCAATAATTACTGACTCTTGTAAAAGGCAAAAGAATGAGTACAAAAAATTAAGTTGTAATTTACTCATTAAATAATGTTGGTCTTACAGGTTATGTTTATACAGTATTCTTATTAATGGGAAATATAACCAGAGATGAGAAACAAAACGTTAATTTTCATTGTGAAAGAAATAATTTTACACTCAGAAGCCTTCTAATTTGTTAGGAACAGGTGAAGAAATAGTTGTCAGGTCAATGCAATCGTCAATGTAATAAAACAACAAATTGTAGGCATAAACTGTAAATAATTCTGTATAGTATCATAGTCTAAAAAATTAATAATATTCACTATGTATGGTTCGTATATTTAAAGGTTCTGTGTTTAAGAAAATTTGATAGTATTCCTACATACATTTTAATTGAAATGTGAAACAAGATGTTTAATTAAAATTAATTATCCATTCCTCTTAAGTGTACTAGATCGAGACAAAATATGCTTGGGGAAAGAAATCAATCATATAATTTCTTATAAGATCCACTGTACTGAAACTAGTGGCAGTCAACCTTACGTATACATAAAAAGTATATATAAGAAACAAATTATTTTAAAACAAATTTCTGACTTAAAAGTAACTAAAAATCAGAGTATAATTTATGTGATTTACACGATTCTTAGTGATATCACTATCTCTAGCTTATCAACTTTACGTTTAAAGTATATGATAACAAATATTTAATTTACTCGTTTGTTACATACTAGTTATTGTTTAGTGTTGTAGTAGACTCGTTTGGTGTGAGGAAACTCGTTTAATATAAACTAATTTTCATTATCAATTCTCAACTAGGTATATTGGGTTCACTTATCAATATTTATTGCAATAAATATGTCAAAATTATTATAATCGTGTGTACGAACATATTGGATTGTTTTCGGAATATTCTATTTTACTGTTCCAATATGTAGTACACATATCGTGCCAAATCACTAAGTAGGCCTACATAAGAAGCTGTTAAGAAGTAAACATCGAAATGGATTAATCCAGACACACCTCTATTATCCGTGATTATTCCTTTCATTCTAAGGGAACGAGCTCAAAATTGCTCAGACAAGCTTGAACAAGTACAAATCAAAATGTTTTCTTTTAATTTGCATCATAAATAAAGAAAGCAATTTATCTAGGAACACAAAGACTGTATCTTGGGGATTATAAACAAACAGAAAAACCTTTCAAACACTGAAGACACACTACATTAATCTCAAATGTCACCTAATTCACACCTTTGATGTGTGCCCACTCATCGTTACTATTCTTTAGTCCTCAATAACCTGTATCTGTGTGGAAACTTTACCATGTGTTTCTTTTCATATGTACATTAGAACATTTTTTATTTCTGACTCTTCTTTCCATTTTCTTTCTTTCTCTCTGCCCTATTTTCATTCGCCAAAAAGGAAACATTGATGGGCTATCTTACACTGAATACAGCTTGAATGGAAGCAAAAAGGAGATTTAATATCAGTAGGTTTGGACTGAGTTCATTAGGAGAAAAATAGAAAAAACAGATGAGTGGCGAGAGGGTGAGAGAGAAAGAAAGAGAGCAAGGGGGAGAGGGACAGACAGAAAGTGGGGCTGATTGATAGATGGACAGAAAGATGACAGAAGTAGATAGAAGAGGTACAAAAAGTGAGAGTCACAATCTAATATAAATACAAGAAATCCGAGAATGTAAATATTTTCCGGCATGTAGACATACATTTTTATGGCTGTTCAGAACCTTCAAAGTTAAGCAAAGATATCAGCCATTTTTGTTATCGTCATCACCGGATAAACATTGCACCTCTGCGAACACACTTCCCTACACACGCATTAATGAAGCCGCTGTATCTAGAATGTTCACTGTCACTTCCTGTATAATATATACAATATCAGTTATAATTTCGGATACGAACCACGGATATAAACCTGAAGTCATCCCTCTGTTTGCAATTTCAAATGGCTCAGGTAAGTAGTAACGTAAAAATTAGCCTTCCGTAACCTCACCAAATGCGAATGTGGTCGAATTACATCCGCTTTTGGGAAATCTGAGATTAATTAATTCGCTATACTTGGTCCCTTTTCAGGTCTTTGCTTCTGTGCATTTGTCACAAAGACAGTTCTATTTACTCTTGGACCCTTTACATCAAATATGGTTTTGTATGGCTATTCTTCTTTTGGTTAGATATTCGTGAAAATGGTCAAAACACTGTAAGTGATTCGTTCAAACCTTTCCCGTAGTGAAACAGTAACAATAACTTTACTATACAACAAATACAACTACACGAGTAAGCCTACTTCTGAATTACGAAGAGGGTACGATCTCTTCTGCTTCTGTTAGCACCTGATATTGGTATCACATTCGGAACGACTGAACGACTGAACATCTTCTTTTTCACGGTCCTATATTTAAAAATATATACCAGGAACGGCCCATACAAGATGATTATGGTATCACTCTTGTGCAAACACATGGTTATTTTTGATTATGAGACGTTAATCTGTAAGCTTTCTAAGCGGAAACGATCAGTCTCTCCGGACAACGTATCCAGATATTTTCATTTTTATTTCTTATTTTGCCAGTTGGTTATCTTCATTGTTGGCTTATACGTACAATCTTCTGTTTACACTATTTTCACGCTGTTATGCCTTTAATCCCTACTGACCCTTACCTGACCTTTATCTAGTATAAACAAAGGTAATACGGATGGAGAAGTATGTACATTGGAAACATTTGCCAGATGAACTAGGAAAGTAGTACTGTTCTACTATCCTTAAATTCCTCTCGCTGAATCTCATTTGGATTACAATTACTCCTTATTTTTTAAATAGTTTCCATTCCCTTTCCTCCGTCTTATTCTTTTTCAGCTTGGTCGTGTTTACTTCCTGAACTGCTACTTACCACGTTTGGGACGAGGCCTTTTAGTGTTTCCACCATTTTGAAGTCCTAAGCCACGACCTATTCTTTTTCAGTTCACCTTTCAGTTCTACTTTGCCTTCTCTCAATGTTTTTACTTTTTCATTCCATTTTCGTCGCGACTATTGAGGTTGCCGCGACATTTTTTTTAAATTTCGTTAAGCTTCTGATACGCAATATATTATTTAATATTTTAGTTGAGTTTTTTCTTGTTCTTCTTTCAAAGCGCTGCAACCCTTCATAAACGTTTGCTCACCACTATTTACATCCACTTCGAATAAAATCCTTTTTGACTTAAACTCTGGATTCTTGGTATTTTAATTAGCAATCTCTGTAATTCCAACTTTGTCGTGTTTACTTGCTAAACTGCTACTTTTCATGTTCCGGACGAGGCATTTCAGCGTTTCCACTTTAAAAAGTTGTCTAGGACTTGCAAATGGTAAGGTGGTTTAGGACCTGAAAATGGTGGAAACACTGAAAGGCCTGGTCCGGAACATGACAAGTAGCAGTTTAGCAAGTATACACAACAAAGTTGCAATTAAACTCTGGAGTTTTTTTATCATAACGCTTTGATCGAATATATAAAGCATAAGTAGCATAACAAATATCTTGTATTTATCAACATTTCTTTATTAGTAAGAGAATATTCAATTTAAAATTGATGTAATGATTAAACAAAACAATTTTTCTTTCTAACGCGTTTTCTCTTAATAGAATAATGAGCTAGCTTTGTTTAAGTAGCACTGTTTTTTTTTAATATAAACAAGTATTAAAAAGTGACATGATGTAGTGTTTGCTGTTAATCCGTTGTGATTTAATAATAACTTGTTAGTATGGCTAATAATAAAATATTTCGTAACTATAACATAATAATAATAATAATAATAATAGTAATACTTACAATAACAACAACAGAGTAAACATCATTATCAAAGTCTTTTCCATCTGCATAAAGACTCTTGCCTAGCCAAGGAATATGCGGCTCGCTAATCAGTAGCCATACACATAATGGTACCGGTTCTGTGAGGAGTACAAATCTTTAGTTGCTCAGATGCAGATATGACAACTAAAGTCCGAGTCAGTTCATTTATACATTCATCCCGAGTCAGGCGCCGGATGAATCACCTCGAGTTTTAATCAAGCTCTTCCAGGTGCTAGCAATGAATCGATGATGATCGATGATAATCGACTGCACTAGTCGTGCAACATAACGTTACCAATACTAATAACAAGAACAACAACGCATTGCCCTAATGCCACAGTCATATGGCAACGGTCAACATTACTTCTGGAATCCTCAAAGTCATAACCGTTACTACTTATTTAAGTCTATATATTTTCCGGCTACAAAAGAAAACAGCTACAAAACTGAAAGCAAAGCACAAGGTACACAAAACTGTCTTTACATCGTTAAAAAACAATTAATTCTAGTTGACGAACTATAGGTATGTTTGTAGCGTAGTCTACACTGCATGTCTGCAATAGTGAATATTTAATTTTCTTATTTATATTAACTAATATTTTGTTCACTTTTGGCAAAAATATATTTTTATTAATTTGTTTTTACACCGTTTCATAATTTTTTTTACATCTTAATAGACAGTAGAAAAGACTGTCGAAACAGTGTAAAAATAAATTAATATAAATATATGCCTCTCGTAAAAATTAAAAAACAAATTATTGTGAAAAATTATAGTAACAAGAATAACTGTGAGCAAATATAAGCCTAAATACAGTTAATTGTTAATTTTTTGTAGCCCACTTCCACTCACTGTCTCTCTCTGTCTTTCTCTCTGTCACTCTCACTCTTTCTCTCTCTCCCTCCTTCCCTCCCGCCATGTTTGTCTCATTCTTACTCTGGTCATCAGTCGCATGATTACTTTGATGCAGTCCCAGCTTCTTCCATCTCTTCACCTCCGAATAATTACAATTCCACAAGTCATTAAACACGCTCACGATACCTTATCATTAACAGCGTCCCATGTCTTAACACACACACACACACACACACGCACACACACACAGCAGGACCAAGGCAGAAGTCGCAACTTGCCGCCCGTTCACTATAGTATAAACGAGGTTGGAAGTATGCATATTCATAAAACTTATTGTTATCGTTAGCGTTGCGTCCGACAATAACGGATGTGAATAGAATCTTAAGCGCATACAAAGCAGATGAAAAAACGTTGTAATATAGCTGAGTTACATGCACACGACTGGACAAGCTTTGATCTTCCACGGGCCCTTTATTTGTTCATTCCGACGAACGCTGTGTAGCCGGCCAGCATGTTACTTCTTCTTAGGGAAACAACAAACAATTCCTTATTCCCTTTAACAACGGCCGCATTAGGCAAATTACGCTCAGGCCTTCAGTTATGTAGGCAGGGAGTAAATAAACAAAATGTGGAACACGGCTTAATAATCTTAGTGTGTTTTTAGTGTGTGTTTCACACAGCTGCATTATAAGCAACAGGAACTACAAATATATAACTAGAAAAATGTAAGCGTATCATCAAGAACGAGTAGAGGTATCCATTTTGAAGTGGAATTTTAAATGAAGAATGGCGGCATTTAACTAACTACTTCATAATCGAAATAAAATTAAATGACTTAGTCCCGTAAAATTAAAAACTCAATTACAAAACGTATGTGGAAAAATCTTAAATGTTTTGTTTTTTCTTAAAATTGAGAGAATCCAATTAGATCTGACCTTTTGATAACTTCAAACAATTTAGCTATGAAGGTATCCTAATAAAATTTGATTGCTCATAACATTATTAGGACGATGATGGTAACAACAATGGCAATGTATTTGGTTTTGATGTAATTTTATGTTCTCTAACTACAGAAGGTATATCAAAACACATTTAATAATTTGAAGATTATTACAAACACAATTATCACTGTTGCACACCACTATAGAAAAATTATTCCGATTAGCGTGTTCATCTATCTGTCAGTTTCACTGTGTGTCTGTTCCTCTCCCCCTTTGCTTTCTTCTTTTATTTCTGACACTCTCTGCACTTATCTCTTTTTATATCCTTTTCCTAACTGACTTGATCCATACCTACTGACATTATATCTCTTGTTTGCTTCCATTCAAGCTGTATTCAATGTAAGACAGTCCATCAGTGTTTCCCTTTTTCAAACAGAATAATCACTGTTGCACACCACTACATACGGAAATCCGATCTGACGATAAGCTGTAAAGCTTGAAAGCGTTAATCGGAATAATTTTTCTATAGTGGTGTGCAATAGTGATAATTCTGTTTGTGATAACAACAACTTTCTTAATTAAAAAAAATTGATGATTATTGTCACTCACAATATTAATTGCATTTCAACTATTACTGCTTTCACTATTGAATTTTGTAATTGTGGAAATAGTTGGAAAGAATCCACAGTTAGCTTTGAGAATTTGATTGGAAAATGTGTACTATGGTTCCCAACGCGACAGCTTGATATACTGAGAGAGGAGGTGGCAGTTCTGGTGCCTATTTCCCAGCCGTAATACTTATCATCACTGCCAGAGAGGCGGCATGTTGCAACTACCACTTGGCTTATGACGTTTGTACGGACACCTCAGTGTAGTCGTGAACACCGCGACTCGCTAATCACTGTGGGCCAGACGATGTGAATTCTTCGGGTTAATTCAACTTCTATTAAACATATAGTTTAACTGTTTAGGCTACGTAAACAATGGTTGAGCTTGAGTAGCTAATGTTTTCACGAAAGGATACTACAAGCGGCATCATTTAAGCACGTGAACACTTAGCCGGGTCCCACGGACAGAAACAGAGAATTCTTAAAAGTCCACAGGCGTTAACTTAGCAAATAGAGCAAAGCAAAGGTGAATCATTCCTACTGTACACTTTCGTTCGCTAAGCAAATCGTACAATTTTTCTGTTTTGGGCGTTATAATATATACTTTAGTACGGATATGTTTTGATGTTTCTGAATCTTTAGTCACCGAATTTGGACTTAAAAATTAATCAATTCGGCAGGACGTTTCAAAGTGCTCTTCTTAGAAAATCCAAAAAGTCGAATTTTGAAACATATTATTTAAAACGCCTATAAATTACTTATAACAAAATGCAGTAAAAATGAAATTCAGGCAACATCAGCTACAACAATAGGTGAGGAATTAAAGGAAATAAAAAGAATCGATCTACTTTAGATAAGTATGAGGAGAAAATGTTTTTGTCTAGTAACGTTTCATAGTGTGCATAAACTTTGATACTGATAGGTTGATGAAACTGCAATTTTTATACAAATCTTGAAATGTACGAGATATTCTACGGTTCACCGTACAGTTAAGTAGAATTTAGTAGTAGGCCTATACTGGAAACAAAGTTTCAAGGAAAGCCCTAAATTTTGGTAGGCAAAATTAATTAAGACAGATGAAAAACGTCTACTGGAAGAAAGTAAATTATATAAAATTGTGGAACTATATAGACTAATCGTATACACGATTCAATGATGGGAAGTTTTTAAGGACACACTATATCATTTGGTGTTCTGATATGAAATTTCGCTGAGGAAAAATGTAGCCTATGCCTGTTACATAGTCGGTTAAAGGACTCGATATTGATTGAAATCGTCTTAAACTAATAATTATTAGATTTTAATTTGCCATTTTTTAAACAGCGTTTTCAGTCTCTGAACACATTATTGTTGGTAATAATTATATTGGTAATATAAAATAATATCCGTTATCTCACAGAGAGGGGAGCAAATCTGTTGGTATTAGATATCTTCTTTATATACAGAAACTAAAACACCATTTCAGTACTTTATTATTTTAATTTAGAATTACAAATTTTTTATTTTGATTGTGTAGAACGCAACGAAACTCTACAGCAGTTCTGTAATTTTATAAACAAACACAGACAGGCTACAACGTACGAAAGGGGTTGTTTACTGTTATGTAGATTATAACGCCCATTTGATTATGGCAAGTTAAGTAATTAATTGCCAGCGTATTGATGTCAGTTAAAATCTAAACAATGTGGCTTTGATGTGTGTCTGTTTGGTGTTGTGTGGTATGGCGTGGGGAACGGGGTATTCAAAACACACAGGTATCGGCTTTGAGCGTATCGGATGTGGGGGAAGCTTAGCCCATTTTGTACCCACACACACACACACAGCATTGTTGTTGTCTACCTACGTGCGCGCATATTTCCGTACTTGTTGCCGCCCGTGTTATGAATTTTTTAAATTATTCTATTTGTTTATCTGACTGAAAATTTTATATGCCTTCGTCATTTGTGTTTAAGGTATTTATTTATTTTTCAGAAATTAATATTCTGTCGTTTTGATCTGCGTTGGCAGATTTAGTTGTAGATGTAAAGTCGACCGTGTACAGGATTTTACTTTTATTCTTATGTTATAGAGACATTTTTCTGTCCGATTATTATACAGCATTCAACATGTATTGACTACGCAGCAAGTATAGACAGGCTACCAGCAGCTGATCGGGCGCACACTCACACGCACAGAATTAACATCCCTTAATTTTTATAGGCAGAAGAATTATTCTCTCACTAGTCGGCACCAATTCGGTTCATGTACCGAAGATTACTATTTACCTTTGGAGCAATTAACGTCTCCCCTTTTTGGGGCAGGTATCACATTTTAATTATTTGGGATGTGATATCTCTTATAGGAAGGTTAACGATATCGAGAGAAATTTTTAAAAATTTAATTTTACCTGTGGAAAAATAAAACGACTATTGAAGAATAAAACGGAGAGGGAGACACAGCTAAAGATCTATACGGTCGTGGCTGTGCCGACTTTAGTGTATGGACATGTGAAAAATGGACGCCTCTGCAAAAAGATATTTCAAAAGTACAGGCCTAGGAAATTAAATTTTTAAGAGCAGTTAAGGGATGTAGTTTGAGAGATCATCTACGAAACGACGACATAAGGAAAGACCTGAAGTTGCAGTCAGTTATGGAGAGAATACAGAAATAAAGGCAGAATTGGAAGTCCCATGTGGAACGCATGTTAGACACGCCTATTCCTAAACAAGCGTTTGAATATAGGCCGGTGGGGACGAGAGATCATGGAAGATCAAGGAAAAAATCGGTATGGAGAACCATAAGCGACTTCCAGGTCTTAAAATTCATATTTAAAATCATTTAAATATTAATTAAATAAGTGGATACTTTTTTAAAATCGAGTCTTGATTTCTTTCTTTCCATTTGTCTTCTGATTTCCTGAACGACTATTCTGTTCACCCGTATAATTTAAATTTCTCACCAAAACATTTCTTCCTTATACGTTTGTGTCTCCTGTTTAACACCCACCATTCTGATCCATGTCATAACGCTATATTCCACACAGGCTAGTAAATAACTAGCCATCAGGGAGGTCAAAATATTTTCAAGGAGGGGCAAACAATTTTCCAAAGGAGAAAAATATTTATATATTTTTCATACATACACACATGCACATATTAGTTTATAATTCTCATATCATAATAGAAAAAAGTACACAGATTGTATTAATTGCTTTAATACAACACTGCCCATCGATCCACAGGAAGCAAATCGATGTCCACCTTTTCGGCTTGCACGCTTTGTGTTGGTGTGGGTTTCGGCACTTTCCATTTAAAAAGCGTGCAAACATAAGAAAATAAACATGAGTGAGGCCAGAAATAACGAGAATTATGTATGTGTGTGTGTGTGTCCTGCCGGCCTTTTATTGCGGTAATCACAATAATAACTTTGGAAAAGTATGCATTACATAATTGAAATATGCTTGCTTGCCAGGAACGATATATTTTCACTCATACGTGATTTAAATTAAAATGAAAAATATAGAATTTTGTTAAAGTGAAATGAAATGTTTCCATAGAAACTACTTCTTTGTTGTCAATAACGTAGTACGCATATAAAACATAAAAATGTACCTCACCATCATCAACTACTTTTTAAATTTATTTAAAAAAATACCCCCTTCCCCCTTCAACTACCATTTTTATTTTTAGATATTTCATCTACCTTTCTACAGTGGATTATTATGACCTTCTTTTCAGGCTATTTTATTTATCAAAATTAAGCACTTTACTCTTGTTAAAAGGTAAAATGTTGCAGGTAAACTACCCCTTTCCCTTAACCGATCTTCACCAAAACAATATACCTTGAGTGCTCTACAATTCAGGGCTGTATGCAAAAAATTATTTGATTCAGTTTGAATTTGCGGCTGTTATCGTTTGCCATAGAAAAAATTCTACACACACACACACACACACACACACACACACACACACACACACACAGATACTTTTCGAAAATGACTTTTGTCCATGTTTTGATGGTAGTACAATCAGAATCTGCCGTTATCTCGAACACGATTTTTTCGCAATGAACATACTGTACTTCCATTTCCTTATGGAACAGGAAGTAAAAATGGTCAGAGACTCTGTGAAGCCGGAACGGGCTATAGTCCAATAGCCCAAGCCATGTAGTGAGGAAGAACAAGAAGAAAACTTCTCTCCTTTCCTGACAATTTTTATCTCTAGTGTAAACTTCAACGGAATTCCTTTCCTTGAATTTAAACACATTTTTAATACACTAATGTTTTATTTTAAAAAGTATTGCCACAATAAGTTTCCTTGTTCTACAATGTTTTTCTTTTCATTTTAACTAATGGTACCTGCTACTGTTTTTTTCAAATAGGTTACTACTTGCAGCTGTTATTTTTTGGAATTTCTGAGGACTGTTTATCTACATACATGTAGACAATTTCTTCTGAATCCATAAATAAACATAACGTGTTTTGCTTGTAAATCTATTACTTAATTACTCCTGTGCAACTATTATTATTATACTGCATAATTATTGAGTAATTTGGATGCCATATAACATAACGATTATACCTACATCACCATGCAGGTAGTCTGTATGAATTGTAACTTCGTATATAGGTAACAGGGTAGAATGGCCTGGTGGTAACGAAAAGCTGACAGAGCGTTTCATCATCTCTACTACGCAGTCCTAGTACGGGGCCACACAGGATAGCACAGCTTCACAGGCGACCCCAGTTACTACAAGGCGCCATCTACATAGGAAGTACACACTCTTCGTTCTGCAGTACGCTCGCCCCAGGACAAGTAAACTCAGAACTTACTAACTGTAAAATCAATTCCGATTTACATTCCCAAGTCATTCACTTTATGTTACATTCACTTTTAGACACAAAGCAAGATACCTGCCATAATGAAAAATAGTAATTAAATATTCGGGTAACAAATAATTTGCGGTTTATTCTCATTTTTAAACAAAGATAAATAAAAAAGTACCATATCATTGTGGTTGTGGCAATCGTTTCTGAGCATTAGGCTTAATTTTTTTTAATTTTAAATATATAAATTATGAATAGTTCTTCTAACATTAACTGTTTCTGCAAGTAAAATTGTATTGTATTTTTACCTCAAGCACATTTCACTGGTTGCATCAGCATCATCAGAGGTTTACACATTATTCAATTATGAAATTGAATTATAAACTTGAATTCATTTACAAACCTCTCATGATGCTGATGCAATCAGTGAGACGTGCTTAAAGGTGAAAATACAATATAATTTTACTTGCAGAAGTAGTTAATATTTGAAGAACTATTTATAATATAGAAACCTCCAAGAAATATTTAAGAGTTATTTACAAAATAAAGATGAATTGTATCTGTTAATGTTTAACTCGTAAATTAATGAGTAAATATTAACTACAATGACATTTTTCAAATTCGACTACTTTTGAAGATAATATAGCAGAAACGATCTTCTTAGAGCTAATAAATCATTTATAATGTTATAGACTTTGTGCATTTGATAGTCGTAAACAAGTAATTTATCAGTATCGTATAGGCCTATAAACAGTTTTTAAAATAATGAATTTAAAATAGAATAATGTAAACAAATTTACAATAGACATGCTAATCGACATAATACTAATATAAGTCGTATATTTTCTATCCTCGGAATCATTTAAAAAGAGCCGAATATATGTAGTGAAACTAAGCTGTGTAATATTCAAGAGAGTCATAGTTGGCAGTATTATTTTCAGCCCCTTTGAGCAAACATTCATTTAAACAATAGTAAATAAATGTTACAATAAACATGTATTTTATTCCCGAGATCGTAACTATCCAGTTTATTTTAAATGTTTAGCAATCAGAACACTGCAAACACTTTTTAATCTCTCATCATACGAAACTATTTACATTAAATTTCTTTCCTCTTTTTATTCCATCTACAGTCTATTTTATTATTTTTTGTTGCTATCACGTTCGTTTCATCGTCTTTTTATGTTGTCAGATGTCTGTGTGCGCGACTTATTTTATAACGAGCGCACGTCCACCGGTTCATTTGCGGTATGGAAAAGTTGTTCTCCCATTTAAACGAATTAAGGGTTACTTAAAGAGGACTTGCTTATGAAAGAAATCAGTAAGTCAACTGTGCTGTCGGGTCGGCAGAAAATGAATGAGCCGCTGATTTAATGGTCTCTAGAGTCTTATCAAGAGGGCCCATAATTAAGAGCGAGTGAGGGAGTGAACGCAGACCGCACAAGCACTACAAGAGGTCCCTCTTTAAATACAAACAGTAACGATCGCGTATATATACTTTTTTTGGTTTGAAAACCAACTTTGCTATAGTAATAAAAAGCGAACGAACCGTGGCTCGACGTTTGGGCATTGCGCATCGTTACTACTACTACCACTACTACTGACGTCACTCTGCAAGAGTGGGACTGTGTATAGGAATCCACCCCTTTGCCCCTCTGACGCCGCCACCCTCGCCCCGTGCTTTGCAGGGTTGCTTACCACCAGTCGTTTCCTAACTGCCACCGTTGTCGCAACAACACACGCCGCCAGGCAGCCTACGTCGCCGCCTCCGTCGCTGAGATGTGTTCGGAACTCGCCGAAGCCGCCTCCAAACTCCGCAACAACAAGTATGACAAACTCTTGTTTCTCTACTCTTCCCGCAAGAAGCAGAAAAAACATGACTGAATAAAGTTCAAAAGTAGTATTTTTATGTGAAAATTTTATAATATAGACTCGTATAACATTGTGATGATAAAATAAATAAAATTGTATTATTTCACAGGCATTACATTTAGAAGTATTGACATTGTTAAAATTTGGAAGTATAGTAACAGAAACAAATTTATTACTATTTAAATTAAAAAATTTCAGTTTTGAAAAAAATAATCCAACAGCTTTTGAGGATAAATCATATTTAGAATCAGCATATTACTAAATAACGAATCTAAATTAAAAAGAAAATTATAAAAGTGAACTATTACTGTTATATAAATCATTTTAGAAATTATTTCGAACATTTTAAAAATAATCGCAAGCAAAATGTGTAAACTGCATGTATTTCTGTACAAAAAATCAATATTCATAAGTTTTCTAACACAGTAGAGTGTAGACAGTACGAAGTCTTTGCCGTTCGTTCACATTTGGTGTAGTAGTTCCAGCAAGAGCCATTTGTAAAACGTCGCATTGGTATTGATTAAAGGTTTCTTTTTGCCAAGTAAACGAGGAGTTTCCAGCGACTTCCGAACGCATCTCACGCACCACCACCGCCTCGAGTCGACCGGCTACACGCACGCGGTAAGTACCCGCCGCCAGCGCAAACTTCTTCAACAACTATCATTATCTGCGTTATCATATAAAGCACTTTGTAACTTCGCCTTAATGGCACTTGTAAAGTGCTCAAACTTGCCTACTAAACCCGCCATTGTTCTTAGTCGATATCATTACACACGGTCCTCGAAACTAATAAATTTCTGAATACAGAATGCGTCTAAAAAATTTTTAAATTCTCTGGTCCCGACTCGTTGCTTATCACCAAGTATACAAGCTAAACCGTAATATCGCACCGTGAAAACTTACTGACACATTAAGTAAAAACACACATTTAATTCACAGAAACATGTGTAATCAATTCCTTATCACTCATAAACAAGTTTAAATTTGCTTTCTTATAAAGTAAAACTAGCTACAAAATGGCGGACTTGAGAAAATGGCTGTCTCCCTACCTACTATCTAGTATTGATCTCACACTAAATAGATTTAACAGAATTTTAATTTTGAAGATATCGGCTTGTTTCAGTACATACAACATGCTAAACTTTAACATTGTTTACAAAATAAGTTTTGAAACTTTGAAAAAAATTTTTAACAAAAAAATTACAAATTCTGTGACATAATAGTTATTTATGTCTCAATAAAATGTTTACGATATATTTCTATTTATATCAGGTATTATTTCCTAATGAAAAGAACATAAAAAGCTGGTAACGAAAAGTCTATGCTAGGCTGATAGTAAGTCCGGTAAAATAAAATTTAATTTTAACTTATTGCCAGAGATACAATATATCATTTATATTTAGACATTAAACTGTTTAATTAATTTTTGAACTTAAAATCTGTGGCCTGGGGTTAGAAAAATGTCTACTACCCCTAGGCTATACAAATTTCTATCAGAAAATCTACAGTTACAAATGTGCGCAATGTAAGTTCTTTCGTAGCGCTAAGCTTGGGAAGTAAAAATAAATTTTTTGAAAGAAACCAAATTCTCTAATGTAATTAGTATTCTGAATTTAAAACTTTAGAAATTTTGTTATTTTCAAGTGACTTTTATTTAGAATCAAAGACGTGTAAGTGTGTTCTAATAAGTAACACAACTAATTTTTTCACATTATCGTTAATTGTGTGGTGAATTTTCACGCTTAAAAAGACAAAGACAAGACAACGCGGCATCTAAAATTAAATGTATTCGTTGCATAATGTTTAACCAATTAGGCCTACTTCCAAACATGTAATTAAAGCAACAGCTTACAAAATCGTAATATCAAAATATTTAAAAACCGTTTGAGGTTCTGTTAAGGGGATTCTCCGCACCGTACCCTTTTTGTACGAAAATATAAAACACGGATTGATCAATATTATTCTTGTCATTACTATTTCAAATGATGCCCTACGTTGCAGGAAACTATTTCAAGATCAGTTTCTTCTCTTCGCAATAGATCAATTAGCTGTTTAAAATTGTTTTTGTACATTTAAAAATCAAAATATTTCTTAAATATATAAGCAGATATGCTGATCGAACCGTGTGGTACTACTGCACTTAACCCACTTTGTCTCAAAGAGAAATTATCTGTTACAATACTTTTTGCATATTGTCTATTAATTTGGCGAAAGCAATGTGGGAAACGTACAGAGCAAAAAATATTTCATTATCATATGAAACACTATTGCATAATATTACACGAAACTACATGCAGAAAATATTCAGTCATCCGAATATTTAATGTGTTTTGAGATGACAAATGATTTCGATGCAAATGATTCCTTTGTTTACTACCCTGAATAAATAATGTTTACAGGTAACGTAAATACACGATTATGTATTGTGTGTAAATTTTGACAAACTTTTCTCAGAGTTAGCGGCTTGTAAATAATGTATAATTGGAAAAAGGAAAGCTTTGGGTGAGTGTGCTAAAACTTGTTATCCTGAATTTTAGAAAAATTTAACAGGAAAACTGTAGCGTCCCAAAATCAAATTTTTACAATATATCAAGTCACATACAATCTCTTTTGGAATTTCAAAAAATGTTCATGTAACTAAAACCGATGAATTTTTATTATTGAACATTTGTTAGGCAGTAAATTAAAGCAAATTTCTGAGCCGTCAGAGATTTGGGATATAAAATACACTATTATTAAATATTGCATTTGTACAGTATATTAACAGTGATATCTGTGTTAATACTATTCGGTTGTGTAACGTCGTGTTAACTGTACGCTTATAGTTATTAATAAAATTCTAAAGTCTGGATAATTGAATCAACAGGCAACCAATGAAAACGTTCGGAAAGAGCTTATCATTCAATGTAAATTGTATTTGATGAATAAATATACAAAGCAAGTTAGTAAATATAATGTAAAGTGATGATAAATAACTATGACAAAAAATGTTTCCTTGCCGTTGTAGAAAAAATGTGATTATAAAAGTTTTAATTACGCTTAAGACGAGAAAACATCTTATTTTCAGAGCCAGCTCTAATTATTTTTTAAAACATCGTTAACTCTCTTACATGCTTCAATACATTTTTTCGTTCAAGTTTACCTTTTTCCGTTTTCCTCCCTTCCGTCTCCTTTATATTTTTATTTTTCACGTAGCTTACATGGTATCCGGACATTATTTTCTATGTCCTGGAGAACTCTTCGTACCCTTTGTACTATCGAGCTCACTAGCCTTTGGTTTTTAGAGAATCTGGTATCAGAGGCATGCGTAGGAATTTTAATAATTTTTATATATCGCCTCCTAAGGCTATTAGTCCTTGACCATAAGTATTGTTAAGGGGGGGGGTAAAAGTTGTATGCATGATTGTAATCTATCTGCCCACTCCTTCCACCCCTGTTCGTAAAGAGAAGTAATCACTCAAAACGATGTAGGGATCACATTTTTTTAACAGATAAATTCTATAATCAATTATTTTATTATTATATTTTATGCTATAATAAATAAATTATAAATTATTCTACTCTATTCGTTTATTAATCTATAACAAAATTAATATAGACTAGAAGCACAAATTGCCAAATCCAAAATTTGTAACCTACTACATGATTAGTCCTCTGGTTGCGAAAACTTTAGGTTTTAATTCTGTTACTGCAATCCCATTGTTAAAAAAAAAGCAAACCAGAGAGTACTACTCAGTACAACAGGTACACATAGCACTCGGGGGGCAAAGAAAAAAAAGAAGGAAAGTAAACAATTAACCTTTTACTCAAGACCTTGTTTTAATAACCTATGTTAACCTTGATTTACTTTGTTTGGTGCATGGTGACGCCGTGGACAAAACTTGCAGGTTTTCTTTATCCAGACTTGTGGCTACATTTGTGGTAGTTCTAGTTCTGTGACTAATTTAACCATTCTAGCTACAGTAGGATTACCACACATGTGGCCGATACGTCTATTTGGAGAATACAAAACTGGCTTCAACGCCCGGTAAAGGAAAACAAAACACTTTTTTAATCTCCAAACTTAGAAGGAACCGCATTTATGTTCCACAAAACACGCCATACATAAAATATTGTTAATGCCTATTACTCCTTTGATACGTTTAATTCAAGTGGACTTTAGATTGTTTTTGTCATCCTGTTTACCCAGCAACAACCAACCAACCATCTCTTATTTCTCTATCTTCTTTGGTTCTACTACTATTACCTATTACTTCCTCCCGACTGCGTTTCCTCAAAATAGGTTTTTACTGTCTTTCTCTGAACCTCCTAACAAATTTTCCCACTTTGGCCGTTTTTTCGTTACGCTTAACTTAATTTTTACGAAAAGTGATACATGATAGTTATATTTCTCTGCACATCATTTTCACATATTTACTCGGCGCTTTTGAGTCCCCTAAACCATTGCATTTCTGTTTTCTGCTTACGAAATGGTAAATTAACTGTCAATGTACTTGACATTATTTGGTACTAAAAGTTTAGCAATTGTAGACAAAGGGTTTTGACAGTAGATCGTTTTAGTCACAGTAATGTTGGCCACAATGTCAGTGCTAATAATGTATGTAATTTTCTGTTTTGAGGCATATTAATATTGCATCCAGCTTTAAAAATGTTCATTACCAAAAAAAATTCAAATATAGGGAATTACCAAGAATAACAGAGGCAAATAAATTTTATTTTTATGTTTTCAGGCGTGTTTTCTGACTCGGTGAGGAATGTCAGTTAGAGCAGCTTAATATATTTGTTCTAAACTATCAGGCTCCTACCTTCTACTTATTTCAGGTCACTTATTCATCCCCTAATATTTTAAAATTATTACATGGCTTTTTATTTTAGAAACTAAATTAATCTGATTCCTCAAATTGAAATCTTCTTGTTAAGTTTACGGCATGTTCTTTTTCGTTTCTTCTCTGTGTCCTATTTTTAACTCTCTCTTTCTCCCTCTCTCTCTCTCTCTCTCTCTTAAAAAGTCTGAAATTAACTGCTCCTAAAACTGTCACCAGTAAAATACGACAACAGTACTTCTACCGCGCTTCTTTCCCCCCAGCAAACTAAGTTCTGCGAACGAGCAAACCGAGAGATGTTTTATAACCTACGATGTGTATTTCTTAAGAAAATGGACGTTTACGGCGCCTTGTAACTGCATCTAACTTTTTTATTCCGTAACAAATTTGACGGCAACAAAAAAATTATGTTCGTCTTAACGTAACATTACTGTTGCTACAACTAGGCCTGCCTCCTCCGACTTGTCAATCAGAGTGTTCAATTCAACAGTCGGACTTGCAAAAAATAAACAATACAAAACGCCTTGATTCTTAATCTGTCATATTGTATTTATACTTAACTCAGCTGGATTTAAAGCAAAAGACAATTTTAATTGCGATTTCTTTTTTAAAAATTAATTAATTTCTTTTTTTTAATATTGTGTAAATGAGAGTCTACAATTTTACAATATTTTATAAATATCAGGACATTTTCTTCAGTAAATAAAACATTTTTTGTAATGTTTTGCGTAATAGATCTAAGTGCTTACGCATACTTTTAGAGAAACTATAAAGGTTAGCAAAAGTCAATTAGGCCCATCTATTCAGGTTATTTCTTCGACAATTAAAAATTTTGCACGTAGCAACGTACAAGATAGAGTTTTTCAATAATTAAATGATATTCATAAAATAACAACAATAACAATGATAATGATGGTAATAATAATAACGACAAACACACAAATAATCTACTAAAATAGTAACCGCAACGCTATATCAAGGTTAGTGTCTCACGAGTTAGTTTGTAACAGCATTACAAACTATTAAGTTACTATTACTATTAAGTTCTTTTACGCTGCTGCTATTGTTTGGCTTTAAAAAGGTGCATAAAAATTCGAAATCAAATACTTAATAGAGGACAACAAAAAATTAGTCCCATATTTGTAAGTAATTAGATTAAAAATATAAATGTTTAATAAATTCGCCGTTTGGTATTCGTAAAGTAGTCAATTATTTTCGAAAAAAAGACATTCGTTTGTAGATTCTGTGTGTTTTTTTAAACAAGTAAGTCAGGACGTTGATAAGAACCTTTATGTTTTAACGACATAATATTAGCCTAAACCACAGCGAATGCGTTCGTATATATTTTCAGTATGACGCATGAATATGCGTCAGTACATACTATATTTTAACAATTTTCGAAGCCTCACATAATCTACTGTCTATAGGTTTACGAGGATTGTACTAAAAGCTGTTACTCTTGATCAGAATTTCTTGATCACAAACATTTTAAAAGTGCACCATTTAAAAGTGTGTACATAAAATTTTATAAATCTTTCTCTAAAACGCGGTGCTTCACGAATTGCTATACCCACCAGTATTTTTAACTTCCCTCTGAAGTGAAATTTAGAAAAATTTCCAGGCTCTATTTGGCATCTGATTTTGATAACATCTTCTAATTCTCCTGTACCGTCGTATGTCAGCCTTAAAGAATCCTCCCCACGCTTTCTTTTATTAGACTGACTGAACAAATGAAAATATGAGGGTACAGATCAGGGTGTAGCCTATAGGGAATGTGCAGCCACTGATTTACCAGTGTTTGTAAGGAACCTGAGAACCTGTGGTGTCTCAAGGAAGTATGGAATTGTGAACTGTCATGATGCGCTGTTTCTCCTTATGGTTGGCTTTTCGAATGTCCGGAGTGATACAGTGTATAAACCTCTGTCCATTGTCCACATCAAGGAAATCAAACATAATAACACTCTTTTCATCATAGAAGACATTCAGTATACTCTTGGGTGCTGAGATTTGGCTTAAAAATTCTTCGGATCTAGCTTAATGGGAGTATCGCTACTGTGTGGAATCATTCTGTGTAGTCTTTGGGTTGTACAAATGTAACCAGATCTTGTAACCAATGCAAACGTTTCCTAAAGCGCTGTCCTCAACAGGACTTCAAATCATGCTAAGACTGCATAAATACATACAGTCTGCACTCATTCAAATCAGTTTTAATCGGTGAGAAGGTCGTTTTCCTTGTATCGAAGGCTGTGAATAATCTATTCGACAACTTTTATGATCACAACCAAATTCCTCAACAGTCTGTCTGACGGTGGCACACCGGTTTGCGTGAATCCACCCTTTTGTTCTTTGTCCTTGGTACGGTTCCTTGGCTATATGTCACCTTCGCTACGCCTTATGTCTTGAAAACTTATTTCGCCTTCTTTAAACTTTTTCACCCATCTTTGCTTTATCACGTCCCTAGACACGTTTTTATGCCTTTTATGGATACCGGCAGCCTTCTTTGCCGGCTGAGGTATTAATTTCATTACATCTCTGATCCCTCTTCTGTAAATTTGTTCAAACGTTTTCTCCCGACACAGTTATGGTATAGGCCTAGCATATTTATTTTACCATTGCATTTTGTTTTCTTTTTGCAAGTTTTTCTGTGTTCTGTACATCTGTAACCATACGTTTAGCAAAGGTTTGTTCTTATGAAGTTTACAACTGTTATCAAAGATCTAGATTTTATATTATTCGGAAACACTAAAGAGTGGATTCTTGTAGTCGCTTGGGTAAACCTCCTTTAATTATAATTCATAATTTTTTAAGTTACCTTAATATCACTCTACATTTTTTAGATTTATCTCCAGTTAAAATCGCTTCGACACTCATCGGTACACTGTCTCCAAAAGAAAATATTCATTTATCAAGTTCATACGTTCTAAATGTTACATTAAATAGGTTGAAACACATGTTGTATTTCTACATGAGTGTTTCAGATAAACCATGCAACAAAACCATACAATTCTGGAAGTGACGACATCCTTCACTATGTGAGTTAGTGCCTAAATATTTTCACATATATACAATGTGAGCTTAAATCTTTTATTAATGTATGTTACATGAAGGTTTGGTAAAATTCATACATGGGGATTGAAATGTCATTAAAATTAAATCGACTTTGCCTCTGAAATTTGTAATGAAGGGAACGAAATAAGAAACTGTATAACCCTCACTTAAAAAAAATATGTAATAAAAATTATTCCTAATTTACTTTACAAAATTTGTAAAAAAAGTTTTCATTTACTTTGAAATACACATTATAGTGTTTGTGAAATTATAGCTTAGGACAAATTCTGTTAGGTTCCGTCTTCTTCTTCTTCTTCTTCTTCTTCTTCTTCTTCTTCTTCTTCTTCTTCCTCTTCTTCTTTTCCCATCCAGAGGTTGGTGAGCTTGCAATTTCTATCTTTCCATTGTCAGCCTCTTGATCACCACATAGGCCTACCTTCCTCCTTCTTTAACTCAATCCATGTACTCCTGCCTGGACCTTCCCCTCCCACTACCTTCTGCGAACGCAAAACAATTTTTAATAGTCCTGTTTTGTGCAAACGTTTTTACATCTTTACTGGAATTCCAATAGATTAATAAGACTAAAGATTTTGAAGAAGTTTTACTGCGTTTTCGTTAGATTAATCAAGAGGAATTACAGACGCAGGACTATAACGGAAGAGTAACGAAGAAATAAGAATAATTGTGACTGAAAAAGAGGCTTTATTAAAAGAATTTGAAAGGGATAAAAACTAAAATGGTTGAACACACAGTAAGAATATGAAGAGGAATGACCGGTTTACAGTAAAAAAAATGTTCTAGTGCTTTCCAGTATAAAGAAAGGTCAAAATTATTGAATAATCAGATTAGAAAATTCTTCATTTTTGAAATATAAATACTCACACACACGCATGCGCACTAACGTAAAAATTACTGAAAAACTGAATAGGCGATTCTTGTTTTTAAACTGAATAGACAATTTTCTTTAACAAAAGCCAAAACACTTTTGGGTCATTAAGCATCTATTAGGTGACGGTGTCACTACTACTACTACTACTACTCTCCAGCACTACAGCCCATGGTGAGCCTTGGCCTCCGCTACGACCCGTCTCCACTCACCTCTGTCCACTGCCTTCAGTTTCCAGTTGCCCATCTTTCTTAGATCTTCTTCCACATCCTGCTGCCATCTTCTTCGAGGCCTTCTTCTTCTTCTTTTGCCCAGTATCGTTCCGCTTAATATGGTTTTGGGTATCCTCGTAATATTCATACGGAATACATGTCCCAGCCATCTAATTCTAGCTGATTTTATGTGTCTCACCAGGTCTTGTCCACCAATCAACTCATTTATTTCACCGTTATTTCGGATCCTATACATATTCCCTTCCTTCACCGGTCCAAATATCTGTCTCAGATACCTTCAACGGTGTCACTACCTAGGTGTAATAGTTTCGTTTGCTTAGATGTGCTCCTACATTATGCTAACAATTAGCATCAAAACGGGATGTAAAATTTTAAACGAAACGATATACCAATATAAGTCCTATATAATCTACGTGTATGGTACTATACCATATTTACTCTCCGATTCCTAAAGTACATTGACCAGAACCTTTCACCAACTTACTTTTTTTCACCTTAATCATAATTATTAATCATAATCATAATTGTAATCATAATTAACTTACACACATTATTGACTGCATAAGTGTGCCTAAAACAATAGCATGTACGTAAACTGTGAAAAGGCTCTACTTTGTCTTAATTATAGCTGAAAGTGGTTGAATCACTCTGAGTTACCTTTATGGACCAATAATAACGCCTAAGGTTCGTTAGTCTAAAGAACTGTTGAAACAAAACAAAACTTATTTACGTCCGTAATTTTTCCTTTTTGTTTTATACGAATCTTGTTACTGCTTTAGTAATGTACGATTTTCTCCTTTTCCTGCGTTCGAGCCATATTCTGCTCTACGTCTTATGTGTTTTCTCTATGTCTGGAAATTAGTAAGTATCTGTAGAACTACGCCAAGTGTATATTTATTAAATTCGAGTATCAATAAAATCTTCTACCAAACGGTCAGTGTAAGTTATGCAATTGTATCAACTTTGCAACATTTACGTTAACTCTGAAAGTTTTTGCAGTATCTGTTCAATAAATAACAAATACATTTCCTAATTTTTCGTAAGCACATTTCACAGTACAATTCCCTATCGTCAGGTGATGCAGGATTTTCTTTGAAAATAGAAAATAATAGGCTTATATTTATATTAGCACAGGACTTTACTTGCACACACACATACACACACACACATCACAGAGGGGGTCAGAGGCGGACGGCATAAAAAAATATATTAAAAAAATTATCAGATTATCATTATCCACTCTCCGCGTTAGTGCTTGCCTCTTCACTAGTGTTCCAACGTATGGCAGTCACTTCTGGGCAACGGGGGGTGTCTCCAGAATGTATCTTTTTTTGTTACGCTACCGCAGTATTTAACCAGATGTCTCTCCACTTTTGATTTATTTAGAGGACAAACCTCTTTACGTTACTTCTTCTCCAAATACGCCTGCGTTCTTGACGATCAGCCTTCTTCTTGCCAAACTTTCCGAACACGTTCGTAGTATTTCTCCGTGCAATCCTTAGTTTCAGAAACATTGTCTTGTTTGATTTTCGTCTTTCCGATTCAAACGAATTATGAATTCAGTTTGTTTTAAATTTCCTTTTTTACTATAAGAACGTTTTTGAATTAACACTTATTTTATTATTTGTCTGTTTTCTGTAAACATTTTTCTTTGCAAAACTGCACACGTACGTGTGACTCAGTGTGTTTGTGTTTGTGTGATTTGTATAATGTGGATATTCAATTACAGTCTCAAACACGCATGCCTTCGTAGACCGACATGTAACATGCGATGCAATTTTAGACATGAAAGTGTCTGTCTGGGTATCTGAGCGAACATGCGTTTGTTTACTGACACGCTCAGATCTATTCGTGACTTATTCAATTTAGTGTCAATCAGATAGCGAAACGTTTAGCTTTAATTTGAGTGTTATATACACATATTGAATACAGTGCTGTTTTAATGTGTCTTCTCTGTCAGGGAATACACGTCCGGTTGCAAATCAATTCGTGTACATAAAAACGGAATATGACAACAAAATTACTCAGCATAATTTATTTGATCGTCTTCGATTATTATGAAATTTATTAATACATGGAATTGAAAACGCGCGCGATAGTTACAAGAAAATACATAAACGTAAAACATATAAGTCCACATAAGTATAGGCATGCATTGTACTGCATAGGCATAACTATAACCATAGGTATGATAATTATAGGCATACAAAACTATCATACGATCCATCTTATGCTATGGCAGTGAAACCTGGATATTAACACAAAGAGCAATTGCACGCCTGAAGATATTTGAAAGGAAGCTCCTGAGACGGATCCTGGGGCCCATATATAGAAATGGGTAATGGGGGATACGGCATAATAATGAGACATATTGTCACTTCAACAATCCAACGGTAGAAGTGTACGTAAAATTGAGGAGGCTGCAATTGGCTGGCCGTGTCATAAGAATGGACGACAAACGATCACCTAAAACAGTCCTTATGGGAAGTATAGATGGTAAAAGATCAAAAGGCCGTCCAAGGAAAAGAAGAGAGATGTTGTATCCTTTGCCACGGATAGAGAGAGGTGGAGAGTCAGGATAGAGGAGAAAATGCTCGACTTCCGGGTGTAGCGCCGTAGGAGGAGGATGCAATGTATTGTACGTACGCATAGATAAGTGGAATTCGTGCTAACAAATGTAGTCTAATTTTGAAAAATATGTTACGAAATTTCTCTTTGACCATGAAAGCAAATTTCGCTCCCCGTCTCTTCTTAATAGCCTTGGAAACCCGCAAAATGTACACATTTTGTATTTCCATAAATATCGATAAATAAAATATACACATTTTAATTACAATTCCAGGAGTAAATTAAAGCAGTCACGTACTCCAGTATATGGTGGTTGGTAAGTCAAACAAAGACAACAAACAAAGTGTATGCGGTACCAAGGTTATGGTGCTAAATTTACTATAATATTGAAACACGAAATATCGTATACTTTGTAAGATATCTCGATCGGTACGAGTATTAAATTGATTTAGTTTATTTATAAATTTATTTATTATTATGAAGTCGTTGAGTTAAAGTGTTCAAGATTATTATTAATGGTTTAAACTGTTCATCGTTCGTCGAGTGTTGAGTATCGGAGAGAGGTTGGTTCTTCTTCACTAGTAGATATATTTCGGCTGCGTTGGTTCTAACTGTAATCAAGACAATTTAGAATAACAGTACTTACTTTGAGTGACGTTCTTGTTATCAGGTAGAGTGTATCAGCTCATCTAAAAAACAAGATTAATTCAAAATCATGCGTGGCGCCGTTTGTATTGCCAACCGTTGCATGCCTGTCTGCCAAGCCTGTAAATGCCTATCTACGTGAAATAATCAGGCCAACTCTAATTATTTAGTTAAACATCATTTATTTCTTGTTAAAATCTGTGCACTAACTTCATTGAACCCTTAACATAAGAAGGTTAGACTTCACAATTACTTTTTCATTTTCATCAAACTCATATTAAAATCTCAGGGTGGTCAAGCTGCGTATACAACACTCCACAATGATTTGTTTATAATAACATTCAATACATACGGGTTATTTTAGCCTACAAGATACTAAACGTTAACACAAAACAATAATTATAATTGATTAATAGGAGAGTGCTCACCTCGGATAACTAAAATCTTATTTCATTACTAAATACTTTAACAGACGGCTTGCGTCAACTTCTAGGTTAGACCTGGCGAGTCTGATATAATGCCAGTTAAGATCGTTAAAAATCTAAATGGTCGATTGACAAAGAAAATTCAAATTTACTAAAGTCATAACATCTTCAGTAGATCCAACTATCGCTAGACTACTATTTTGGATATCCTTTCGCAGGTAATTTTCTTATTTCTAATATCATATATCAACAGGTTATGAAATGGTGGTACACTGACTTAACCTAATCGATTCAGTAAAACATACTGTCTTTGTATAACTAGTTAACACTCATTTCATAATTGGAGAGAATAAATTTCGTTAAATCTTATCCCTAGTTAATTGTTACTTGACTTTATGAGGTTTAATGCCTCTTCAAATTTCATTTATTTATTCTTAATCGTATACTTTGTCAGGTTATGTTCACTTCTTAAGTCTATAATAATGATATTAAATCACTATACTCCCTTTTTATTTATTAGGCCGCGATTGCTGGGATTGTACACTAGCAATCGTATTCGCACTTTTACTATTCTTGATTACTTCGTTTATATTACTTTATTAATGCCTTTTAGACATTTTGAGTCGTATTAACCCTGACTATGACGTTTACTACACGCACAGGTTAGGTTAATTTACTTTTCTGGCGTCGAGTACTCTCGTCTTGTTTACTGAGTCGATGGTACAATAAGACTGACGCTTAGCTTGGCGTCCCTTTGTTGGCCAAGCCCCGCTATAGGTAATTTGATTGGTGGAAAGCTCGATGCCACCTCACTGGCGGCTTCCGTCGGTGTCGGTTTTTGGTTTGGAGAGTACGAAAATATTTTCTTCCAATTTACACAAATATTTAAAATACGTTTAACTTTCTTATGGTACTTGGGAGTTCCAATTGAATCATCTCAATCGTTTACAATTGTTCTCTAGATCTATTAGATACCCCTTAAGGCATAATTCTGTTTATGTTTGATAATTACTTATTTTCACAACTTATGCCTATTACAATTTTTCACTTAAAACTATCTTACTTTATATTATTTACAATTTAACTTCACTACTAATTTCATTTACTACTATTTAGTCTCTTTCTGACTTTTAGTTAGATTATAAATTAGTTATGTGTGATAATAACTCTAAAATTGAGTATAAACCCTGCTGTACAGATAGCATTATGGTTTAGATTTAGATGATATTATTCAATGAAGGTATTTTAAGAGTTAGTTACATTTCACACTTATTCTTAAAGTTTCCCTTCAACTTCTGGTTATCATTGGCTGACTTAATTAATGCCCTTTTTTGTTTATTTTTGGTATTGACATATTTAATGTTTGGCACACCTAGGCCTTAACTTTTTATTCTGTTTTAATCTCAGAATACATTGTTTATACTGATTACATTTTAACCACTACTTGGTGTCTTATCCATCTTATGAGTTTACTACTGTTGGTTTAGTCTGATACTCTGTTTAACATAATATGTAGTATCAGTCTCTGGGCTCCTTTTAGGCCTATTACCCCCCAAGTTTGTTTTAACAGTGGTCTGTTCATTACTATTGGATTACCTTTGAATATTGTTACTCATTTCTTTAAATTAACTATTACAACTTCTAGTTGTTACCTTTGGTGGTTTTGACACAATTATTCCCTGAATTATACCTTTTGGGTTCACCTACAGTTCAGGCACTGTATGGTGTTACACCTTTTCTCTTAACTCTTAATTATTTTTAATTTTAGTGATCATTCTCTTTTACAAATAGTGATAGAAATTATATTAAGGTGTTACCATCATTTTATTGGTAATAGTATATCACCTTTCTCTGTTAATACTATGAAACGTCTTGCATCTGGTCTCAAGACACAAGTATGTCTATTTTCTATTATCTTGTTAAATTTTTAAGCTAATTACAATTGTTTTACATTATATAAGTGACTGTGAACCTTGCTGGTTCTATTTACACTAATGTCTCATCTCTTTTATACTTTATGGTTAAAGTTTTTGCTAGATTTGTGATGTAACTTCAGAAAGTCTTATTTATTGTTTGAGTTTATTCTAATTACAATATAATGCTACTTCTATACATTGATTCTGTGTTAGTACTACCCTTTTAACATTTAGGTTCATTACCCTCTAACAGAAATTGGATTACTTATCATTTAATCATTTAATTCTTTTATTTGAGGTGCCTTATTCACATGTAGTGAGGTTATGGGTCCTATCTTGGTTTGACAACAATGTGTTTATTTTATGGTGATTTCAATGTCCTTTATTTCACATTATTATAGTATTACTAATGTTATCTATTAGAATAGGTTTATTCAACACCCTTCTGTCTCTATTACCCATTCTTAAACAGTATTTATTAACATCATTATAAGTTATATCCCTACATTTGCTCTAGTTACAAGGCTGGTCTATATGATTCATTTTTGTTATTCTTCCAGATACACAGTTAATTTATACTTTGACTAATTTTACTTCACTCTCCTGACTTTTATTCATTATTTCATTTATTCACTTTATAAGCTTTCTTTGTCAGCATAGTTATTTATATTAGGTCATCAGGCTTCATTATTACTCTGTTCTTTACTCTGTGCATTCTTGTTATGATCCATTCATCTTGTCTTAATTCTTCTTTTGTTTCGTGGAGGGCATATCTTATTCTTCTTTCTGGTTTTGTATCCAGTTGGGCTTTGTAGTATTCTTCTTTACTCCACTCATAGTTTCTTCTCTCTGCCTTTGGTTTTCTCATTTTTTACGTAATCTAATGGGTTAGTTGTCAGTTAATTACGTTTCGTCTAAGTCATTGTCATTATTTCCTTGATCATCTTCGTCAGTTAGTTAAAGATGTATTCTTTATTTCTTTAAAGTTAGTTTCTACTTATCTTTGTGATTAACATTGAAGTTTGGCCGTAGCATTTCTTATGATTTGTTATTGTTGGTTATTGTTTGTTTTGGACCCTGGTGGTCGTGACCTTATGTAACATTACAACTTTTACATGGATTTGTAAGACAGACAAGTCATCACAACTAAGTGGACGCATTGTTTTGCAACTCATCATTTTGAGGTTTGAATACAGTGACCAAAACTCTGCCCGGTACCCAACACTGCAGCATTATCTAACCGTGATAAGGTTAACCGAATTTTCATCCACGAACTTGAACATTATCTATAAAATGCGTGTCACCATTCGTCATCGTCATCTGTGTCACTCGTGCGTATTATTCATGAAATTCGGGAGCGTTTACGTATCAGTGCTATAGAACTAAATTTTATTCAAAATTTTTTCTTTCATTTTTATTAACTTTAATACTACTACCATAACTATTTTAACTTGTGACTGAGTTTATAATGATTAAAGGTAAAATAATTACTTTGTGCTGTGAAGAGTGTGTGTAGAACAGTAGAGACACCTTTGTGTACACACTATACCTAACTGGAACGTAATACATGGAGGGGAGATCTACCACACATACAAAAAGAACATAATAAGTAACGTGAATATACACACACAAATTTACGAAGTTTCGTTGAAAAGTGCGCGGAGCGACAGCTACAGCTTAGTGATAGAATTAAAATTTTTCTTATGTTGTGAGATTAAAATACTTGCTAATAGATAATATCAAAATATATCTGTCATTTTTTTATTGTTTACCAGCTGTTCGAAATTTACGCCAAGCGTGTTTTGAAAATCAAACATCATGCAATGATTCTTTGTACGTTTCCACATATTGAGTTAAAATATAAATATCATACAGGCTTGTAATGACACTTGCTCATGTGTGATGCCTATGACCTCAGCAATGTCGTCTGCTCCCAACAACCGAATATCCAACACCGTGTATGAAGTTTTTGTAACGATATCTGGAGTTGTTGCACTTTTCGGGCGTCCACTGAGGGTATATTCTTCACTCCTCGTACGACCATGTTTAAACTGGAGTGCCTACTCATGAAGCATTTCCTGACATACCTACCACTTTGTTGTAAATTTCCAACAAATTATTCAACATTTCTAGACTTTTTTATAAACAGAGGATTCAACCACAGCACGATGAATAATCCATCGTGCAAACGTGCATCGTATTTTGTCCAATTTGCAAAACACCCGTGATACATAAATTTTGTGTAGTTGGTAAACGATTAATAAATTGGCAGATATATGTGGAAATTATCCGTTGTTTATGTCTGTTAACAGTCGAGATATTAGTCTTATAAATCACGAAACGTTTTAGTCCTACCTCTAATCTATAGATGTCCTTCCGCGATATTTCCGACTAACCTTCGTATAAAGTGGATAGATTTCCTAGTCAAAGTCTCACTATTTTTTCACATGCAGTTTCTTCATAACCTCCTTCAATGTATTAATTAATGTTCTGATTGAAAATGTCAATATATTTACTATTGCAATCTCCGTTCATCATTTTGATGGATCTCGTCAACGGGCAACGGGCCAATACACTCTGCCGCAAAGTGGCATTATTATTACTACTACTACTATTATTATTATTATTTTACTGTTCATAATAATAATGCTGGTAATAATAATAATGGTTCAACGGTTTTTTTTAATAACATTGAAATAGATTAAGAATGTAAGGCCGAGAAGCTAATTTAAAAATATGTTTAATATATTTTGTACTTAGTATCAATTACTTCATACTTACAGTAGATGTTCCTCGATTATCTGTATTCCTTTTGTTGTGACTTCTAACATTCATTTAGATGTTGCTGTATGCATTATTTAACCAGAAACAGTTGTTTTGATTCAAACTAATTATTAATTTTCCGAAAATTTAGAGAAATGTATACAATGTTTACCATTTCCTTTCTCTTCTCGCACTTGATATTTTATTCATATTTTTCCTGGCAGGAGTATACGGTTGTAGACCATATCTAAGCACCAGAAAATCAAATTCAGCACACACTTCACTTTCTAATTTTAGTTTGGAAATGTCTTCTTTTTAAAAAAATATAATTTACCTTACCAGAAGCTGCCCCATTTCAGCTCATCCTTCTGTTAACCTCCGCCGTTTGGTTCGCTATGTTTAGATTAATATCCGTCCTAAGTAGACATAGTCAGTCACTGGCTGTGAGTATTGTCCATCGTGATTTGTAGTATGTCATCTTTGTTGGGAATTACCTTCCTTTTCTCATTATTTATTCGCATACTCTTAACAGTTTTGGTGGTTTGCTGCGAAGGAAACCAGATACATCCGAAGGATACAGTCCACATCCCTATGTAAACCTCTCGAATAAAAGTTTGATGTGAGTAAAAACACTGCAACATTTTAAGACCTTTTATAATTACACAAACCACATGAGCATTAGCTTTGACTATGTGCGTGTAACTGTGGCCGTGCGTGTTTGTTAGTCTGTTTCGTGCGAATAACATCAAACACCTAGCCACACAACACATGATTTATGATTTATGGTTATGACACTAATATTTAATTTTCATCGATTTGAGTTTCTGCCGTATTTTTCTTCTAAAAATTGAAAACTAAATTTGCTTTATATCTTGTAATTGCTTTAACAAACGGGAAAGTAATTGTAAAAATAAGTTTAACTCTACGAACAAGAGGTTTTTGCTGTTTATGCCCTTTCCTTGAACTGGAGAACAGTCATTTTTCGATTCAGCCAGTCTAAACACCAATTTCATTATAATTAATCAGTTTGAATGAATGTTGGTTAGCTTGAATTAATTTAATTGTAAGTGAGCTAGTTTATAAATGTAACTGTTTAGCCTAGATTTATGAAACCTCAAAGAGGAGCCTGTTCAAAAATGTTTTAAAAATCCCTACTTACCCTTAACAATCTCTTAAGAATGTCACCTTCGACAAACGGATTTGTATACCAACAGAATTTTCACCATTTAAAAAAAAGGCTATGTACATAACGGACAAAAATTTTTGAGATCTTTCTTTAATGTAGCCTATACATATTTCTTGTAAGCATTACTATAACATTACTTACAAATGAACGTATCATACTTACATAAATGCCTATCATTATAGGGGGTTAAGATAAATAATTGGACACTTACTGGAACCACCTAAAGAATGAAACGTTGACATTGCAAAAAAGGCAAGGAAGGATTTAACTATAGGGAAGTCAATATATCCTCAACAAGCATGTATTCTTACTTTTAGGTTTATGAATACAAATATTACATAACAATAGCACTTTTAGTTACTGGTATAAATGTTTGTAAATTGTAAAAACTTCACATTGTCGGCAATTTCCGCAATTTTAGGTCTCATACGCAAACTAAAAATGTAGTGTATGACTTTTTTCTAATATTCCATTCATAACGAGCCTAAACTTGAGCATTTCCACTCTATTTCACGTGATATTCAACAGTCGAACGTTGTCATAATATTTGCTTTTAATTATCTGTTTTTACTTTATGCCCTATGCGCAAACTGAGAACAACATCTAAGACTTTTTAGAATTATTTTTCTATGATTTAGAATACAAAAGTGCAAATTTTTCACGCTATTAGAACTTGAAAGTCGTAAGTTGCTTTTTTACGGGACAACGGGAAAGTGTCGTAGCAATTAATTACGGGACAGAAGCTTTGGGAATGAACACTTCCACGTTTGTTGTGTAACGTTTGCACTAAATGATATTATTTAAATAATCAAGAAGTTTAAGTAAGTATAGTGATGATGTATGACTAGTCCTGAAGACGCTCTCAAAGCTTGCTAGAACCCAAGGCACAAAGAGGTTATGAAGGCGACCTTTTGGACTATGAAGTCGAACCACTAATGATCCTAAGAGAATAATAAAGATTGAATGGGGAGGGATTTCACTTTTCGTAGAAAAGTGTCACTGGATGTTATGATGATGATGGTGATACCGACGACGACGACAATGATGTTGATGGTGATGTTGGTGATGGTAGTGGTGGATAGTGGTGGTGTTTAACACCCGCAAGTTAACACACATCCGTGCGATCTCATACACACAAAAAATTATAATACGAAGTTCGTCTCTCCAGAAGTGAATAAACAAAGGATAAACATGTCCGTTGCATGCCAACAATGGGCTTTTGTCTAGTCAGTGACATCATCAATTTATATTACTAAATCAAACTGCACAAAATCCATGGTAGTTAGGCACTGGACGCCGCGCGCGTACACACACACACACATACACCGTCTCCACCGCAGCCAACAGCTTGATCAATATATTATGAAGCTGATGCAGATCAATATTTAGCGCACTCTGTTAACAGAGCGTGTAGGCCGCTTCTTAAATGTACAAAATTTGCATTTAAAAATATCTCATATTTTCACGGCTATGACACAAATAATTTAACTTTTATCGTTAATATTAGTTGTGTGTTTGCTTTAAAAACGTCTCGTTTGATACTGTAGCCACACCGATCAGTTTTCCAATAGTGATTCTAATTCGAATAATTCCAATGTATATTCCCATGTTTGATTCTATGATTTCGCATTTGTTTTCCTGTGCTTAACAGTTCCCTCTTCGTGATATCCAAATACACTAACGACAGTAAAGTTTCACTATACTACGTATAGTGACTATGCTGAAAAGGAGGTAGCTTTACAAAACTAGTAGGCTTTTGTGTAAACGTCCGTATGAAAGACCATGAATTTAGAATTCAGTTATTTCAAATTAAAAAAAATTCTATTTGTACTTTTTGCATTGTCGCCTTTTCCGTTGGACCCTAATCGTTGCCTTTTCCGTGATAGAAAGATATATAGCCTACATTCGTGGTAATAAAAACATTCCGTTTTAAATTAAAATTATATAAATGAGCGTATGAATTTTCTGACCAAATCGAAAGGTGGATCTCATAGTTTGTAAGACTTGTCTATTAGTCCCATTTTCAATTATTTACGTAGTAGTGAAGTAGCTATTCACTTACAATGCCAGGAAATGCTAGGACTACAGTGAACATCTCGAAAACAAGAAACGTTGTATTAGGCCTACCTTATTTTTATACATAATGTGATAATAACTATAACTAGTTACCTTTTTGATCTATCTACCACTTTGATACTTTGATTGCTAGCACGTACTTCGATAACGCCGATCAGCAATCTCTGTACCAGATACTGTCTGTAAATAATATGTTTTATGTTATCACTAAGTCTTTAATCGACCTCGTCGCCGCAACCGCTTGTCTTTGATTTCCGTTGCTCCTGTTGTTTCGAAATAACTACACCTTCTCATTTTTACCTTGGCATATTCCAAGTAAGTTTACCTCCTCTTCCTCGTCCTTTCTTTCTTGAGTTATTGCCTCTGAAAATGTGCGAACATTACTGAATGTTGATCGATTACTTTCTCTAGTTCTCTTACGATTCATCTTCGCTGTCAATCACTCTACAACTACCTACAACTACAAATTTATCCATTTATTTTCTTTTTAATTACAACTAATTTTCATCAGCCACATGCATTCTACATTTTCTTCTACCAGCAGTTTATAGTTCTACTCCTAGCTTTCCCACATCTGTCTGCACTTGATCCTTTTCTCTTGTTTTTGGTCTTCATTTTGGTGTGTTCTTTAATGACCTCCATGCCTTTAACTTTCTTCTTTGTATCCAATCACCTCACTCTCTATACTGTTATATACGTTATTATATTCTCTCCGTCTAGTAACTATTCTATTTTTGACTTCTTAACTACATAAATTCTACCCGGGCGTTTTACCTTATTATCTTTCACTGAAACCTCTTTAGTTTACCTTCATCGTTAACGGTCGGGCACACGAATTCGACATCGTATGTAATTTAATACCTTATTAATGCCACGTTTGTTCTCTTTTCTGCTATTATACTAATATTTTTATTTATAGTATTGCTGTTAAGTGATATTGTTGTAAGTAATATGTCTAAGTACATATGTCTATGTATAAGTAAATGTTAAAGTAATAACCAAGTAAAATTTGTCTAATGCAACAACTGCTGGACTCAGTCTTCAAAAACTAAACAAAGAGTTTTATCGTATATATAAAGCAACGTTTTTGTCGCACATTTTAGATTGCAAAATTACTTAAAAATGACGGTTCGTGCATAAGAACTTAGAGGTTACTAATTGTTTTGGTGATAAGAAACTAGTAATTGCCATTTTTGTTGCTGTAGTAAGATCAAAAAAGTTTATCATTGCTTCCACTTGCTTACATGACTTCTGCCTTTCTTCCTTATTGCCTCTCTATCTATAAGTGTTAAAGAACGTCTTCCTTAAAAAACGTAATATTGTAATTACTGACAAATATAGCTATTTAAATAATTTGCTATTGGGTTTTAGGATGACCAACGTTTCTGACTGTTAACAGTTAGGCCTATAGTTTATTCTTCTTCTTTTTTACAACTATAGACTAACGTTAGCTCTAGCGTCCAACACCAATCTTCTCCAATGTTTCCTATCCATTGCCACCTCAGTTTAACCCCTCACAGCCATTCTTCTAGCACATCATCCAACCATCTTAGAAACTGCATTTATTTCATGCCTAATACGTAAAAAATAATTGAAATATTGAGATATCAATAAAGGAATAAATTATAAATGTAACTCGTATCTGCTATGCGCTTATAAAAAAAACGTTTTTCGTATGGAATACCTTAATAGCTAATTCTTTAGCAATAAAATAAAATTCCTAACTTTGAATCATAATGACTATAAGTTGAACGACAAATGAAAAAAAATAACAACAAACAAACGCAAATTCTGTTAGTTCCTTTAATGTTTTATTTTAAAAATCGTTTATTCCTTTTGTGGTAACATTAAACTAATCGTTAACTCTCTTAATGGCAACCGAAAACAAATCATCACTTAATGTCACACAGTACTCCCTAAAATGCTATAACTTTGCACTTTTGTTACTAAGATTTAAAAAAATTAGTTATTTTGTTAAAACCGAACAAACTTCCTGGAGTAGAAAAGGAAGTGGAAGTTGAAATACATAGGGCTAGGTCTCCAGTGAGATGGGCGGAGCAACTAGACATGAATACAGTTAGAGAATTCTGGGACAAACCAGTAGTATTAAAAACTAACAGCACCATGAAACCCTCAGCAAGGTAGAAGGAGAGAGGATGAGGACTTCTGAAATTACATCAATCGCACTAACTTAAGTTCACATGTATGTAGCGGTATCATTAAGTGATGGTATATTCTTCATGTGACCTTCTTCCGTTCAGAATATTCTTGCACATTTCGTACGAACACTGTTTGGAAGTACAACATTTTTAGTTTACGGAAACTCACAGTCTTTTAAAACGACAACAAAATGCATTTTTTTCATCAAATTTCCTTTAAGAATACTTTGAGCAACACTACTAAAGGTTCTCACTTGCTTTTCGTCTTTCACAAACCTCTTTATAATTCGACTCTTGATACAACTGAGACACAGCTGCTAATAAAATAATCATAAACTAACTATTCCGTCTTTTTTGTTGTGTTATAGTTTTTCGTCGTATATAACAAAACAATTCTCAGTCAGTTGCTTTGCGTGACTGGGAAGTAGATACGTTTCCTTCTAACGAATACACGTACTATCATAAATTGTTTATTTCATAAGCTTACGGCCATTCTAGTATGATACCATAGCATATAGTAAAATCTACCAACTAATATTTATTTTTTGTTCTGCAGATCTAGTTGTACTCTTAGTTTCAGCTGTTGTAATATTTTGTATAAACATGTATGTAGTTAAATCAAAATTAAAACTTTCTATCATATTCAGTGTTACAGAATTACGTAGTAGTCTTTACAGTGGGAATTGTTTGTCTTGTTGTTTTTCTACATTGTCTTTACCCCAATGAGTACCACCCCACTCCGTCCGGTCAGTAGTTCTTCACCGTCACACATCCTATCCCTTTCACGAACTCTAAGTCAATCTGTCCGTAGGTACTTCATCAGTGCCTTCAACCCACCCAGTATTCATTTATGTAGGTCGTAAGGAGTCGTTTATTTGCTTGAGTATTATATTTTTATACACCGTGCCTATAAGAATGGCTTATGCTAAATTCTATTATCAATTTCAATGTCCATTGACATACTAACTAAGAGATTCAGAAAATTATATGTTTTAAAATTTACACATAATAGAACGATAAATAAAATATTTTTTAAAATATTTGCAGTAACTAAGTATGCAATAATGAGAGAGAAAAATTGTGTTTGATAAATAATTAACCAAACAATTGTTTTGCTAAATACTGTTTAGTAAATAATTGTGTTTGGTAGTGTTGAGTCAAACATTTCTATTAAGACAAGTTTAGAGATGTCAAATAACAGCACAACAAAAGAATAAATAAAATAAAATAAATTTTCCGAGAAATACTTGAATACTTAATGTGGAATATATCAGTAGTACCTATTAAAAAATATTAATTCTATAAGTATATCTGCTACAGAACAGAATATTTAAGAAATATATACATAGGCCTATGTAAAGTATATATTTGTGTGTGTGTGTGTGTTGTTTTATCTCGAATTTACTAAGTTCGTATTTTGGAGTAGACCTACGCGTATTTATGAGTATTGGAAACAATTTATAGTTCTGTTGAAAAGTTCGTGATTGTACAGTTAAAAACCAGTCAAAATTTAGAATACAACAAACAATTAGCAATATTTCCCACGGTTCTAATAGATAATCTTCGAAAAAGAGTATTTAAAATTGTCAACACCTACAGTGTAAATATGTGAACAAAATACAATGAACAGTTAACGTCACTTTGGAGCTAGAATTGTTAATCAAATTCACAGTGATCGATGCCCGAAGAAGCTGAATAGTTATATCATAATTAAAATATATTTCCTTTTTATGTGTCATATAACAGGAAATATAGAAAACTTTTCTGCTAAACACGTTTGGGAGGAAGAAACCCGTTAACTTGTGAAAGTGAAATATACACTTTTTGTACATACTAATGTCGTTTTGTATGAATATCTTTATCATGTGCTGTTAGGTTTACAAAGATAATTACATATCTTTCAGCAGCTTTTCTTTAGTGCATTAATTGGTTGTTAGTCAAGCGTTTCAGACCCGGGGACCCCTACCTTGAAGGATGTTAAACTTCAGTGAACCCACAAGTTAAATAAGTGCAATTTAACAAAAAAAATAACTGTGCATCTCAAAAAATGTATGATTGTAATTTATTAGACGGTGATATAAATAAGAAGAATGGCGTTCACTAATTTTGAAATAAAAAATATGACTGATGTTTTAGTAATTTAGTAGCCTATTTGTTGAGTTTGATAGTGATTAATTTAATTAGTAAATCTGAGCATCAAACATGTCTGTTCCTATATTTTATTTTCATTTGAATCAAAGAGGAAAAGTCTTTTTTTGCAGTAATTAAAATTGCATGTGCGGTTTTAATACTCTTATGGCAGAGGACTGAATGAGGAATTTTTATACTGCATATAAACGTTCAGGAAAATTAGTCAACTTCACATACATATGACATGTATAAAATCTTCAAGTTTAAATTTAAAAATCTAGTTTCAAACCAGGTATCACATATTTGTTCCCTTTTCTTCATTTCAAAATTACAAATTTATCTCGAATCCAAATGGATTTTTCTTGGTGGAAAGAAACGTCCAGTCCCATTACTAAGGTAGAAAGTAGAGTCCAGTTTTTATAATATAAGATATAGCGTCCGAACTTTTTTGAGCCCATTTAGAGAGTTCCTTGCTTCAACCAGTACGACAATTTCTCGCTATCCACTAAATGTCTCCTCGGGTTAAATTTACGTCACGGCCGAGGTATGAGAATCTCTGGTCTTTAAGTAAGGGGTAAAGAAGCTGACTGTCCTTTGACATCTAACAACGAAGGCCGGGTACTACTGTGAACTGTTTGTTAGCATCTCGAATGTTAATGGACGCAACAAACACGTCGAATCCGATCGTCACCGTTCATTTCCGTCCCCAATCTGGGGTAAAACTGGAGAGCTGCTATTCGGTTTTTTTTTCGGCCGCGCGGACGCGGTTTTATTCGCCATCATTATGGCCATCATTCAGACCGCAGAATTGTGTTTTCCACGCCGTCAAATGTACACGACGACGTCCGGAATGGTATCGATTACAGCAGCACGCGGTACAGCTTGGACAGTGGTGGTAATTAGTTACGGACAGAGAGAGAGAGAGAGAGAGAGAGACGGTAAAAATATTACGCGGCTTAACAGTGGATACGGTTGTAATTATAAAAGGGTTTTCCCATTTAATCCGCAGTATGTGTGCCCGGTGATAGTAGTTTTAGTTGTTGCAGTAGTTTAACCGCGTCCGCACGCGTACTCCTGTGTGCACGTATACGTACGTATGTATAACACACAGATTAAAATATTAATTTTCCCTCCGCTTCCGCCTAATCCCCGGCAACGTATCGATAGGCTACTTTGTGCAGATAATTACCAGTCTCTCCACTCTATCTAAATATAATGCGACAACGCCAGTAGTGCTGATTGCGTTAGGAATTATACGCGTCCTCACACCGTCGCTTGCCATGATTACCTCATTAAATTGCTGAATACTCGGTTTGCGATACACAACGGTGGTATTATAAAGCTACCTGCTGCTGGTGTCTACCGATACGCTGTCTCGCTTGCAAGTTTACACCGAACCCTAAACAGTATTAGGTTATCCGTGTTCGCGGGCCGAGGCAAAACAATGCTCCCGGTCCATATCTACCAGACAAGCAGATAGAGAAGTCGTTTACAATTAATGCAACAATTAACAGGGCAAAAAAATATTTTGAAATAGAACTGAATTTTGCGATATTAAGAATAGCATTGAAGAAATGCAAAGTTTTAACTTACATGAACGAGTCGTAATTGGTTTTATTTTAATTCTTATTTTAAACAAATACGAATGGAAACATAAGGACCAATTCAGCAGTCCAAGAAGAAGGTTCAGTTACACAAACGGATGGATTTTGTAATTAGGAACAGATAAGTTTGTTCGTAAGAGAAGAAGTGTAATTGAAATGTTTAATGTATTTCTGTGGCCTAGTAATAGCGTGCTAAAAAAATCAACCATGTACAAATCAGTGGTAGAAAATATACGTATTGCACTATAGGGCGGAGACGCGAACATGAGAAAAAATAACAAGAAACAATACGAGCTACTGAAATTAACTTTTTGAAAAAACAGCATCGAAATCAATGAAAAAAAGAATTCAAAATACTCTGATAAGAGACATGATCAATTTTCAAATGAACAAATTAGAAATTGTGAAAGTAAAAAGGCTACGATGATACAGACATGTGGTAGGATTGGGGATAGAAAACTGCCAAACGCAGTGATGGTGTGGGAAACAGACGGAAAAACGGGAAGAGAAAACCCGCTGACAACTGGGTGGATAGAACCGCTGACTAGGGTGAATGAGAGCATGGAATCGAGAGGACTTTACTGGCAGGACGTAACGGACAAACAAAAGTGGAGAAATGTTATAAATTTTATCTTACAATTTTGTAATTTTGTAATTTTTTTTTTGGTTGAAGAAGCCAAACCATTGTATAAGCCTTCAATTGAAAATAAGAAGAAGAATCAAAGACGAATTGAGAATGCCTCAGAGGATGACTAAAAATGAAAATTTGTTTCAACAAACGTTGCAGTACTAACAGGAGAGGAAGGAAATTTCTTCGGCAAAAGAGACTATAGTTGAGTATTTCAAGACGAAACAGAAAAATGTATATTTTATGTGGCGAAAAGAAAATGTGAAAGGAGAATAAGAAAGAAGACAAAATTAAATGATATACTATGGCCTACACGGGAGAGAACCAAAGGAACGCAGGATTTCTTTTTAGATCGGACGAGACATTACAGGTTACGTTCTGTTTCTTATTTTAATAAATAATATAAATTCTAGTACGTAGGCTTTCACGGCCGGTGTCACTATAAATACTTAAAACTTCCGGGCTGAAAGGGCGTGGTCGAATGCTTGATCTTGTGTAGCTAGACGTAGTTGCTTGTTCCCAGTTCATTGGGAGACGTGTTCGGCGTACCATCTATTTCGAACACTTTTTGCTACTGAAGATGGCCACCGGTGGTGTGGCCGAAACGTCTAGCTACACAAGATCAAACATTCGACCACGGCCTTTCAACCCGGAAGTTTTAAGTATTTATAATATAAATTCTCTTGTAACCGACTGTTCGGCAGTTAAATAAAGTGATAACATCAAGCGACGATTGTAGGAACGAACGACTAGTTTAATTGTTTGTAACTACAAACTGCATTCAGAAATGTACTGGATTGTTTGTATATCAGGAAAGAGGACGAAAAATGGCTTAGTATTTAAGGGTATCTTAAGGGGATAGCCTTTTCATTAATGAAGTTTCAAAACAGAAAATTCTCATACTGTTTAGACTATTCATTTGTTTAAATCTAATAAATTGTTATTGTTCTTGAGGCTAGTTTCATCTTCGTTACATCAGTTTTCTGGTGTGGACTCTAATATAGTCGAATTACATTACTTGAGGTTCTAATGACAAGTATTTGGCAGGAGGAAAGGTATTCTTTATGCAGTCTTGAGTTAGGTTCATGGCAGAGTTTACATAAATTTTTCCGTCTTGCTGATGTTAATACTTCTGAGGTGAACGGGAATTAAGTCGTGGCCAGAGTTTAGGCGAAAGGAGGCAACATGCATGTTTCTTGGTTTACTTTTAAATTGTTCTCAGTCGGTACCTACTTTTACTTTTGATTACTTTTCTTAGCTAATTGTTCAAATTTTATTTTATTGTTATTTTTGGGGTCGGTTTTACAGTTATAAGGGTATGAATTCAAGTAGTTTGATATAATTTAGTGACTTTCTTTTCTAGGTTGTCTGTTGCTTCGTTTCCTGTATCTCGAGCATTTCAACCGGTCCACTTCTTAAAACTCTTAACCTATGGGTGATTTCTAACGGGAAAATCCTCTACTCGGAATTCTTCCAGCGTAATACTTTTAACTAGAATCTGGGATCGCCTTCAGAAGCTGTGAATGGCGGTTGAAAGACCCTGTTGATACGTCTGCCAACGGGGCATTTCAACCGCCAATCACAGCTTCCGAGGATGATCCCAGATTAGAGGGTCTGAAAAAAATTACGATGGGAGCAGTCCGAGTAGAGGATTTTCCTGAAAGAGATCCATTGTAGCGCAAAGCATTTGTTAGTATTCTGTAATACTTTTATCGTTTGATAAATATTAACAGGTCTTTGTTCGTGCTCGATGTGCATAGTGATCTAGAAAGACGTTTATTCGCTTTGAATTAGCAAATGCAATAAATTACCTGTTGGTTTGTTCGGAGTTGGGAAAATATTGTTACGACTGTGCAATACTCACTTCAACGGTACATATATGCAATTTAATGTAATGCATAATGTTGTAGGAAATGAACTGATACCGTATAAAACGCCTAGGCCCTATTAGAGTGGGTGTACTCGATCATAGCCTGGTCGATCGCCGTAATGCTCTACGTATAATCTATTTAATACTCGGATGAGACAATGGGCAAGATATTGGGAAAGACGGGCATTTCATGTATTGCAACATGAGTTTACATTCCCTACAAGTACGTGATTTAAAACCGCAACAAATAAAAACAAAACACGTAACATACAAACGTAATGCACGAGTATTATTAGTATTATAGTTGTAGTCCTATACGTTTTAGTATATCTTAAATAAATTTAGTCCGAAAACTGAGTCGGAGGGAAATTAAAAAAAAATCTAATAAAACTTTAGAAGGTTCGATTTAGTGTTTTAAAACATAAATTTTCGTTACGAGGGATGTATTACTAAGTTATATTAATTCACTAACGTATTCATACATTAATGTATTAACTAGATGGATGAATTGTGAAGAAAGTGTTAGTCTTAATTTTTATCAAACTTCAAGTGTTCTATTTATATTGGTTTTCAAACTATTGAGCATTACGTACCTACAAATTTATTGCAGCCGTCACACTGCGTATTCCTACGCGATCAGTTCCGGGTTCTATAATGCAAAGTATCCAAAGTATTACTTTTAATGCATGATATTGTAACATACATCGTTAATTTTTTTGTGCTTAATACTTTTAATTACCCGTGACTTCAAATACATCATCATCATCATCATCATTATCTTCAAGGATTAAACCAAGCATGGTTTGTTCCGGTCTCAAATAGGCAAAGGTTAGAGCTGGTCACTCCAGAGCTTCCTCGGACGTCCCATACCTCTCCGTCCCCTCGGCTTAGAGTTCTATAGTTGTTTGGGGATGTGGCAGTCATCCATTCGGCAAAGATATTCCCACCAATTCAGCCGATACTAGGCGATCCTGTCGAGTATACTCATGATATTCTGTTCCTGTCGTATATCTCTGTTTCTTCTACGATCATGGAGATTATACCCTGCCACGTGCCTGAAAAATTACATTTCTGCCGCTTGCATGCAACTGGCGTGCCCTTTCGTTACAGTCCAGTTCTCAGACCCATAAAGAAGTGTGGGAAGAGCCATCACCTTGCAGAACTTTAGGCGTGTTCCTTTACTTGTTGCCTTAAGGGTTCGCCTAATGGTCTCGAACATAAGGTTGAACTTATGCAACTTATTCACAACGTCTTTGCTTGCATTATAAGACACACTGTAGCCCAGGTATTCAAAAACTTCAAATACAGTGTATTAAATATTCATTTGGCTTCGAATCCACACTCCCAGAGCAAAAGTATTTTTTTTTTTTAATTTGTACATTCTGTATGAAAACATACTGCAGTAGGATTTTTTCGTGTCTTGTAAGTGTCATGAAATAAAAGGATATTTTTGTCTTCAACAGGTAGAAAAGGCTAGAAATAGTATCCTAATTAAATGTATTTACCGCTGAAGGGAAGGATAAAGTGGAAAGCGGAATCAATGGCAAAAAACATGGCGCAATGTTGATGTTTGTTTTATGTTTCAAATTAGGACTTGTAAAGAAATACAAAACCAGCTACCATATCAGTAAAAGTATATAACAATTTATACACTTTACAAACGTTTACATATGATGTAATGCATGATATATAAAAGACATTCATATTACTGATGCTAGAGTTAAGGGTGTGTGGAACTAATAATTAAACAAAAAAATAAGTTCAGAAACAAATTAATCATTGATCCTAATGCAGGTTAAATAGTGTCCAAGTTCATTTCAGGAATCTAAAACTTAGCATCTGTGATCTAAAGAATAGTGGAATACCAGTACCCGTAGACAAGTTGTAGGCCTACTAAATACGGAAGTACCGTGTGACGTTTTCACATCAGCTCCATTTTTTTCGACTTCTGCTCGCGAAGTTGAAAAACACAATAAGCTGACATATTTGTCATGACATTTTCTCTGTTGTCGCACGTGACTCACTTAACCTTAATGCAACATTATACCCCAACAGATGACCTACTGCCGCCGCCGACCGCATGGCATTACGACATTCTGTATTAACATTTTGCTACGCTTGAATTTAGCGGGGGTGAAAATTGACATTTCCACTCGCTACGAAGTAATCACCCGCCACAGAGTTTATGCTAAATTCCAGCCAATATTTAAACATCAATAACTCTGCACTAACACATTAAACGTGACATCACATTTAAATTAGAAATAAATTAGACCTAATTGCTCGCGCGCGACCCCACTCACACATTATATTTGTGTGCACGCGTGAGAGCGAAAGAGAGATATAAAATGTCTGTGTATAAATATACAAAGCTTCTTCGTCTAAAATCTCCGTTACAGCGAGTTAACCTAAGATGTAGAATATCGCACAGACCTGAGCTCACATGAATCCATTCGTTCACAAGCGACAAATCTGAGATGTAGATATGGTATTAGCAAAAAAAAAACATTGCTTTACCAATTACAAAAACCACTATCAGTCTGTGTGTGTGTGTGTGTGTGTGTGTGCGCGCGCGCGCGCGCGTTACTTCGAGACGGACTGATGAAGAGGATCTGCTTTGTACAGCGGATCTTCTAAATAACAAAATTAAAGCGATGTAAGTTTTTGACAAGTGGTTTTTTTTTCATTAAATTGATGTAATAATTGACGTAAAGGATAACGAAAAAATAGTGACGCTGTACAAAATCGTGTAGTAGGCCTATTATATTGTAATACCGATGGCAACCACTGGGCCTATTTCAAAGCACTCACTCAGAAATGTTTAAAAATCTGCGTAGACCTCGCATTACTAACTTTAACTTCCAACGTAATTCCGACTCTCTAAAACGATTTAAAGTATAATATTTACGATTTTCTAAAGCATCGCTTGTAAGATTAATGCAACTTACTGTAATATTATTATATATCAATAAATATTTAAAATAAATTTACGAAAGCTAGATTATAAGTAGGTAAGCGCATTTTCAATTTTCGCTAACCGTTATTTTGAATCTTTGGCAAACAATCTTTGTTTAGTAAAATTGTCTTATGATATTTAATTAAGAAAGTTTTGTTAGTGGTTATAATCACAAACAGAATTAACACTGTTGCACACCACTATAGAAAAATTATTCCGATTAACGCTTTCAAGCTTCAGAGCTCATCGTCATATCGGAAAGTGAGCTGATTTTCCGATCTGACAAAGAGCTGTGAAGCTTGAAACCGCTAATCGGAATAATGTTTCTATAGTGGTGTCGACCAGTGTTAATTCTGTTTGTCTTATAATAGTTTTCAACTAGATGCTCACCACTTTTCTCGATTATGTGCTTCATTCTTCATCTGTTTAGCTCCTTCCGTTTCTGAAGTTATCAAGCTACCACATTTCTTCTCCCCGTCTTCTCTTTCCTTCCACCTTTCCGTTTATGATCTTTATCTGAAGACAGACAGTTCCTACGCAATGCCCAAACAAAATATTTTTCTCTTTCATGTTACTTCCAGTAGTTTCTTTCCTCTCTTATTCTCTTCAATACTTCATCGTTTCAGTCCATTTTACCTTCATTATTCTCTGCCACAGACTTTTTTCGAACCTCTCAAGGTGCATTTATTCTTTCTCTTTTTATGATGCACGTTTCACTATCACATGGCATCCCATTCCAAATAAAACAGTATATCTCTTTCCTATCCCAATCGGAATCCTTGTTGTCAGTAATGGTTTTGCCTTTTCAAAAGCTTTCTTATCCACAGACGTTCTACTTCTGATTTCAATCGTACAGCTTCCGTTACCTGTTACCGCAATCCCCTAAGACTTAAAAAAGTCCACTTGTTCTACAGTTTTGGCTCTTCCAACGATTTGCTAACGAAGCCTTCGTTCTAGCTAATTTCCATCACTTTAGTTTTTCAGTATGCAATATTCCAAGTCATTTGTCAGTTTACGAATTCGCTGATCCTCTGATTTTCTTTACTACACACACACACACACACACACACACACACACACACAACATATACGTATATATTATCTTTTGCCGAATTTACGCAACGAGTCACGCCAGACTGGATAAGAAATTACTTAGCTTGCGTTTTATTTTAAACAAAAAAAAAGAATTCTGCAACTCAGCAGAAATCTGAAATGTAAATCTTTCATTAACGGATTCGCTGCCAGTGGAGAGGCGAAATTACACAGAAAGCTCGGTTGTTTACAAAAGGAAACGTAATGTAAATCACGGTTTTTGTAGTCGCGGCGAGGGAAGGGTTTTTAAAAATATTTCCAATACAAGTGACGTCAGTGTTTGCCCGAGTGGAGTATAAAAACGCATCGAACAGACCGTCACCCCCGCGCCCGGACTTTACAAAACCCACCCCCGCGCGCGAGCCGTCCGTAACAACTCGCCACAAAGGCAAGTTAATTTGATGTCGATTTATCCTCCATTTTTAATGCGATTACTCGGTTTTGTGATGGCGGACAAATTATTCCAACACAGGCACACAGACACACACACTCGCACGCACAAATGATGAGAGGGGCCGCTAAAAATACAACCATTCTGCCGCACCGTGTGTGTAACACATAGACAACGCTTGACATTAAAACGCGCGCAAGAAAGAAATGCCATCATCTCATTTCAGCGTTACCGCCATAGAGTGTATAAACCAATTATAACCCTTACTACAGAACCGCCGGGGATTTAAAACATTGGCGCTGAACAAATGCGGGCCGCATAATTGAATATTTATAACGCGCGATTTTGTTTTTGTCGTGCAAAAAAAACTTTTTAATTAACTGAAAATTGCACTTGATGCCTCTTTATATGCGCACACACAAGAGCACTGCGTTTGTATTGTTTTCCAAAACGCCGATAGTTCTTCGCATCTGTCGATAAAAAGCTTAAAGAGCTTTGATAAGTGCCGTATGTGTAAACGGTTTACCGGTTTTAAGCGATCGCCAATAAAACTGTCGAAATTATTAAATTTTATCTCGTTGATTAACAGCTACACATTTTATTTTAAATAGGCCTAAGTGAGTGAATATTAAGGGGAAATTTGTTTTCTGTCAGTGCCAGGAAGTTTCATCGTAACGACATCACTTCCTCTGTAGCCTGGGTAGGCAATGACGTAAGCTCGGTTGAGAATAAAAGTCACTCGAACAGAATTGATCCGACATATTTGAATACTGCGGTTTCTAAATCCTATTTATAAAAACGTTTTATGAGGTAGACATTACTTAATACCTGTGCGTCTCTTTGTCTAAAATGTATGTCTATGTATTAAGTCTCAAAAATAAGTTCATAGAAATCTACCTGTTTAAAAGATTATGTCTTTATTCATTTAAACTTACATTGTACTCGTTAAAACATTCTACACCCGATACAACGCAGTTATGCGAACGTTTCATTAGATATAAAAATTTTCTGGAATGTCCTTACCTTTAACCTTGAGCTCACGCAACGATTTTTGTTCAGCTTCTTCAACATGCTCCAAAAATTTGTCCTTTTTTTAGTTTTTTATTGTTAAAGCCGGTTTTTTAAAAAACCAATGACGTTTAACCTACACTATCGTGATGCAAATTCTATAAATTGTCATTAAATTCTGTTATGAGTACTTCTATGCAAACCGCATAAAGTAGCTAAAAATAATTACTTGTTATTGGCCGTATCGTTTAGTGCTTAAAAATCGTTAACACAAAACTATGGTATACAATTCATTTCCAACACTATTTATTACTTGCCGGGCATGAGCTATATTCTGGACATAACAGAAAAACTTGCTCTAAACCACCTGACATTACAAAGTACACTCCGCTTACTTGCTCTACTAACGAATAAATAAACATTACTATGGATTACTCATGTACACGCGTGCTGTGTGTCAAGCTCAACAAATGTTAGGAGAAAATAAACAAAAAACTATGTACAGTCAGTGATTAAATTAATTGTACAGTCGATATTTAAACTGTGCGGGGGGGGAAGAGATCCGCTAGAGAATAACAGATGTGGCCCAACCAACCCCAATTTAATTATAACTGAACAAACCCCCACACACAGTGGAGAACATAAGAACAACACTGCAGCAGAAGCAACAGTTCCTTACTTAACGTGTGGATTGCAGCGATCCCACTTAGGCATCCGTCCCTAACCGTTTAATTCAAAATGTACGGCTGCGTCAGGTTGATAATACGACCGCTTATTAATGAAACCTTACAGCGAAGTAGTTTTATTTACAACAATTTGTGTTACATTACAATGGTTACAAACGATGAGAATTGTTTTATCAATAATTTCTTAATTTCATTACCCCCCCCCCCTGTTTCCGCAGATCGTTAGAAGTCCGACGGTCAATAATTATCTAAACATTACCACGACTAGATAGTTTGGTTTTAAGATCACATTTATACTAAAAATATTGTTTAAATTGTACATATTTTTATTGCATTTAAAAATACAGGGTAAACATAAAGTCTTTTCAAAATTTCAAAAAATTATTAAACAAAAATAACCCAGGCTATAAACTTGATTTTTTACATATTAGGCCTACAGAAAAACTCAAAATCTTTTTTCTACATATTAAAAACTTTAAATTTCCACTTCTTCTTCTTCTTCTTCTTCTTCTTCTTCTTTCTGTTTCTATTTTTTACTAGAGCCTACAATTTGAATAATTACTAGAGCCGGCGTTTGAATAATTTATGAATGGCAAAAGGATTATCTTTTGTCGGTGGAAAGAAGTGCGGATAGAACAACATTCAGCCAATGCTGTCATTATTGGTATGGGAGTGGATGACATTTCTGCCCTTTCCTGTACAGCCCGTTCTGTTGTTTCCTATTTATTTTAAACAAATATATAGGTTTTTATTTATTGTGTATAAATAAATAATTGTGAAAAATAACAATATTCTGACTCCAACTTTGTCGTGCGTGCTTGCTAAACTGCTAACTATCATGTTCTGGACGAGTCCATTCAGTGTTTCCACCATTTTCAAGTCCTAGTGGTGGAAACACTGAAAGGCCTCGTCCAGAACATGACATTTAGCAGTTTAGCAAACAAGCACGACGAAATTGGAGTCACAGAGACTGGTAATTCAAATAACAAGATTAACAATATTCTGAATCAAATAGAATAAGCATTTTCTATTGACAACTTGAGCCCACAAAATTTATTTTTTCATTTACAATTTGGACTATTGTTGTACTTTAAGATAAAAAAATCCTTATAACAAAATTACTAATTTAATCTATACTTTTCACCAGTTTGTTTACATGACAACTCTTCACACTATACGTAATAACATTTTACTTATAACAACCGCCAAACAGATGTTAATATGCTGATATTATGGACAAGCAAAGTTATTTTGAAGCATATTTGTTAACGTAAGAGATCCTTCATATCTTTTGATTATTTGTAACTAACCTTAGAAGCGAATCAAAGAGTAAAGTGCGTTTTTATTATATTTTTAATAATAACAGAAATATGTTATACTGCTGTTAACATCTTTGCTTAGTGCCGAACAGATTTTGACAGCGTTAGCTTCCAAACCATCAATACCTAATAAGACCTGTTATACAATAATTCTTGTAGACCATCTTCGTGCGTTTGTATCAGAGCTGTAATTTCATGTCGTTTTTGTAATGCTAAAGTATAAAATATTACTGCAAAATTAGTTTTCTTTTGTACCCTATATACATTTGTTTATATTAGTACAGAAATTAAACTGATCTTTCCGCGTTAAACTCCGCTATAAAACACTAATTAAGTTTTTATGTCGACTTAATTTAATTAACGTAAAACATGAATTACACTAAACAAAAAGAAAATTATTGCAAACATTCCTTCATCTCACTAAGATATGGCTTGCAGAGACGGAGTGAGCGCAGTCCTGAGCTGGGATTCGCAATGAAAAGTTAACGTTTCAAGCGCTTTAATAAGAACCGTTTCCAGTACCGCTTGTATTATAGATGGAGCATCATTTATTAAGCAAATACAGTGGAGCGTTTTCTCGGCGAAATTGCCCCTTGTTAGGAGCGGCAGACAATAGGCGTTATGTGGAGAGGAACAATAATTTCGGACAGAACGCTCCCCTGTTCACCACTGTATAGTGAGAGAGTGAGATAGAGAGAGAGAGAACGAGAGCGTGGCAGTGTTAAGATAAATTAAACGTGAGAGAGCAAATGCATATAAACTGGGAGGTGGTGGTGGTAGTGGTGAGGGGCGGGTGGAAAGGGAAACAAAGAATGTGGAGCACCATACTGGAGGGAAACTGAAATTCCTGTTTTAAATTTTTACACAGCCGTACAACAAGCAAACGATAAAGTGAGATAGAGACAGAGAGCGAGGAAAAAAAAGGAGAGAGCGATGACGAGACAGAGGAAAAAATGATGGTGGGGGCAAAAAATGAGATTACACTGAAGGGAAGAAAACTGCGGAATTCCACCGGTTTAACTCGTTGACAAGTGCTGTGATTAGATTTAATGTCTCGTAAGGAGACGAGGGAAAGCTTTCTTAATTGCACGGGCAGGAATTTGAAAAACAATGAGTTGTGTTTTACTCGACTACTGGGCGCAATCAATACGCCAGGAACACTACGAACACGGGAAACATTTTCTTTCGCGTAAACACAGCAATGTAAGGACCAAACACTTGCATTCTTAAAGTACAGTACCAACCAAATTATACATTCATAAATATCATTTTTAACATCTTAATTGTTCTGTCAATGTTTGACATAGGATTTGCGTATATTATTCGGATATCGAACTATAACGGTCCCGAAGATGAGAATATATACAATAAACATCAATATATCCTTTATCACTTTAATTAAAATAAATAATAAATAATTTAATAATAAAGTTAATAATATATTTTATCGAGGTGGAAAGAGATCTGCAGTTAGTCACGATAACGCATGAGGATATGAAGGAACATAACTATGGTAAGAAGTAAATTACAGGACAACAGTGTTTCCAGGAAAAGCGCAAGCTGAAAGCAGGCAAGAAATGGACTGAATAAAGAAAGGAAGGATACTTGAAACGAATGCAAGGATATTGGGCAAAAAGTAAAGTTCAAGGATGAAAACAGTTGAAAGAAGAAAACAGTTGATGCATATGAAATCACATTTCATGGGACAGGTGATTTCATAAGCTGGTTGAAACAAAATAAGTATTATTTGTAAAATATAATTAACGTTAGTGAAATTAAAATTAACATGATTAAAATTTAATATCATACTTATTGTTATATACTTATAATACATAAATTATTATTGTGGAAAAATTGGTTATGTTGGTGTCGACATTGAAATCACTAACCAGTTACTTATAGACAGAGTTAAAAATCCCCCAACTTTGCCGTGCTCCTTAGCTAAACTGCTAAATGTCATGTTCTGGACGAGGCCTTTCAGTGTTTCCACCATTCTCAAGTCTTAAAAATGCTTGTTCTGGATAACATTCTTTATTTTCTTTATACTTTAAAACGTAGTCAATAATTTGTCAATCTAGGTGACTCTTTCTTGTCTTCTCCAATGGCTCTAGAGCCAAAATCTACATTGACTAAATAGATTATTAGATTTAAGAAATTTCAGTCGTTTTTGAAACACTTCTAGTATAATATGTAAGATGCTGGTGCATTAGTACGATCGTGATTCATGCTATTGCATGATTGATACATAATCGTATTCTCTCTTCAGGTCGCCAGTTAATTGTTCTCATGTTATCATACTTACATACGACCTTGAGTTTGGAGTCAGAATCTTACGAGTTGTAACACAAATTAAACATTCTTGGGGTGGGGAAGAGGGAGCGTACATTATTATCAGCGACTTAAAACTTTCTGAATCTGTTCGCCAGAAGAATGGAAGAGATAATGGAGATGTGACAGATAGACGACGACGGTCGGACAGACTGGCAGAGTCAACAACCTGATTGGTGCTGCGGCTGGCGTGTGTTGACTTATATCTTAGTTTTACCCACTCGACCCCCCGCCACCGCCGCTGCCGCGTTTCTCAAACAAACACAATTAAACTTAAACGACCCTTCCATTATCTCTCCCCTTCGCAAAACAACAGACAAGAAACAGTAGTCAGTCACTGCTGCAAAGAATTATAACTACTGCAAGCAGCAGCGAGTTGTGTTAACAGCAACTGAAATCGCGTGCCGTCTTTGTTACTTATATCACAGTATATATCTCACTATATGTTTAATGAACTAAGGAAGGAGCTTAATAAATTATTTGTGAAACAGCATATCATATTTCAATTATTGCCTGAGTGAAACCGCGCGGGCGTGTGTAAGTGAGTAGACTAGTGGAGGGATCTGGTAAGGCATCAAAAAGTACGTGTATTATACATTGTGACCCAAATGATCTAAATTTTGTGAGTCTACAGACGTGTCTTAGACTGTCATATATGAAATAAAAACACTTTTTCCACATTACAAGAACATATTAATAAAGTTGGACTATGTCTATACTGCTTTTGACACAGCCAGAAGGATAGGAGAAATGGTAAAGAATCTAAATAATGGAAAGCTAAAAGCCTAGGGGCAGGTGCTTAGATAAATATAAGGAAGTAACGGGGCATTACCTAGGTAACTGTAGAAAGAAGCTTTTCGAACGAACAAATGAAAGTAGAAAACTCTCAGCATATCCAAATCATCATTACGATAGAAGGACAGAGGAAGTTTTTGTGTATGTGTGCGAGCGTGGGGAAAGCGACAACGTGTCTTCTTCTTCTAATCATCAATTTTCTGAAGTCTCTTCCCCTCAACAATGCACATTAGCAATAACCTGGCTCAAACTGGCTCATATATGTTTCAACCGTGACCCTTTTCTAGCGTACATTCGAAGTCTGATCAAAATGTTCATATAGTTTTTGAATTTTCCCTGTTACTAGTGTCAAATTTAAAAACAGTTTTTAAGTAATGTTGGCAGACATCTCAGTGGTAATTGTCTAATCTCTTAGCTCTTTCGGATGAATACTTTATGTCTGACAGCTAAGTGAGTAGCTTGTGTTTTTTTACATTCTTCAATAGAAGGTTAAAATTTTTGGATTATATTTATCCAAATAAAAAGTATATTATAAAGGAAATAAAAAGTAGATTGGGCAGACTAGAACAGGGATTAGATAATTACACAGTGTTATATGGGTCAGAAATATTAGAAAAAACACCAAAAAAATGATATATCAGACCATAGTCCAAAGCATTATGACGTATGCAGCGGAAGTATGGGTTATTAACGACAAGAATGAAAGAAAGATTCTTGTAACGGAAATGGAATATTGGAGGAGATGCTGTGGAGTAACGAGAGCAGACCGAATAACAAACGAGGAGATCAAAATTAGAATGGAAACAGAAAGAAGTGTAATTGACTACATCGAAGAAAAAAGATTGGTGTAGTACGGTCATGTCCGGAAAGCCCAAAATAGGTGGATCGACAAAGTGACGGAATGGAGTCCATTAGGGAGGAGGAAAAAGGGAAGACCGAGAAGATCTTGGAGGGACGAAGTGGATGAATCTATGCAACGTTTAGGACTTGAGGAAGGCCATGTTGAAGGAAGGGAGACGGCACTAGCTGTAGCAACCCTGTTATATATATACATTTATCGTAAAGTTTGAGAGAGAATATTCTATTGTGATGAAACTGTTGTAGAAGCCTTCTGGTGAGGCTCCTGTGCACGAATAAGCGGTTTCAAAAAGGTTGAAAACTTCAAAAACTCTCGTCGATGAGATTAAGATCGTGATAGTCAGATTGTAGTGCTTTTTTCCGAAAATTGTTAACACTTAATACAATAATAACTAAAGAGTACTATTATGTGTGACTTGACCAGATAAGATAATTAGATTGGAAAAAACAGACAGAAGGATAATTCATATAAATCGCACGCCGATAATGCACCAAGACGCACGTCAAAAATTTTAGGCAAGAGAAACTCTCTATCTTGTGTAACCATAAATTTACGTCTTCCGTATTTTGGTGATAACGCATAAAATGTACGAAAATCGATTGTATTTTTATATTTACATAATGAAGTTCAATAAATTAGACACGAATTTCCATTCACTGTTTAATTTAACGTGAAAAATATAACCGCAAAGAAAATATTTGTTTATTGAAATAAATTAAATACATTCATCAGCAACTGTTGTGAACAATGAGCTATTCGTTTTTGACGTGTTCCAAATTAAATATCTCAGCTAAAAGCTAAACAGTTATACTAATATCACCTAACGGTTATAAGCGTTAATTTACTCTACATACAGAAGACCAACTCAGACTATACTATAGACTATACTCTACTCCATATGCTATAGACTATACTCAGACTATATTCATGACTCAGAATATACTTTCATGAATACGTTAATATATTCTAATTAGTACTTAACAAAAAAATGTATTACAAAAAACTTAATTTCTCCCTAATATTATTATTTTAACCATTAACAATTGTAATTAATTAAATGTGTTTATTGTTTAATATACAAAATTTCGAAAAGTGGATACAAATTGCTCTTACTACTACTTTTATTGTATGACTAGGTTTTATTGAACGTTGTAAATATTCACATTGATTTCTGTAGATGTTAGCCAATTGGCTAATGAAACGCGGATTAAAAACTATTTACTCATAACTAAGAACAATGGTCATTACTGTCTGGATATATGTAATGTGTGCAAAAAACACGTATTGTGAATCACTAGTAGCTTGTAAGCTACTTCATTCACTGTAGTAGTGTTTTATTATTATTATATTATAATATTTTAATTAATTTATTCGTCCCAAAACAGTCTGTACCGAGATCCCCCTAACACACTCATACGCACACACACTCACACTACACACACAATTATATTTAAGTATTTTAGAGTCACAAGTGAGGTTGAATGTCGTGCGTAATTCTATGCATGAATTTGAAAGCAAGTAATAAATTACTACCATATCTTTAACTAAAAGGTTGACGTATCACATACACTTTTGAGCAAGGAAAGAGTTAATATATAAATACCGTAGTTTACTGTTTTCGACACAATTAGGCTTTCACCGTTGACTGTAATTTTATAATGCAATCCAACCAAGGTACGTTACTTAGTACCGATTCGGCCCGATTTAATCAAAAATCAAACCGAGTAATTAAACAAGCGCTAACAAAGTAAGAAAAAAATGTATCGTGTTTACGTCATACGTCAAAGCGGATTACCGCTGGCGCCCTTGTTAGGCGAGTGTCAAGTTAGTGATTTTGTTTACTCGGTGACAGCAGCAGCCACCTGTCGTAGAGGGGGAAGGGGAAAGGATCCGCACCAAACCCGCTTAATAAGATAATGAAAAGAATGGCAAAAGGTGGAAAATATTCTAATGATTAGATAAGGACGGAGTACGTGTATAAAAACAAGACAAGCCAGAAAGAAAGACGGAGACAAAGACAGAGCGGAATAAGGAGGGGGATAAGAGAATGGATTAAGGGCGGAGTCGGGATGAAAGCTAATTCCAAGGGATCCTTATTCCAGTCGGCTGAACTGAGTTGCATTGTAGCGAGTACTGTTTGCGTGTGTGTGTGTGTGTGTGTGTGTGTGTGTGTGTGTGTGTGTGTGTGTGTGCGTAGGCTTTGCTTTGCTTTGAATCCCCCGAGTCTCTGGGTAAACACGCCAAGACTTACGTTCATGTTGACTATCGCTATCCGAGAAACTTTAGCCCCATTGTGTTCTACTCCATTCCCCCAACTCCCAAACGCGTACTGGTTCATCAGATTTACTACTCGGCTTTATTTCTTCCTTCATCAACAGTTTTATGCCCCGCTTTCTAAACCATTTAGCTACTGCTTTCTTTACTTATATAAGGAAAGGAACAAAGCGGCCGTATATCAGTATCAATTATGAATGCCGACTCTTAGGAAAGAGTAATTCGTTGTAGGCGCAGACAACAGTTAATTTCATTAATCTGAAACCACTCTCCGCGCTGCTACAGGATTTACCCCCTTAACGTCTTGGTGAAACTCTTAAAGCATTAATCATTGCAAAATATCTGCCTTAGAAACAACTTGTAATTAAACTTTTAAAATTTAAAGTAGTTTAAATATATACGATAATGTATATTTCATTCAAGGTGTATCTAAATTAGTCGTGCAAATCTCTTATACTTTCAAAAACCAGCATCAGTTGTATATGAACATAGTTTTTACCTAAATTTAAAAAAGTGTTGAAAGGGAAGAATAAGTCTTTGCGACTCAATACGGAGTTGAGCAAATTACCATAATCAGAAGATATCAAGCAATCCCGATTACCCCTCTCTCTTTTAAATCCTATTATCTTTTCAATACCATTTTTGCAGCCACTTCATACAAGATTCTCTTTTTTGTCTTTTCCCGGAAAATTCTTCTTAAACCGTTCCCTCTAATGCTATATTTGTATCAAGTACTTCAGCCATCGATATTCCCATGTGACAAGAGTTTCTCATTTTCTTCTTACATTTGACCTTAAATTCTTCATCATTGACCACTCTATCTATGTTTGGATTACTCCTCATTTTCTTAGTGTCTGAAGAGCCACTAATCTCCCATCTTTATGCTTAATGATCCATGATCTAAAGACCTTACTATTTTCAACACAAAACAATTTTAGAATTTTTTTTTTGTTCACGTAAACAATTTTTCTTTCTCATTAAATCTGTTTTTGCCCGTGTTGACCACGATTTGATTTCCCCGGTGGTTCTTCCACTATCAGTGATTCTGCTATCCAGATATTTAAAACCCTTTAATTGTCTCTAATTCTTGAGTAGTTTTAACTCGAAAGTTATTATACTAACAAAGGAGTATAATATGTAATGAAACTGTTATTATGATTAATAATTGAAAGTTTAAAAGAAAAGGCATTAATGTCTGAGGCATTAATTAATCACAGGTTTTCCAGTACCACCTTTCTTAAATATCGTACTCTTCTGTTTTTCCAAAATATTAATAAACAGACATCAGCATTATTACCTTAAACAGGAATTTAACACAGGTTTGTGGCTGTCATTTCCAGTTATTGTGAAAAAAATTTTAATTAATACGTATGTGTCTAATTTAAACTGTTTAATTTGTGTTTACGTTTACCTTTTAAAATTCTGTAACAAATTAAAAAAATAATGACAAAACTCGTACATTTTTTATTGTTCTAAGGCTTTCACGGCCGGTGTTAGTTATATTTGAAGTATCTACCGGGCTGTTTGGCCGTGGTCCAAGGTTTACAATCAACCCAAACGTTTCAGCAGCACCACTGACTGCCATCTTCAGTGGAATTCGAGTCTACCTAACGCGGGGTGTCATACGTCAGGCCCACAGTACTGTTAGGTAGACGCAGTATACGCGTTAGGTGGACTCGAATCCCACTGAAGATGGCAGCCAGTGGTGCTGCTGAAACGTTTGGGTTGATTGTAAACCTTGGGCGACGGCCATACAGCCCGGTAGATACCTCAAATATAATCGTAAATTTTTTGTTTCGCTTTCCTATATGAATATCCATTAATATCAGTAAAAATTTATTCCTTGTGTAATTTATTAGAATTTTACACTTTTCATTGAAATAAACGAATTTAGGAACTATAGCTTCAAAATACATAACTTTAGCAAAATAATTCTCTATGAATATAATTGATGAATAAAATAACGTTTATGCATGTTCTACAAATAAGACGCATTAAATTTTCACCATTTATGTCATCAGTTCCATAACCCTTCTAGTACACGCACATTTAAAAACGAACTTGTTTACATCAAATGTTTTCCTAAACATCGGCTAATGTAGACAAGCAATGTTTAAAATTATTTTGAATCTATTTTAAAAATATAAAATAATAAACAGTTTAATATGTTATTTACTGAAAATGTAAAGTCTCTTTTTATCGACTTTGCTGGATGGGCTTTTAGTACAGGTAAAGATATTTGTGTATAATCCGTTTGCACAAGTCGTCATTCCGACTTGTTGCCTCCCGTCGAAGTAAGTAGGGGGGACGAACGTGACTAATCGTCAGACCGAATCAAAGTTTGGCCTAAATACGGCTGACAATGTTTGCAGCAAAGTTCTCTCGCTCAGTAGCAGCGAACTAAACAGCCGCGCTCCACCACCACCCTCATCCCTTTAGTCTTAACATCGTTCTTCAATGTCACCTTCCCTTCAAACTACGAAAGCTCCTTCAGAGCCATCTCAGCACTTTGTTTCGTTTCCAACAGCAAGTTTTAACCCCTCCTTTTCGCCTCCACTTTCCTACCGCGGCAGCCCTTCACTATAAAGTTGTGTTAAAATCCACTGAAGAAGATTCGCTCCCCTCACTGACAGTAAATCGCTTTCAACTTTGAACATGTGATATGACAAAGTTTAATAAGATCTGAAAATAAATGTGTTAGAAACAGAAGACGTTGCAGGTCGGAAACGACGCAACAACGCACGCTATTGCCTGCCTGACAGACTTATGCGTTAAACGCGAAATTAATTGTTCTGCTGGAGTAATACATCGTCGCCGACACTCTGCTGACAGATTAACGTTCTTCATCCTATTTGAAAGGGAGAAAATTTGTTTTCCTAACACATAGACCTATTAGGGAAATTTGTTTGTCTTAAGACTGTTTACTTCACTCGTAGAATAGATGAAATGAGACACCCTTGCGAGACAATAGTAAAGTATGTGTTTATTAAAGTTGATTCCACGTTACATAGAACAAACCACTATGACCTTAAGGGTCGTTATAGATCCAACGTCATTAATTTAAAAAACAAATGGATCAGAAAGTTATGTATTAATTCCGAAGAAACGTTCAACGTTTTATATCCACAGTTAATTGTATTTGCATTTTATTTTATTACAACCCAATATCGAACAATTTCGAAATTATTGTGTTTTTGAGTTGTGGCTTGTAATCTTAAATTATTCTAATTGTAGGAGGATAATGACTTTAGTTGGAATTTGAGCGAATTTATTATTATCATTAAATTGGTCTAAATATAGTTCTAAATTCGAATACACCTTTTTGTTTACATTGAGAAAGAGAATAATTAGTACAAAATAGTTATAAAATAAGTAAAAACCTAAAAATTAATTTATCAACTACATAATATAATTTTAAGTAATATTTTTTATATAGAAATATGTGTAGGTGGATTTGTTATGTAGCATATTACAACACACACACACACACACACACACACACACACACACACACACACACACACACACACACACACACACACACACACACACACACACACACACACACAAACACACACACACACACATATATATATATATGTACACAAGGGAGTAACCGCCTTTAGAAACTTTTAAATAGTTAAAATAGTCTTCTTACACTTTGTTGTGGCGCTACCTACTTCTTCCTTCATTTATCAATTCTCTCTCTCTCTCTCTCTCTCTCTCTCTCTCTCTCTCTCTCTCTCTCTCTCTCTCTCTCCCTCCTCCTCTTTCTCTTGTTTGTAACTCATATTTATTAACATCTTTCCCTGAATGTTCAGCTGTTCCCTCAAGTTTTCTGTTTGTTTGTGGTTTTGGATAAAAACACGGTAAGAATGGATACCGGTTTTTGTACCTGTCGTATTAGTAGTAGTAGTAGTAGTAGATCAAGAGACTGTGCGTGGTCTTGATTTCAGACACTTTACAGTGTCTTCATTTAGAATTTTCTCACTGTTTTATACAATACAGGCACACGTGCAATATACAGAAACTAATATACACACACATACAGATACGCACAAACAATCTCAATACTTTTACGATTTCAATATGTAGGCTACTCACTGTGACTGAAAAAGCAGGGACCTTTTATTTTTAGTTGCTGTAGTAGTAGTCTCTGACACTGACCACACTGATTATCGTTGTGGTCAGCATCATCATGGTCAGAACCTCAGTATCATTTATAATACATTGTCACGTCCCATTGTGTCTTGTATGTTATACTTTTGTACAGGATTCTTTCTGTAATTTTGCGTGATTGTGGTAATCTTTCTGCTTCCGTTCTTTTCAAATATTCAGACCGAGTCAGATGTAATTTCTTTATTATTGCATATTCAGTTAAATTGAAGCTTAAATGTTTTGTGTGTGTGACAGAGAGAGTGGGGGCACCCCCCCACGACAACTGATAATACTTTAGACGTTGAAGTTAGAATTGTTAAAAATATAAAGGTCGCAAATTTAAAAAAGTATTGTGTTCGGCACTGCATATAAAAGAAAATTTACACTAATTTTTAAACAAATCATGTAAAATAAGAAAAACATCACGGCCATTACTTAGGGATATCTTTTGTGTTGAGTAGGATTCAGACTCGAAATATTAATCATACAATTAATACGTATCTGCTTAAGGCTACAGACGGGCTGTGGATAATTGAATCGAAGCAACTCATACCAAAGCAAATATAAGTTGTTATATATTTCCGACCGTTTAAAATTTTTACAATATAATACAATATCCTGTCCAAAAAAATGTATGGGGGAATGTGTCTGGAATGTGTGTATATAGTAAAGTTATTAAAAATACTAAAGCCGATAAAACAATTTATTTGCATTTTTTAAGAATTCAGTAGTCTATGCGGTGTTAAAATGTTAGTTAAATTATAAACTCAAAAATTAATGGTTACTACTGTGTTACATATTTTTTGTCATCGAAAACCAACCATGCAATAGTATTATTTACGAAACGATTATAGTGAACTGAACGTCAGTGAAAAGTAATTACTAAAATTGCCAGTAGTTCCTAAAATTACTAACGCCTTCTTAGTTAATGTGCTGCCGTGTGATACGTATATGAGGGCAGTAATGTTATATGCTATTATGGGGAGACATATGGCATTTCAAACATTTTTGAAATCCTTGCTAGTCTTTCGTTTGCGTACTTCCTTTAGCACAATACACAAGTTAAAATTCTACAGAATTTGAGAATCTCGCGAAAACTGATGAAAAGATATTTGTAGTAGGAACCTTTGCTGTCCGATAAGACACAAATTTTGGTCAACTGGTTAAATTTTCAAACTTCGTATAAATGATTAAAAATATCGGTATGGAGAACCATACATGACTTCCATGTTCTAAGATTTATATTTAAAATCATTTTCGAAATGAAATATTACCATAGAAACTACTTCTTTCTACTTACTGCTTCAGCCTTAACCACAATACTGTGGTCACTAACGTATAACACCTCACGTTATCGTACTCGATTTTCACTGATGATGGAAGTCGATGGCATTGCCGAAACGTCTGGTTTTGTAGAAAACATTGGACTACGGCCAAACATCCCGGGAAGGAATTTTAACAAAAACTACTTCTTTGTTGCCGATAACGTTGTACACATATATATAAAAAATATGCATAAAATTAATGGCTTGTATAAGTAAATGTTTGATCTCCATTAAGTAGTGCTCAAGTTTCCAAAGATTTAATATTATGATGTCCGTAATTAAAACATCAGAGCAGGTTTAGTGTGTATGAGGGTACACCGTGGACAAAAATTTTCAACATTTCCTATTGAGCGTTGCTTAGAGTAAAGCTGCGAATCTACAGTGTACTTTTCACAGAACAAACACGCGGAAAAGAAGGAGCGCTCCGAAGTCACTCTTGGACCCTCAGCATCTTGCAGAGGGTTCATTCCCTAGAGACGAAAAGTCTGTCTATGAATCGTTCCTCTGTAAACACGTGCAGTTACACTGCCCAGCGATCCACAGGAAGCAAATCGCTATCCACGCTGGACACTTTATCGGCTTGCACGCGTTATGTTGGTATGGGTTTCGGCACTTTCCATTTAAAAAGCGTGCAAATGTAAGAAAATAAACATGAGTGAGGCCAGAAATAACGAGAATTGTGTGTGTGTGTGTGTGTGTGTGTGTGTGTGTGTGTGTGTGTGTGTGTGTGTTTGTGTGTTCCCTGCCTTTTTATTGCGGTAGTCATAATAATAAAATGGAAACGTAAATATTACATAACTGAGATATGCTTGCCTGCCACGAACGATATATTTTCTCTCATACATGATTTACATTAAAATGAAAAAATTATAATTTTATTGCCTCGCAACAAAATTATTTTATTTTTAACAATTACCATTGTTTGAAAAAGTTTAAATGAATTTTCAAGTACTTTACTGTTGTTAAAACGTAAAAGGTTGCTGGTAAACTACCCCTTCCCCTTAACCGATCTTCATCAAAATCAAAAGGCCTTGAGATCACTGCAAATCAGGGATGTATGCAAAAAATTATTTGATTCTGTTTGAATATGCGGCAGTTACCGTTCGTCAAAAAAAAATTACCCTTGTTAAAACATAAAATGTTGCAGGTAAACTTTTTATTCCCTTAACCGATCTTCACCAAAACCAAAAAGTCTTGAGAACTCTACAATTCAGGGCTGTATGCGAAACATTATTTGATTCCGTTTGAATTTGCGGCTGTTATCGTTTGCCAAAAGAAAAAACAATTACCCTTGATAAAAAAAACCGTTGCAGGTAAACTACCCCTTCCCTCAACCGATCTTCACCGAAAACAACAGGTCGTGAGTACTCTACAAATCAGGGCTGTACGCAAAAAATTATTTGATTCTGTTTGAATTTGTGGCAGTTATCGTTTGCCATAGAAAAAAATCTACAAACAGACACACAGACAGACAGACACACACACAGACACTTTTCGAAAAACGACTTTTTTCATGATTTGAGTGTAGTACAATCAGAATCTGCAATAATCTCGAACACGATTTTTTTTGCCATCACCATACTTCCATTTCCTTAAGGAACATGGAAGTAAAAACGAGAAATATTGGGTAAGATGTATAATTAACACAAAGTTGATTTTGTTTATCCGTGTAGGTAACAAATGTGAAATTGTAGTCAACAAAAATTTATTACAAAAATATATCAACTATTTCTAAAATTTAAAGTGGCTCTTTTGATTACTGTGCTTCCAGACTGCGCTAGTTTGATTAACTAATGGGTCTATCATATTTCTGTTGCAGGCTATGTTCAAGATCTGTCTCATTATTCTGCCTTCCTACCTCGGGAGCCCTCGACAACGCCACCTTCATACGCCACGTTGCAGACACCTTCGGAACTGCGACACACACCACGACAAAAATCACTGTCTATGTGCTACACGAGTACCGGGGCCGCTTTATCGCTACCGCCCAAAAAGAAAGACATCTACAGGCCGTACTCGCTTGACGACCGGCCAACTGCACCATGGAGACCTGCCGAAGAAGACCTTTCTGCAGCCCATGCCATATTAGATTTAAGCGCCTCAACACCGGCCCACGCGATAGCCGTGCCCAGAGAAAGCAAATCTCCTGCAGGTAAGACTGTCGCTTACACCTACGAAGCTTTCTTTGTAAGCGACGGACGTTCAAAAAAGAAATCAGTGCCTGGTAATTTAGATCCTCTGTCGGACTCGAGGCCGAAGTACAGCTGTTCCGAGTGCGGGAAACAGTACGCAACGTCGTCGAACCTTTCTCGACACAAACAGACACACAGAAGCCTTGACTCACAATCAGCGAAGAAGTGCCTAACCTGTGGAAAGACGTACGTTAGCATGCCGGCGTTGGCGATGCACCTGCTGACGCACAACCTGACTCACGGCTGCGGTGTCTGCGGCAAGATGTTCTCGCGGCCTTGGCTCCTTCAAGGCCACCTCAGGTCGCATACGGGGGAGAAACCGTACGGCTGCGCGCACTGCGGCAAAGCGTTCGCCGACCGCTCCAACCTGCGCGCGCACATGCAAACACACTCTGCCGACAAGAACTTTGAATGCACTCGGTGCCACAAAACTTTCGCCCTTAAGTCATACCTCAACAAGCATTTAGAATCCGCTTGCTTAGGGGACGCAGACGATGTCCTCATGCCCCCAGCCAGAAGTCCGTCTTACCCACCTGTCTAACCCAACGTGCTCGTTCGCCTTACTGGGTAGGAGTCCATCAAAATTGTTTAATGAATCTAAACGTTCCTAGTCTCAATTTCTGACCTTCATCTACCTACCTACCTCTGTTTTTTAAAAATCAATTTGTAGTCACTTCTTGCCGGCCCTTACTACGGTCGGTTTTGAATTTATATGAATTAACAAAAAAAAAAAAAACTACTCGGTTCCAGTCAGTCGTCTAGTCACTGTACTCTAGTCAAACGCATGAATCGAACGAAACAGTTACAGATAAGATTCGTCGGGGGCTTAAAAGGGCTCTGCCTACCCTGGCCTAGCCTCACCCTAGCCTTAGTATAGTCGCTACGCACCGTCCACTTGTATAATAGTGTGTATCTAGTCTGAAGAAAAATTATTATTTAATTATTAAGAGGTATATATTATAAATACAATATAGGAAATCAAAAATAGTTTTAGACATTAATTAATATTAAGCCAACAGATATTCAAATGTAACCAATAATAATTATAATAATGATGTATTTGCTATATTTAACCGAAATGAAAATTGTCAAAATTCTTTTTTCCAGCATTAATTATTGAAGCTACACTGTGTTATGTTACTAGAAAACGCCAAAATTTACAACATGAAATTCATTTTGAAATTTAAATTCGTCTTTCCTTTTAAATTTTGGTTTCAAAAAGTGTCTTTTGTCCAATACAGATCGCTTAAGAACATATGGATGTTTAATAATTTATTCAGTATAATTTTAGAAATTTTCTCTTGTTCATCACTGAACAACGCGTTTCATATACAACGAACTGTAGTAGTTTAATATACATGAATTGTGTACACGTATATGAATTTGTGTACATTTTTACAAGCAGTAACAATACAAATACATATACGTGTGGTAAATAAAACTGCAACGATTATTGTCATGCTAGTGATTATATTAACAATAGTTTTATATAAGTATTTGTACAGAGAAAACATAAAATGAAAGTAGTGTAAAAAAATTGAATATTATAATCGACTATTACGTTGAATATAATGAAAAATAAGTGATTAGCTTATTAGGAAAGTTTATAGTAAGTATGTATAATAATAATATTGGGCTCATGATCTCATGTAATTGATTCATAGCTTTTTGAAATAGGTTCTTTTGTTGCATTTCAAGCAGGTACGATAAGATTTTAATATGCACAGTTAAAATATATATTTACGCCAGACAGTAATAGTATATATATATTTTATATATTTTTTTTGCAGGTGATAATAAAATCATTAAGACATTTTTAGTAAAGCATATAGCAATAACGATTTTCAGCTAGTACAAATGTTAGAGGGCTAAACGCGTAGTTATACAGACTCAAATGCTTAAAAACATCAGTTACAGATTGTAATGTACTGTAATTAACTGTCTACTTTTGTAAGTGGTAAAGTGTTTCAAGCAATAAAAAACGACAGTACATAAGTAAATTAAAATTAAAGTAATTAAAGAAATATTTTGCGAATGACGTGATAAACGGATTTGCATTTGTCTAAACTTTTAACAAAAATGTTTTTTTTTTGTTACTGATTTTTCTTTTCAAACCGAATTCAACGGGTTCCAGTTCTCATTTGTAGGTCACTGCTTCACGGTTTGCCAATTGTTCCGGCAAAGGAAAAGTCGATTCTTCCCCCTTCGGTGTGCGGCTGGCTCTACCTACCCTCTGTCTGTTATTGAAGGGTTCGTCCTGACTGTTGTCTCACTGGGACCAGCCGACGTACTTCTGCGCAAAAATCACAGTGTAAAACATTGCAAACATCGTAATCCTTGAATATATCTCAAACAAATTACTATCCGTATCTTTTCAGACGTTATTAACCTCGTTTAACTCGCAGCCAGTCAAATCGATACTACTCAGTTTCTGCTATGTGTAATTTTAATATCAATGAAATAACAACGACATATTGATGTATGCATACGACCTCGTGCACCACTAGCCAAAATAAGAGAATAACTTGGCTACCGTTATCTTAGACCGTGTTTTATTTCCCATGTGTGGGGCCAGGTATTCATTGACAGGTTGAATCCTGAGTCCGGCTAACTAACAATCTGTCCTAATAAAATGTGCAATCCATTCTGCTCTGCTTTGGAGTATAGTGAGGCTACCACTGCGCCACACGTATTCTATTGTCTCAAAGTCAAAGTGCATTATTTCCTACTAAATTCATGAGCATTTACATCCGCAGTCTGTCTCCAGTTAGTATCTTTCTTAATAGCCTTTTTAGTAAGGGATAAAAATCTTATTGCGTTAGAGCGAGAAAGTTAAATAAAATAATTGTAAATGCCAATAATCTTAAATACAAGTGATTAAAATGTAATCGATTCAATCAAACTTGTTTCGGTTTACAATTATGAAAGAAAAGAAGTGAAGAGTTATTACCAAATTCAATAGCTTTTCAATTGCTTGAACGCTTTATAACTGACAGTATAATTCTGCAGTACACTTACATGATATTTTCTTGATAAGTCACAGTGATAAGATTTTAATATAATACATACAGATTTCTGTCGACCTTTATATTACGTAACATAGTTAATGTTATAATTTGTAGTGGGTTTCCTTTAAGATTTATTTTTGTTTCGCTAAGTCTACGAAGAAAAGTATATATTATTATCAATGCATTTCTTTTAACAAGCTTATACTTTGTATTCATAGTGAAAATTCAATATGTATAATTAACAACAGACAAATACAATTTAGTTTATGAATGATTTATTGCAATTCAGCATTACATTGTTTCATAGTTTTATATATTACTCACCATAACAATTACACTTCAGAATGTATTTTATTAACAAAGATTTTAAGATTTTTTCTTAACATTAAAACACTATGTGCACGCCCGAGCTTGAACATTTTCTAACTTGACGAAAAAATTTCTTGTTGACGTATCATGATTTGATGTATTTTGGAGACTTGTGGTATCTTTTGCGAAACTTTTACGATTATTACAAAACTACTAGAGAACACTTCAGCAAATGTTTCACAAATTATAAAATCGCATAAATATGAAGATATGTCTATGACTTGTTAATTCATAACATATAGTATAAATTCAATTTTTAAAGTACATAAAACAGCCAATTATTTGGTATGTTTCGATGCAAGTTTCAATGGAGAACACTAATTAACTATAATAGTAACATAAGTACAAGAATAATAACATTAAATTGTTTGCTATTTTTATTTATCGTCAATTTTCTATTGATAATTTTTCTATTCTTGTTGTCCAAGAAGGTCTCTATTTGTACTAACATCAAATTCTGTTAAGAAATAATATAAATACTATCGAATTCGAGTAGCCTCCTTGAATACTCCCACGTTTGTACTTGACAGAGAGATTTTTAGGTAGGCCTATATTTAATACGACCGTAGACATTTTCTCTTTGAATGCGTATAACGTCTTTTCTTCATTTCTTCCATCAGTTTTCCTCTTTACGGTTAGTCTCCTTCTATCAACTCCTTCTCGTCATTTGCTTCTTCAGTGACATTGGCATCTGTATGCTTAAAGTTATTTCTGTGACAAGTACAAGTAAGTGCGTGCACAAGTAGTCACTTCTTGTGCGTCTGAGCTCCAAAAAAGTACTCAGCGTTTATTATATCGTATTTTATAAGCACTGACTGTCAATTTATGCATACACACTTTCTTGCTTTATCGTTTCGCTACGAGAGTTACATATTTACATGATATTTGTGTGAAGGTATTGATTATTATTTTTTGAAGTATTTAACAAGTTGTGTAACATACGTCGTTTCATAAAACACAACTTCATTCCGAACACAAACACACATATAAATACACGTATTTCTGCTGTGTACTTTTAAATGGCACACCTATAATAAAACAACATTTAAAATGTTTCATTCAGCTAGTAATCCAAAGATTGTTGTTCAGATCCAATTTAAAATAAATGGAGTTAAGTAAGTTATGTTGTGTAAATAGTTTACGAATGTATGAAATTGACAATTTAATTGTAGTATACACATATAGTAGTAAAAGTAAATATTGAAAGGTAACGTAATTATAATTTAGCATTATGAAAGATAATAATGCTTGTTTTGAATTATTTTTCTTAGTATTGATTATGGCGGACTGACCGTCATAAACACTTCGGACACATTCCACACCAAACGATATACGTAGAATAAGAAAAGTAAAGAATTTTACTTATTGTATACTCTAGTCGTTAGAAGATAAACTTTGTATACTCATCTTTTTGTTAATTGATAACCTCATACTGAACAGTAACCCTTAATATTTGTAAATACAATAATGGATTACGATATTAGATATGTAAATACAGTATGTTTAGTGATGAATGTATTGCAAGGGCGTCTGTGTGCAATAATAAAAATAAATATTTAGATTAGGATATTTGCTTCAGTTGTGTTTGTGTTTTCTTTTACGAATTATTACAAGCTCGAGAAATCCTTTAAATATTTTTTAACATGAATGAATCTAATCGTTGATTATTTTACTTAGCCTAAATGAATTATTTAACTGGATACATAACCAGAAACGAACTTCCACCAGTTGGATTTCAAATGCTAGTAGATGCACTCACTTTAGCAATTGAATAATAAGGTGACACTTAAATTCTGATGGTAAACAGTAATGGAAAACAAATAGAGAATTACCTTGAACTCCGTAAATTACTGGCTTGAATTATATAAAAATTTTCAGGGCATGAGAAGAATATTTTTAAGCAAAAATTCCTCCAATTCAGTAAAAACATAGAAATTTGATACTTGTTTAAAAACATTATAATTACTTATTGGTTTCAATATTAAAAACTAGAAACATTTATATGGTCAGATATTACATATTACCATATGAAATGGAATGGCCATATAAGATATGGTATTAGACAATTATATGGAACTCCTACATGCTTAAATACAGATTGCGATATCCTCAGTTTGCATTTAACACCTGTAACTCGGATTGTTTTATAAGATTTGAAAATAAAAAGACGTGGTTATTCAGCCTATTTTCAGAAAATATTGCACTTTTAAGAACACAAGTTGTGTCGAATATAGGCCTGGTAAGTGTCTCACAGGAATCGTGAGAAGTCAGGAAGCGTACGCAGAAAGACGCCTTTTGCATTCCGAATGTTTGTTTTCAGACTTTCATAAAAAAACATCTCTCAGCGAAACCTATTTATTTTTAAAACACAGAAAAACCACGAAGTTGGCGCTCTCGGTTTTGAAGAAGTCTCGAAGTCTCTCTTATTGAGTATTCCGTTTACACTGCAAGTTGTGGTCTCTGTATGTGTTGACCCGACTTAGCACATAATAGCCTTGCCATAGTGTGAGTAGGTGCAGCAGCTATATTGGTTCTGGGTCGAGGGGGTAGGTGGAAGCTTTGGGGCACTCACCCCATGTTTACTCCCTGAGTAAACACTTCTCCAAACAAACACAGCCCCCGTCAACCCCTCTGGCGTGCCCGACTGCCTCCTACTACTACTACTACTACTACTACTACTACTAACCATGTAGTATTGGCCAGATGCTGTCTTTCTCTCCCTTTTGTTATCCGCTATTTATCATTCTGTTTTGCAACTCCTAATTGTCGGTAAATATTGGTGCTGCGCGACGGCATTTGTTTTCTGTAACAGCTTAACAAAGAATTGTTGCACCGCTTCTGTTGAAGTGTTAACAAATATATATGGGCTCGTGTTTGTGTTAGAACGAAAGAGGTCCGTTAACGAGGTCTGTTTCTCCGTACCCTCGCGTACTGATTAAGCGGATAATCCTGTCCTTTTTGACACGGGTGTGTTAGATGCACGTTTCTGCATACAGAATTAGAAAGTACAAGAACACGTCGGCTGTTTATTGAAATTTTAGTATGAACTCAATAAATAATACATGTTTTTGTATTCTGAAGAAGTTACTACACAATTAGTTCCCCCAACACGTTAGAAAATCAAAGTGTATACAATGTCTGGGTCCATTTACTTTTAAAGGCCTACTTAATCTAATACCAAGGACGCAATCTTCTATCTGATCTTCAATCAATCTGATATCTTAGATTTGAACGCAACTACAGCTGTTGGACGAAATTTCCTTAATATTAATAAGATTTCTCAGGTCACTAGAAATCTGACAATGAGGAACCTATATCCAGTTGTTTTAAAACAATCTAAAGAACGCAGCTAAAATCTAGAAAACGCGTTATTAACAGTTCGTACTTCCACTAAAGACAGAAAATAAAATTACTTCAACTCCATACTGATTACTTACGTCTACGAATTTTCTGGTCTGTGAAATTATGCCGTATGTGACAAAAATATCCTGCTTAATCTTCTTGAAATATGACAACACCGATTGGAATAAAAATCTATCTCAAACGCGATAAACGATTACAGCCATAACTGACTTTTACACACAAAAATCGACTTCGACCAGTCTGTTCTGAAATTTAGAATGCACAAACACCTTTGGTGTTATTTCGTAATTATTTGGTGATTATTTGGTCAATCTATTAGAAAACATTAATAAAAATTGAAGCATTTTTTAACTATATATATTTAAATTATTTCTTAAAAGATAAGTGCTAAAACATTTTAATAAAGTCAAATAAACCAAATTAAGCCCACACTTATCATAATTAAAATAATTTTTTATAAACAAAGATAACATAACATATTTTATAACATCAGATTATGAATAGACTAAACAAAGTTAAAAAATAGTTATAATTGAGATTACAATAAACTTTAAAATTTATAATTGGATGAACTGATTTTGCCACGACTATTGTAAACATAATGAAATTATGTATAAAAACAACTACTTTAAACGGTGATAAAAGTGGTAACTTTAAACAACCACTTTAAGAGTTAATAATTATTTTCAAATGTTAAGGTAATAAAAATAAACTAAAGTTATATTATAATGAAGTACGTAATACGATACCCTAAGCCTCTACATTATAAAAAGTACAAAAAATAATCAGAATCAATAAGAATAAAGAATAATCAGAATAAATAATGACTTTAATATATTTTTAACGGAAAATTGTAAAATTACAAACTCTCATGCCTGTAGTAGAGTTTTACTGACCCTAAAGTTTTGGGAAGGCTTCATCATACAAAACAATTTATACACAAAGTTAAAATCCCACTTTAGGATTCCATTATACTTAACGGGCTTTCACCTCCTTATCACGTTTTGCTGAAATTGATCTCAGCCGTATACAGAGATCAATGCGTGTGGGTGCTTGCGCGAGCCCGCGTGGCTGTGTATGTGTGTGTGTGTGTGTGTGTGTGTGTGTGTGTGTGTGTGTGTTGTACTCCCTGGCGCAGCCCCTGTTGAATGTACATAGTAGGAGTTATATAGGAGTTTGCTGTAGCGCAATCTAACGGCCCTCTAGGGAAACACTACAGCACGGTTCCATGTTTCCATTTTCACTGATATGTAATAACAAGTGAAGCTGAGTGAGGAATGTACGTATGAAGTATTGGTTTCTGCTTTTCTTGTGGATAGAATATGTTGTAGAATAGCATTCGTATATAATTGAATAATTTTATAAACGTATACGATAAACTTCATTATAGAAACTTTAATAAACTACCTTGAACGAGTTATCAATCACACACACACACACACACACACACACACACACACACAAATATTATAAATATTTGTAATATTATTCAAATAAAATATATAACAAAGAACGGAATTGATTGTATTTAAATGTAGCAAATTTATTGACATGAGTTTTATAATTTCCAAGTTGTAACGTTTGTATTTCCAATTTCGTGAAACAAGTATTTATAAACGTTTACCATCCTCTAGGCCTTACGTGTATATTCAGCTAACGCACTATAAGTATTTAATCGTAGTATTTGTAAACGCTTGGTTACTCAGCGTCTTGTGATTTATTTAGACTTCCAATAACACGCGTTTTCAAGGATAAATCCTCATCATCAGGCTATAAAAACATCAATCCTTCCGGAGAAAGAAATCAAAAAATATCAAAATATTAATACCAAACATCACAAAGAGAAGGAGTATACAGAAAGAATTATAAAAAATTTGACAAACAACAAATTAACAAAAATCTCGTTTAGGTAAAGGTTTAACGTATTGTTGTTGAAAGTTTAAAAATCTATAATTTAAACTAATCACTTGAAATGTGTAAAAGGGATATAAAACTGTACGTTCACGATCTACAAACTTTCACTATATTTTTAACTAATATGTGCACACAAGCGAGTTCAGTTGTACCTCATTGAATGTGTGTGTTGTTTAATAAACATTCAAACCAAGTTGATGAAATTAAAATTGCTTAAGAATAATATTAATTTTCTTTTTTATTAATTATTAGGAATTATAATTTTTTTTAAACAACTATATTTATAAAAAAAACCTTACTTATCTAATATTTTCTCTCTTTGACAATTTTAATACTGTTCTATGTATACTCATTACTCTAATACTTTGTCCACTCATTCTGATAAAATACATCAAAAACTGAAAAATAGGGAGAGAAGTATATCATTTAATAAATTAAAGTATCTGTACGGTGGTGAAGTCCTCGTGTATTTTCCTTCCGTCTCATAGCGGCCACTGCCTGAACGCCGCATACTCCTCCTTTCACTCTAATGCTTTGCCAGCCCCAGCTCCCCCCCCCCTCGACCGACAAGTGTTAGTATTCCCACGTGTTCTTACCATCAGCGTTGGCAACGTTGGCTACACTGATACGTGTTACGCTTTTTTCTATATACATGCACTACGTTCACAATAAATCCTATTAACAGAATGCGTACTTCTCAGCATTTATTTAGATGTTTGTATTCCATATAAAAAGTAGGCGTATTTAAATAATAGGTTATAACGCTTGCTGTTACATACTGTTTATGATTTACTAAACTACAATAATTTATAGATAACATATTATCTTATTTTCCAAAATTGAATTTTCGAAATATATTAAACTGATTAGTAACAATATCGATTCAAAATATCATACTGAATTGAATAATATTATTTTATCGTAGTGTTGAATATTATTCAACTCTTGATTTGCATTTTTTTTAAATGTAATTTGGGTACATAATTAGGTTGTTAACGATTTCCCCGATTTCTGGTACATAACAGAACTATAGCCAATGACAGTTAAACAGGCACAATATTATTAAACCACTGTTGCCACATTTGCGACCCGTTATTTCGCTCATGAGTAACTGTCTTATTCAGCGAAAGTAATTTATATAGAAGTAAAATCGGGGTGCTTTCCAAGTAATTTTGTAACAAAATTGGAAATAAATTCTTTAAAGCCTTTCTTAAAAAGTTCTTTAAAAATTAATTTAAAATATCCTGTATATATATTTCATTTATAGGCCTACAATTTTATATTAGCCTACATTATCATTTAGTCATGTATAATTCGTATCTTTTAATACGTTCTTGGAGATGAGAATATTTAAAGGGTTTTTAGTGCGAAAAAACGAGTGTAAACTAGTCATTATTACATTCCATAAGGCAAAAAGTACTTACTTCAGCTAAGTCAATTGTAAATATTGTTATAGTATTTTTAAAGAGTAGAAAGTAGCTAACAGTTTCTATTAAATTGTTAATATAGACTAACTATTTATATTGTGAAAGATTTATATTTAGAAGCAATAATATTTTGTAATAGAACCAAACACAAATTTTTATTGAACCTTTGTTATTTGTATTTACGATAAGTAGTGATTAGTGTTCAGAGTGACTGCAGAGTAGCACTTTTTTGTTTGTAATGTCTGATAACCAACGAAATACATTGTAGGGGTCAGTCTGGTAGCCTTTTTCTATAACTAGATTTTTAATAATGGAAAACAATACAAAGTATAATTTGGACAATGTTCACTTCATTCAACGTTTTTGAAGAGACTTATACATCGAAAAACGCAACGAAATTGTATGAACAATTGAACAAAAATTGTAATTTTTGTATAATTTATTACCTGTTTCCTTTCTTTGTGTAAAGTAATAATAAACAATAAATAATCTCTTTACGAACATATAGCTGCCTTGTTTGGCAGTGTTCGAGACTATTGCCTTCCAACAAGCTTTTTATTAGAATTAATATTAGAAATAATCTCTTGAATCAAGAACACTTATGCGTTCTGTCCTTGCTGTCAGAACACTTCTGATATCCCTTGCTGTCAGCAACTCGTATTTTTTAACCTTCGACACCCATGAATATTTCGTGTTGTGTTTACATGTATCTACGTCCGCGCTTGTGCGTGAGTACGCCCCCCACGGAACACAACTGACCTTCTGAATGGTGTTTTATATTTCAGACAATACAATACAGACTTTTACATTTCAAGTCTGTATTTTCATATTTTTAATAACACTTACCCTTACCAGTTTAAATTAGTGAATGTTCATTTAAACAATCTTTAAGATATTCAGCCGTTTACAGAACCGTGAATCAAATTAACCAAGACAAGAACATTGTATATAAGATTATTTCTATTTCTTTTATGAATTTGCTAACTGCTATAATTTTTATTGTTCGACAAAGTTTTTCGTCATGACTGACATCATCAGGTCTTAAACAACCTATGTTTTACCTGATGTCTACTAGATTAGTTAGCAAATTCATAAAAGAAATAGTAAGGATGGCTGCTAATTTAAACAATACGAAGAATAAGATTATTTCATTCATAATATAGACGCTGTGGTCGCTTATCGATTTAAGAGAACTGATATTACTCCATAAATTTGATCACGTAACTTTCAAATTGTCCAAGTTGTATGACACATGTTTGCTAGAGTGAACGAACACGTGAGATGTGCGTAAGATTTAGGATTACATTAAATGAAGTTTTTTATTTTTATAGATTATGTCGTTTTGTATTTTTGTGTCATCATTCAAATGGCAATAAAAACGAGGTTAATAAACTTTCAGAACAAAAACAACACTTTTATCTGTAGTTTAACCACTTAGAGTCTTTCTTATATTACATGTACCTTAATATATAAAACCGAATGGGAAAATAAGACTAAAATCCCAGCTTTGCGAGGACTAACGACTTCTCTAAAAGTGAATGAGTTTTATCATATATGAAATTACAATAAGCAATAAAAATTTATGGAAGTAGATTTATTCGTTTTCTACAATTCTTGCAGAATCAATTGCGATGACACTGAGAGTTCTTAAGTATAATGCAGATTTGTGATAAACTGAATAAAATACGGTAAACAGAACTTATAATAAAAAACATTTGTGAATACTATTTTTTCAATATTTTATTAAGTAGGATTCATGTAGTTGTACATGCAAATTTTTTATGTGTAGTAAAACATAAATTTAAAATGTTTTTTGAATGTATAGGCCTATATACAGAAACGAACATAATTAAATATTAATTAATTAATTAACAATAACAAATAATAAAGCCTAATTACGTTTTGGTCAATTATTATTTGTAATATTAGCTAATGTTAATATACAACGAAAATTATTTCTGAATATTGAAAAACACACAGAAACATACTGTCTTATCCTTAGTGTGTATTATGTAGGCCTATGTTGGCTAAGGAATTAAGAATCTATAAGATAAAATCAAATGTTTCATAATCATACAATGGTAAAGAAAATTAATTCGTTAATTATAGGAAAAAGTCTCTAAGTAGAAAATACTGAATAATAAATACGTAGGGAAGCATTTTTATAATGGACTTAAACGTACAAAATGTGTATACCGTTAATTAATTCATATAATATATAAAATGTATAAATTTTTTAATAATAACATGGGTTCTTAAATAAAATACAATATATAAATAAAAACTTTTTTTAGTGTTTAATGTTTTTTTATCAGTAAAATAATGCGAATTTGAAGGATATTGAAAATGATCACACAAACACTAGTTTAAACTTTCACATAGATTTTTGCAAATTAGCCGACATACACTTAACAACCAAACGTTTTTACGATAGTTGTTCTCCGGTGAAAACAGTGAAAAATTACTGTGTTCTACAGTTTTACTGTAAATATTTCATACAGTACTATCGATTTCATTGTTCACGACATTATTAGTTGAACAAATCACCAGACGAAACATTACATACATTTGAAAATTATTAGTCAGAATAACAGATGAAAGTTTAAAGATTAGATAGATCAATAAAAGACGAAATTCAGCAATACAATTTTTATAAACTCAGTTCAAGAAATCACGATCTCTCTATGCTACTGGGATCTCTCAATCCAATATATCTAAAGTCACATTCTAATTTTGTCTAGCTGTTTGTGAATTACATTCAACCATGTAACCAACCAAAATAAGGAAGTCTTAAGAATGATATTACATATAATATACGAATTAAATATTGAAATTTGTACACTAATAATTATTACCTATATTTATCGGTCTACTACTAATGCACGTTCTTCAAACACATTTCGAAACATGATAAGACGATTTTATAAAAATTTGCATGGGCGTTATTTGTTTACTAGTGTGTTTTAATTCGCACAAACCTGTAAAGAAAGCAATAATTTGAGAACTAGCAACAAGTGTTCAAAGAAAAGCAATACGTTTTGTACCAGTGTTTTTGTTCTGAAAGTTATTTTCCACTCGTAAATATAGCCTCGTATTCACAAGCAATAATAAATGTAGAAAGGGCCATATTATATAGCATATAATTAGGCACATTAATATATGCAATAATTTATAAATAAAAGTAATATTAAAGTTACTGGCCCAGATATTCTGTAAATTACATAGCAATATAACCTATTGATAATTAATGTATAAAGTTGTACACAAATATATTTATATACCTAGACATATAAATACTAGGATAAGCATGTAAATACAGTTAAATTAGTTGACTAATTAATATAATATATAATATACAAATATATTATACATAACTGAAATTTAAATTATATAAATTGCAGTAAACAATTATATATTTATTTAATTGTAATATAAAAAAATTTAGGAAGTGTTAGTTTGTTTAGTTAGTAGTGACATTATTTATATTTTATTTATTTATCCACATAATGAGTTTAATAAACTACTATTTCGTTTAACCGTTGTATAAAGCTTGTAAAAACTTATTTAAATTAAAGATTTATTTAATTAATATAAATGTTAATTATCAAACAAATTAAAACTAGTATTTAACAAGGAAGTCAAACTCAAAAACTTAATTAATATTTGAGAAAGCATATGTGATAGTGTGTTTAAAATCTCCCAATATGCCTGGTTCAAAAACATAAAATTTCTTTGTTGTGAATTGTTCTTCTGTTGTACATGTAAATATTATTATTATTATTTATATATTAATTTTTATCTATGAGTTTTTACATAAAAATATATTATACAACTAAATACATTTTTATAATTTAAAAAAATGTTCAAAAGTTCTTTTAAAAAATTTTTAAAAAAAATTATAATTAACAAAATAATTTGAGTTTTGTTCTATAGTGTAGGTTTTCATAACTGTTAGCAATAATCTCAATACAAAATAACATAGTCTTACATGAGGAACATAAAAGTAATAACAAACTTATGAAAAGCAATTAATGTATAACAGTGTTATTATTGTTAATGGTGTAGAAGTATATATTGTAGTGATGTTTACGCCTTTACTGCATGCTTTGTAGACATCGAAAGTTACACGTTAAGGTTGTATAATACATATAGCGAACCTTGTACAGACACAAAGATAGTTGTATCAGAAACAAAGCAGTGACGTTAGTTGCTCAAGAGTCATGACTACTTAACCCCTCTCCCCTTTATATGTGTCGTTTCGTTTGTTTGTTCTTTCTAATACGTATTTTCTACAATTTTGATTGAATAATACAGTGTAGCGTTTGTAACAAGTCTAAAAATATAATTTAACGAAAAGTTTATAACACTGATGTTGAGAAAGCAGATTCAAAGTAATTATTATATGAAAAAAATATGATTGATGATAATTAAAACATTAATCTTATTATAAACATTAATAATATTACTATTAAATACACATACAGATTATAACAAATAGTGAAAACAATTTTTGTAATATTATATTTTCATAATAAATAGATATTAAAAAGTTGTAATACTTGTTTATTCCTTATTTTACCGCTGTTCCCTTATTTCCTTTAAATAAGTTATAGGAATAAGTTCCTTAAATAAGTTCCTTATTTTCGTTATAATCAGAATAAGTTTGATCGTGAATGGATCTACATTTTAACTTAAGTGTATTAAATTCTAATTACCATGAGGTTTAACATATCTTCATGTTTTTTTTAAATGCCATCAACAATGTTGTGTTTCCCATTTATAAAATACACATTTCAATATGAAATAACGATATGAACAATTATTTCCTGAACTAAATTGACTGAAATAATTGGAGAAGCACTTTTTGCCAAACGTATTCTAAATTCAGGAACGAAATTAATGATATTCTTCAACATTATTCAGTCGCTGTTTATACTGATACCATAAGGTGTACTTACTGTCCAGCTGATTGTACAGAATGTAAAATAGGGAAATTTGCTTAGTTCAATGTACCGATTACTTTAAAATGATCGATTTAAGTTTGATTATTGCAGAATTTTTGAATTTGAAAACTTTTTCGAGTGATCGTCATTAATTACTTAAGCTGAATACGTTCTGACCGTACTCTATCAATAACATAAGGTCCAACACATGCTTACCTGTGAATTTGTGAATTTCCTACCTTAGGGCAAGTAGGCCTACTTAATTTGCCACCTTTGGGACATTAAGAATGGTAAACTGGAAAACAAGAAGGAATTACGAAGTAATGTGCGTAAGTAGTTCGTTTGTGAAAAACAAATATATATATATATATGTATATATTATATTTAAATTTTATAATAAATTTACCTCAAAATATTTCTTTCCTTATTAGGAACATGTTTCGGGTACCATTGTGTACCCAGAAGGCTGAGGATGGGTACACAATGTTGTAGACTTTCTACTAAGACTGACTGGTGTAGACGTGTACGACGATTCTACTAAGACTGACTGTTAAATTTCAGCCACAGGTACATTTTAATGCATTTAATTTAATTCGGAAGCGACATTTTCTGATGCCTCTGACATAATTTATTATAATAAAAGACAAATTTTTTCCTTACTATGACCTAAGCGACTTTCCTGCAGCGATGTGTTTCGCCATTGAGACATTATTTGTTGGATCTGTAATTGCACACTTTCCAAAAGTGTTTGCTTACATTATGTTTTCACAAAAACAAATACATTTCTAGTGTGAGATTCTACAAACGAACTGTATTTTATTTTTATAGAATACATTTCTCAATAATATGACAGGTTAAATCACACTGCTAAGCACGTTTTGAATTAACAACATACACAAAAAAGGTAGAGTAGTAAGTGGAAGGCAGCAAAAGATAAAAATACGAAAAAAGAAAACAAAAAAAATAACCTAAAAATAAAATTGTTTTTTCATACAATTAAAAAACAAATTTTGACACTTTACTTATTAATTTTATAGTTCTTAAACCTTAATTTAAAAGTAATTTGGTCTAAAAATATTTTTGTAGTTTTAACTTGAAATTTAATTAAATATTTTAGGAAGCATGAAAACAAATGCTGCTACGGGACAAAGGATTATGAAGGTTAAAGTACCAGTTATATAAACTTTTATTTACAAACTCACTGTTTTCTTGACTGTTGGTATTACTTCGCAAACGGAGTGCAGTTAAGTCCATAGGCGAATGATTCAGTTTTGTTTTCTTGCTGATAAATCAGTGCCGAATACGAAGGTTATTATAATTGTGTCTTGACGTCCGTTGATTTCGATATGTCTGGTGTTTGGGTTTTGCTTTTTTCTTGCACGTATTTAACGCCATCATTTTTAAAACCAAATGCTACCATCGTTCACTCTTTATGGTGTCTCCAGCAATTGAATGAAGTTTTCCTTCTTGTAGAGCAATGCCTGAAAGTTTTATTCAGCTTTGTGAAAAAGTGAAGTCGATATTTAAGCACTTTTTATTTACTCAGGTTTTTTGACATACTGAAATCCGTTAAGAACGTAAGAAAGGCCGTTGGAAATGTATGGAACTAAATTGTTTAGGAAGATATTAAAATGAATTTTTACATCTAAGGTTTATGGAAAAGGAAGCTTCCAATACAAAAATAATAATAATTTTAGGCTTCTTACTGGGAAAAATTATCTTTACATTTTCCTTGAGCTTTGCCATCGACTGAATTAGCAATAGTTAGAATAGTTAGCCTAACTTTTTAAGGATCGGCAAGATCCTGTAAATCTCCTCTAAAGTTTCCCTTTCTTCACAAAGACATGTTAGTGCAACATGTTGAAGCTATGAACCAGATGAAACGGGAAATGTGTAAAGTGCATACAGTGACTATATTTTCTGTACGATGGGTTATCATTTCCAGCGTAAAAGCCTATAGTCTGGAAATATCCGATGAATTTTTTAAAAGTTCATCACGCCTTCTGATTACATATTCGTCAGTAGCTGAGCGCCGATCCGCTCACGTCAAGTGGAGTCAACAAAAATCAACAACGCTATTTTATGGAGACGCAGGAAAACAAGACCATAACTACACTAACAAACGGGACATTTAAGTTTTACGACCTCCTTCTCCAGAAGACATTCAACCGGCGCACATAAACTGTTGCTTGTGCCTCCGTTCGCTTTCCCTCCTCCACTCTCTTTTTACATTTTTCGCATGCCTGTTCTGTGTACGCGGTAACAGTATTTTATAACTCTAAAATTACACGTCGTAAAACTGTACGCATAGATGGAAAAGTTTTATACTGAAAACACTTGTTCGAAATTTTTAATGATAAGTTACTCCTTAATTAAATATAAAAATTAAAAAGTTCCTTATTTATTTATTTATTTTTTAACTATTTTTTTTTGCTACCAAACCTGAGTACAATCTGCCCTACAAGTTAATGTCCTGGCTTGATACATGTCGTATTCAACTGTGAAGTTATGAGTTCCCTTCCAATAAGTGGGCCAGTTTGTCTTCTGTTACAACTGCTCGATAGTAACTCTCCTCTGAAACGCTAGTACATTTGAATTTGAATGTAACTGGCGGACTTTTACCATCACAAAAAAATAATTCTACGGTTGGGCCAGCCAATCAATCGGCAGGCGTTTTCAGAATTTTATACTAATACGTGTAAACAAATAAAATATCGGTATGGAGAACCATACATGACTTCCATATTCTAAGATTTATATTTAAAATCATTTTCAGCCAAACAGCCAGGGAAGGAATTTTAACAAAAAAATACTTCTTTGTTGCCAATAACGTAGTACACATATAAAAAAAAATGATCCCCTCCCCCTTCAACTATAATTTTGATTTATAGAAAATTACCCCCAGCCCGTTCAACTAGCCTCTACATTTATAGATATTTCATCTATGTTTCTACAGTGGATTATTAAGATCTTATCAGGATACTTTATCAAAATTAAGTACTTTACTCATGTTACAACAAAAAATGTTTCAGGTAAACTGCCCTTTCCCCGTAACCGATCTTCACCAAAATCAACAGACATTGAGTTCTCTATAGCTCAGGCACATATGTAAAAAATTATTTGATTCTGTTTGAATTTACGGCAGTTATGGTTCGTCATATAAAAAATTACCCATGTTAAAACATACAACATGAGATTTATAAAACATATCTAAGATTTATATTTAAAATCATTTTTGAAATAAAATATTTTCATAGAACCTACTAACGCTGGGGAAATCTGAGGAGCCAATCAGAGTTGGGCCTACCTGTCACTCTGCTGAATTTGGTGGAAAGCCCTGTCACTGTCGTCAAAGTATCAGCCTTGACAGGGTCCTCTTTTTCTGCAAAATGGGAGAGGCTTGAGATGGAGTGAGTGACATGGTCCCCACCTCAATGAAGAACCCATTGTTTTATAAAAATATATTTAAATTTTGAAAACTGAAAATTCTTTTCTTGTTGTACATATTTATATTTTATAATCAAAATGACTTTATTTTTGTTACCTGGCAACAAAATTATTTTATTTTAAACAATTACCATTGTTTCAAAAAGTTTAAATAAATTTTCAAGTACTTTACTCTTGTTAAAACATAAAAGTTGCAGGTAAACTACCCCTTTCCCTTAACCGATCTTCACCAAAATCGAAAGTCCTTGAGATCTCTACAATTCAGGGATGTATGCAAAACATTATTTGATTCTGTTTGAATTTGCGGCAGTTATCGTTTGCCAAAAAAAAAAAACGTTGCAGGTAAACTACCCCTTCCCCTTAACCGATCTTCACCAAAAACAATAGGTCTTGAGTACTCTACAAATCAGGGCTGTATGCAGAAAATTATTTGATTCTGTTTGAACTTGCGGCTGTTATCGTTTGCCATAGAAAATACACTTGTTAAAAAAACGTTGTAGGTAAACTACCCCTTTCCCTTAACCGATCTTCACCAAAAACAATAGGTCTTGAGAACTCTACAATTTAGGGCTGTATGCAAATAATCTTTTGATTCTGTTTGAATTTGCGGCTGTTATCGTTTGCCATAGGAAATACCCTTGTTAAAACATAAAACGTTACAGGTAAACTATCCCTTTCCCTCAACCGATCTTCACCAAAAACAATAGGCCTTGAGTACTCTACAAATCAGGGCTGTATGCAAATAATCTTTTGATTCTGTTTGAATTTGCGGCAGTTATCGTTTGCCATAGAAAAAAAATCTACAGACAGACACACAGACAGACACACACACAGACACTTTTCGGAAAACGACTTTTTTTCATGTTTTGAGTGTAGTAGAATCAGAATCTGCAATAATCTCGAACACGATTTTTTTTGCCATCACCATACTTCCATTCCTTAAGGAATATGGAAGTAAAAATACTCTGCCAATTAGTGATAAAGAGTTAACAAAATAATAATAGATTTTTACACAAAATATATTAAGTAATACAAATAAATACTTATTACGAAAAACACACAACACTCACAAAACACAAGCACACGAATACTAGCACACCAACAAAATAAAACAAAACAGTAAGACATTGACGCAACAAGCTCGACTCTTTTATAGTAAAAGTGAAAGCAGGCGACAAACACGCACAAACACCGCTACTAATCTGACTAATGCAATTATTATTTGTAACAATAAAAGCAGCTTCCTCACTTCTTCGTTCGAACCATTTCCGCCTACTTTTACTTTTCAGCTGTCCGTTCCTACTCTGCACCTTTAAGGTCTCCCTAATTTTGTCCCATCCTCAAATCAGTCAACGTCCTTACTTAACTTACTTACCTTTTTTTTCCTCTTCCTCTTACTCTCTTCCCTTCAACCTGTTCTTCTAGTCTTACATTTTCAAGCATTATTTTCTCAATATGTGCTCAATGCAACTTGCATTCTTTTTTCTAAAACACCCAAGAAATTTTATCTTGTCATTTATCTTCCTCAACATATTTTAATTTCTTGTCTTCTTTCTCCATTTAATCTTTCCCATTAAACGACGAGGAGTCCCAATCGAGATCACAAAGCTAATAAAAAAGATCTACACGAATACTTCAATGAGAGTAATAGCCAATGGCAAATTATCAGATAATATACCTGAAACAAATGGGATCAGGCAGGAAGATTCTCTATCCATAAGTCCCATATTCTACAATGTAGTTCTTCTTCTTCTTCTTCTCCTTCTTCTCCACTTCAGGCATTAGGTCATAGACCTGTTGCGCCCTCCGGCCGTGATAGAACTCACGCCCCACCCCAGCCAGAGGGATATTAGCCAACCAATGTAGTTATGGATATAATTATTAAGGATGTAAAGCGTATGAGACGATATAGGATGGGCAGAAATGTGTTTAATATGATATGTTATGCAAACGACGTTATACTGATAACGGAAAATGAAAATGACCTACAAAGTCTTGTGTATAATTTAAATAATGCATGCCAGAAATATAACATGAAAATAGCGGAAGAGAAAACAAAGTCAAGTACAATTTCACATAACCCATTAAGCTTGTTGTAAACGACAGAATAATAGAACAAGTAATCCAGATAGACTACTTAGGAACAAGGCTTACAAGTAACAATAGGGGAGAAGAAGAAATAGAACATCACTTGATGAAAGCAAAAAGAATTGCTGGATGCATGAATAACCTTATATGGAGTAATACATACCTGGCACAAGAAGCAAAAACTAGAGTTTACAAAGGCTCAATGTGTCCAGTAATATCCTATGCATCAGAGGCCAAGCCAGGTATAGCAACAACTCAAAGAAAATGACAAACTATAGAAATGATTGTAGTATGGAGGGTACTAGGAAAGACAAGGTACGATAGGCTGCCAAACAATAGTATAGAAGAAACGTGTAATGTAACAGATATTAATTCTTGGATTGCGGAAAGAAGAAAGATATGGAGTATACCATATCAAGAAAGGATGACACAAGGCTAGTGAAAAAGGCAAGAGATAGCCAACCAAACACCAAGGGGAGCATTAGTCGGCCAAGGAAGAGGTGGACTGACAGTATGTAGGACTGTTGTTGTAGAACAGGACAGAGTCCTAACAGGGAATTAAAGAAGAAACAAAAATTTAAATGAGACTGTAATAAGTATTCAATAATCATTAGTATTATTTCGGCCTTTCTACCATCCGTGAATACTGGAACCCCAATATCATATGGCTTGGAGACAAGAATGTATGTGCACAAACTAAATTTAAAAATTCTGCACATTATGCCCATTTACACCTACATCTCCTAAAATAAGTAATGGATAACATAACAGGTTTTTTTAAACTGTAAGAAGTATTACAATTCTGTCGAACGATTTCCAACGGCAACTTATCCGTAACTTAGTGTGGGGTCGTTACGCCGTTAAAACTTCAGTTGCAATGGGAATCATCGGGGACTCTTAACTTCAACTCATGCTAACTAAGAAAGTTAGGAGGAGTCGACCAAGAGAGAAAACTTGGAATCAGTTAAATCGCTCCCTTGAACTGTTTGCATGGCGCAAAGGGTATTTACTGCACTAAAGCTTTGTATTTTATCCATTGAACCACATATAAACGACAAGAATACATACTAGAATGTGTCTTCATACACATTTTGGAGATGTTAGAGAAACTATCGAAAAAATTATGAAAGGATTGGTATTAACCGAGCAAAGACAAAGTATACAATACACCCGTAAAATGCAACAAAATTCAGACACAATAAAAATAAGAGAATGTGTGCACAAACAAGTCTTCGAACGTTTAGTAGCTAGAGTAGTGGTGAATACAAAAATTAAGTCAAATAAAATAATAAAAATGTATACTGGCTGGGAAAGAGATATGTCGAAGTTACGAATTGATTTAAGAAGAAATATTAATAGATAAACAAAGACAGGCATACTCACGAGAGTGAAAATATAGGCTACATAATGATAGCCTATATACTGACGAAGCCACGTGTCAATGAAGGAGTAAGGTCCGGATAAAGATCATATGCAGATTTGCAACTCCAACGAATATGCCCGATTGAGAATACAGACGGATGAATACTCAAGAAGCACAGCAATCTTTGGTCTGAGACTTTATAATAAAAGTAAAAAAGTGTAGAGAGGTGGATTGAATACGTGGAGAAAAGAGCTCCAGAAGCGATAGAAAGAACTAGTATAACTACACGGAGAATACTGAGAAACAAACCAAGAGGGAGGCGAACATCAATATGAGAAGGTGGGTAAGTAAAAGCAGGAGATACACAGTCCTGGAGAGTACTAATTCAGCACTAGCTTTAATTTTGTTTAGAAAGAAATATCAGGCTTCAAAATCTAGCATTAGGATATAATGCAGAGTTATTATAAGAAAATAAGACTCATAAGAGCTTCAAACAACGTGAAAGGATCTCAATATTTAGCGAATGTACGACATAATAATAATAATATACAATAACAATCATCACCTCACCCTCATCACAGTTTCCACTGGTTGATAAGATTGGTCTGTTCCTGTTCCAAGTAGGCAACATCTAGAATCGCTTCTCCACCGTTACCTCGGACGTCGCACACTTCTCCGTCTTTCTGCCTTATAGTTCAGTTTTAGTTTCAGGAAAGAGCAACCACCCGTTAGGTTGAGAGTTACCAACCTCTTTAGCCGATATTCGGTAACTCTTTCTTGTATATTCATCATACGCAGTTATTGCCGGATTCTGTGATCCTGGAGCGTATATTGTGCCACATGCCTGAAGAATCTCATTTCGGCTGCTTGAATACGACTGGCTTAGCTTCTTGTCATAAGAGTTAGTAATAATAAGAACAAGAATAAGAAGTAGAAAATGGAAAAAACTGATCCCGATTCTTCTATATCAAACGAATACTCAGCGAGTAACGACCAAGCTGTTCCTAGTGTAGTTTGATGATAATGAATTTTCACTATGAGCCCATCAAATAGTTAAGCTGTACATATACATATAAGTATAAGTATAGTTAAGCTGTATAGTTATTCATTACATATGTATAAGTAAAAACACTCTTATCAAATAAAAATTATATTTGAAACTGGATTATTTCATGCAAACACGAAATATATGAAAACAGGAAATATTGCAAAAAACTAACGTAATAGTGTTTATTCTAATGCAAACCGGAAAACTGTTGCTGTGTACCAATAAAGAAACAAAAATAAAGACTTGATTGACATACTTATTTATTGCTTCGTGGAAGAGCAAAGTTTGCTGGGTGTACTTCTTAATATTTCACAGTGAATCAGCACACTTGCTTCATGTAGAAATTTTAATTAGAAGCTTGTCAGAAGAATACATGTGTAAGTAATTCGTTAGCAATATAAGAACAGAAGGGGCGATGGGACTAGAACAGGGCTGTGTAGGTGGTAGTGGTACGTTTGGGGGGGGGAAGAGAGGGAAAACGCTTCAGGCAACATGTGCAGTTTTAATGAATATTGTGCACTACCCTGTTTGTACAACTTTTCTCTACGCCTCTCCCTCTCTATTTCGCTCTTGCTCTTGCTCTTTCACGTTTTTTCACCTACACTCTGCTAAATATATGCTTCGCGCGAGACAAGGCTGTTTTTTCATTCTTTTTGAAATTAATACACCTACAGCGTCATGTTTCCTTAATGCATACGCTAAGAGTGTGTCTCTGTGCAGTATGCGTTTGCACATAAGAAATCTCTATCCTTTTAGCACCCCCTCGTTAAATTTTCATCTTCTCTTTTCCGGGAAAACGTATATTATATGAGTTGAGGTGATGTATGCGACGTCATATGCTGCTGTGATATACCGTTTCATCGTCGCTTTAAACCGAAAAGCAATGTGATAAGTTCTTATATGATGTATAAGCATGAAATTTTATAAAGTGCATACACATAGTATAAACTATAGAACGGGCGTCTAAAGAAATCTGTCTTGCGACTTAAGAAATTATATCAGGATATATTTAATCGAGTTCTCCTTTTCACCCTTCATAATTAATAGAATTTACCTATTCTTCTTGGTTCTTTTGATCACCTATTCGCTACAAGTTTTATTCATCTATATTATTCCTTCTGTCTCCTCTAAATCTGCCTTCCGTAGATCTCAATTTTATCTCCAGCTCTCTCCTCATTGTCAGCGTCTCTGAACAACAAGCTAAAACATTCGACAAACAATATTTCGTCATGTTCAAGTTCATTCTGCTACACAAAAGAGATGAAAAAGTAAACAGACACACCACGAAGTCCATTAGAGATCTTTCAAAGACCATAAAGAATGTTTTCTCAATCCATATTTTTTCATTTTTTTTCCTGTTAGGAGAATTGATGATTCTTTTTTGTAAAATTAAAATTACTTATCACACTATTATCTAAATAAACCTAATTAGAACAGATGATTACACCAATATCTTTACAACTACTCAATTTATTCTTATGAAAGACATATTCTTAATATTAATTTTTGTCACACCTTAAAAACGTTTGGGTAAACTCAGTCTTTCTAATACTGAATTTGCATCCAATACAGTAGTTTTAAAAGTTGCTATTCTTTCGTGAACCATCATGTGTATAAATAAATGAAAACACAAACCAGAGATGTACAAAATCTATGTTTGATGGGCGATGGGATGGGATGGGATGGGGTGTACGCAGTTGCTTAATCCATTGAGAGTGACCCTTTTTTTCAAAATCTTATTTATAGTGGGAACTAAGTTTGTCGCTATCAGCTTCAATGTTAAACTTCGAACTTTCTTTGAAACTCTGTGAAACTTTCTTTCGTCTTCAGACATCTTTTGGTGAAATCACCTCTTTCTGGGTCGGCCAATACTTTCAACAAACTGGTTCATAATTTAGAAGTCATTTATTTAAATTGGATACCACTAATTGATGTCTTATGTCCACAGACTCTTTTAATGCCTGCTGGGGTACAGCGTTTTCCACATCCTAGAAAACTATTTCTGCGCTTTGACTTTCCTTTCTCTTCTTTGTTGAAATCTATCATTCACATGTATTGGAATAGCAGAGGCATTTGGTTTTGACCTTTCCCAAATTCCGCAATACCTTCATAAGTAGCGGGAAAATGCCGATTCAAACTCAGCCCCCAGGGCATATCTGGACCACAGCATCCGCGATCTGGACCGCAGCATCCGCGACTTTTTCGCTGATCTGTGTCCTGGACCCGCAGCATCCCGATGGACCACAGCATCCGTGAATAAATTTTTTTTATTTTTTAAATTGATTTTTTAATTTTTTTATTTTTGTAATTTGATGTTATTATTTTTTTAATTAAATTGATTTGGTGGGATGAGGTTCAATGGACCACCAGCATCTGTGAATATAATTTTTTATTTTTTTAAGAAAGCTGATTTGCATATCAGTGGGTGGTGTTGGGCGGGAGGTTGTTTTTTTATTTCATATCAGTGGGTGGTGGAGGGTGGGGGGATGGTTCCAACTCGATGCATTATAGTGTATATTAAAATATATGATCAGGTGTACCAACCTTTGCATGAGTTCAAATTTGTTGTGTGTTATAATGTATATTAAATCTATATGATCAGGTGTACCAACCTTTGCATGAGTTCAAATTTGTTGTGTGTTATAATGTATATTAAATCTATATGATCAGGTGTACCAACCTCTGTATTATTATTATAGTGTATATATATTTTATATGAGCAGGGTTGTCAACAATTTTCTCTCTTCTGTGGTGGGAAATTCAAACTATATGATCATAATTGATACTCTCTCTCTCTCTCTCTCTCTCTTTCTCTCTATATCTCTCTCTCTCTCTCTCTCACTGTATGTATATGAAATTAGAAAGTTTATATTTATTCGATAAATATTAACGTCCTCTCTCTCACACAGGTGGGTGGTTGTTTTTTTTTTTTATTTCATATCAGTGGGTGGGGGGTGGTTCCAACTCGATGCATTATAGTGTATATTAAAATATATGATTAGGTGTACCAACCTTTGCGTGAGTTCAAATTTGTCGTGTGTTATAATGTATATTAAATCTATATGATCTGATGTATCAACCTTTGTATTATTCGTCCTCTCTCTCTCCCTCTCTCTCTCTCTCTCACACGATGTGTATGTCTCTCTCTCTCTCGTTGTCAAACGTTATGCTCAAACTGTTCTCCTCTCTCTGTGGTCAGTACCGCACGCATGTATATGAAATTAGAAAGTTTATTCGACATATATTAACACCCTCTCTCTCCCTCTCTCTCTCTCTCTCTCTCTCTCTCTCTCTCTCTCTCTCTCTCTCTCTCTCTCTCTCTCTCTCTCTCTCTCTCTCTCACTTGTTTCAACTGTGTCAACAAATAGTAACGTCCTCTCTCTCTCTCACTCTCATGCGTTTCAACTATGCAAGCTCTCTCTCTCTTACCGTGTACATTGAGTAGTCGGTGTGATGAGTAAATAATTTTTAGCTCTCCCTCTCGTTGTCAAACGTCGTATTCATTTTTCAATGTATTAAATAATTAATTAATAGTTTATAATGCAGTCAGTGTGATTGATCCTTGTTAGAAATATATATATTTGGTGTCAATGAACTATTTACCTGTTATGTTGTTACAGATGACAAATCCATACGTTAACGGCTTAGCAATCTGGTACAATACTTCTGTTTTAAGGTTGCAGTTTACACACACATAGGTTCAGTAGTGTATAGCGAAATAAATTAAAATTATACACACACATGAAAACGGCGGCTGAAATTCATACAAATCTTCTGATGTAACAGTTCACAAAAAAAATAAAATAAAATAAAATAAAATAAATTAATTGTACACATGTTCAGAGGTGTAGAGTGAAATAAAATAAAGTCATAATTTGTTTAAATGATTAAATATATTGTAACATTCACAATATAAAATTCACAATTAAATAAATATATTATAAATTGATATTTTTCGAAAGTTTATATATAAGTGTGTGTCGTACTTGTAGAAGAAGCAACCTGCAACATAACAATACAACAACATTAAAATCATGTTAAATATCACACACACGCGCACACACACACACACACACACACACACAGACGTACACGCACACAGACGTACACGCACACACATACATACATTCAACGTGCATACGTTTGACTTGAATCATGTACATGTAGGTCCAATAAAACAGATAACAGATTTAAATACGCAACGTAATCACACACATACATACATACATACATACAACGTACACACGTTTGGGTTACACCACACGCGCACGCACACACACACACAGACGTACACGCACACAGACGCATACGCACACACATACATACATACAACGTGCATACGATTGACTTGAATCATGTACATGTAGGTCCAATAAAACAGATAACAGATTTAAATACGCAACGTAATCACACACATACATACATACAACGTACACACGTTTGGGTTACACCACACGCGCACGCACACACACACACACAGACGTACACGTACACAGACGCATACGCACACACATACATACAACGTGCATACGTTTGACTTGAATCATGTACATGTAGGTCCAATAAAACAGATAACAGATTTAAATACGCAACGTAATCACACACATACATACATACATACATACAACGTACACACGTTTGGGTTACACCACACGCGCGCACACACAGACGTACACGCACACAGACGCATACGCACACACATACATACATACAACGTGCATACGATTGACTTGAATCATGTACATGTAGGTCCAATAAAACAGATAACAGATTTAAATACGCAACGTAATCACACACATACATACATACATACATACAACGTACACACGTTTGAGTTACACCACACGCGCACGCACACACACACACAGACGTACACGCACACAGACGCATACGCACACACATACATACAACGTGCATACGATTGACTTGAATCATGTACATGTAGGTCCAATAAAACAGATAACAGGTTTAAATATGCTATAGTCATTGTAAGACGTTACAATCCTTGAAATGTTTTGTCCTTTCATCAAACTTTGTAAATTAGAATCTGCACTACATTCAAACATACACTCGCACAATGATAAAAAATTGTTTATTAAAAGTAGTTTGTTACCTTAACGAGGTACTATTTCCATATGTACTGTTTGATTCCTCATGCCTCGAAACACGAGATGTAGGTCGCTGGGGCTTATATGACGGAGCTCTTCATCTGTAAAGACGTTAGCATACCTCTTAGGTAGATATACACGATAGCGTAGCTCACCATCTTCCAACGTTACAAGCACAGACTTCCCATATCTTGTGTCCACATGCACCATGTTAACAATCGGATACTGCTTGTTCAATGTTAATTCTGCACACCGTTTGTACTCAATAGCAGAAACTGCATTGAATTTTGTGATAAACGACATTATTTATTAGAAGTGAAAGTAATGGTGGTGGTGATGTGGTCATCAGGAAAGTTCACGTTCATCGTCCGAAGCTTTGCATGTACATACACACAGGCAGAATTAGCGCTGTTACAAAATATATATATTAGGAAAGTCAAGCCCACAGACTACTAGAAATAGTTATCGTTTGAAAAAAAAAAAGAAACCGCACATTACGAACTAATATGTATAAACACAAATATCGTTACAATAATAATAATACATAAACTTACGTTTACTGTCGTCTGAACTGAAGTATGGAGAGGCAATAACTATAGATATCACAGTAAGAATTTTTGTTGTTGTTTTTAACAGGTGATGTTTTTCATCCCCTGAAGCTTTGCATGCAGAATTATGACTGTTACATAATATATATTAGGAAAGTCGACAGAAATAGTTATCGCCTGCAGCAAGAATTTTTGTTGTTGTTGTTGTTGTTTTTAACAGGTGGTGTTTTTGCATGTACATACATGCAGAATTATGGCTGTTACATAATATATATTAGGAAAGTCGACAGAAAAAGTTATCGCCTGCAGCAAGAATTTTTGTTGTTTATTTTTAACGGATGGTGTTTTGCATCCCCTGAAGCTTTGCATGTACATACATGCAGAATTATGGCTGTTACATAATATATATATATTAGGAAAGTCCACAGAAATAGTTATCGTCTGCAGTCATATACAAGTTTACTTAATGAAATTAACAATGCTATGAGACACTTACATTAAAAATGTTTGTATAACAGAAAAATCATTAATTATCCACTCTCTAAGTGCGTGCACATTATGGTTTGTACATAGTGTAGAAGAAGAAGAATTGCAATGTGTGAGGCATACCGTTCCGTGAAATAGATATGGCACGTCTTTTGGACAACCAATGTCATCAAGATTTATTATATGATAATGAATTATTTTCGATTCTAAAAAACGTTTTTTCTCAAGACCCTTCACAAGCACATATTTATATATGTTCGTATACGTTGTTAACACTGAAACAAGATTGTCGTACGGTGTCTCTCCTTCATCCCATCTTAGCCCATGATAGTTTGTCGTTAACCAGCAGTTGGTTCTAGTGTATTTCGAATTCGTAACGACTGTAGCAGGCGGGGCGAAAATCCAATGTCTGCATGCAAAACGTGTTACGTCCATAACCGACAACTCCTTTACTATATAATTGCCGTTGTCATCATAAAAGCAGTGAAAGTCAATTATTACAGCAGCGTTTTCCATTATACTATAAAAAAAGAAACCATACATTACAAACTAATATTTATAAACACAAAGATCGTTACAATAATAATAATAATTCACAAACTTACGTTTACTGTCGTCCGAACTGAAGCGTGGAGAGAGAATAACTAACGATATCACAGTGAGAATTCTTTTTGTTTTTAACAGATGGAATTTTAGCAGGAGGGGGAGCAGAGTCGCCGTCGGCAATTAATTTGGTACGTACGTAAGATTTTAATAAAACAATTATCAGTTTTAAATAATAATTTTCGGAAACATCCCCCAACTTAAAAAAATATAGTTTACCTTGTAGTATAAAATTCAAACTATTAAATTGTCTCTCTCACACACATTTCTGATTACTATACAACTAATTGCATGTACGTTCAGATGGTTCTACCGAAATAAACCATTGTGTGTGTGTGTGTGTTCGCTAAATCCGCCTTTCACTTTCTAATATGACACATGACACTCATTAGTTGCACCCATCACAAGTAATTATGGATTAGAAAGTATTCACGTCCAAACAAACACCGGCTGTCCCCTACCACCGGAGACCAATATATATATACTCAACAAATTTAGTGATAATTTCTCATTTGACCTGCTTGCGTGCACTGACAAATCTATCACGACATTTTTAATAGGTGGAAGACTGTATTTATGTGCAATCGCAGTATATACAAGTTTCTGTGTGTAGTCAACATACGATAGTTTTGGTAAGTATAATTTATTGTATGTACAGATTTTATTTAAACGTAAAAATTATTTGCATTAAAACATTATTTAATACATGTATGTGTATGTTCAAATCACAATTTATGAAATATATTCTTACCGTATTTTTTATATTACACTTCTAATTGAAGATATATATTTTAATTTAATACATGTGTGTGTAAGCGTATGCGCATGATCAAATTACAATTTTCTGAATATATTCTTAACGTACTTTTATTCTTAACGCACTTCTTTAATACATGTGTGTGTATGTGTAATCAAATTGCAATTTTCTGAAATCTATTCTTACTGTACCTTTTATATATTACACTTCTAATTGAAGATATATATATTTTTAGGTATAACTGAATTTTATCGGATTCACACTGACTGCTTGCGTGCGGTGATAAATCTATCTCAGCAGTTTTTAATAGTTGAAAGACTGCTTGAATTATTGTACGTCCCAGTATACACAAGTTCCTGTGTGTGGGTGTGTGTAGTCAACATTCGTTAGTTTGGTAAACATAATTTAACAAGTGCATTATTTATTGATTTAATACATGTATGTGTATGTGTATGTGTGTGATCAAATTATAATCACAATTTATGAAATATATTCTTACCGTATTTTTTATATTACACTTCTAATTGAAGATATATATTTTAATTTAATACATGTGTGTGTAAGCGTATGCGCATGATCAAATTACAATTTTCTGAATATATTCTTAACGTACTTTTATTCTTAACGCACTTCTTTAATACATGTGTGTGTATGTGTAATCAAATTACAATTTTCTGAAATCTATTCTTACTGTACCTTTTATATATTACACTTCTAATTGAAGATATATATATTTTTAGGTATAACTGAATTTTATCGGATTCACACTGACTGCTTGCGTGCGGTGATAAATCTATGTCAGCAGTTTTTAATAGTTGAAAGACTGCTTGAATTATTGTACGTCCCAGTATACACAAGTTCCTGTGTGTGGGTGTGTGTAGTCAACATTCGTTAGTTTGGTAAGCATAGTTTAACAAGTGCATTATTTATTGATTTAATACATGTATGTGTATGTGTATGTGTGTGATCAAATTATTATTATCATCTGAAACAGAACAGTATATATAGATTCGAGTGGTATGTAAGACACTGTTATATGTTACTAAAATCATACGTAATTGGACCTAACATGATTCATGCTAACGTATGCGTTCGTTATGTGCATCTGTGTGTGTGTTCATGGATTTAATACATGTATGTGTATGTGTGTGATCAAATTATTATTATCATCTGAAACAGAACAGTATATATAGATTCGAGTGGTATGTAAGACACTGTTATATGTTACTAAAATCATACGTAATTGGACCTAACATAATTCATGCTAACGTATGCGTTCGTTATGTGCACACGTTATAACAGTACCTTTTGTTTTTCAGTATTCATTCATTCTCACTCTTTCTTGAAGATCATGGCTAACCATCAGCAGGAACATTGGGAGGAGCAGACTGAACAAGGTAAAAAGTTCAATACCAATTGTCACAGTTAAGAAATTATTTTTGTAATTATGTAGCGTGCAAACTTGCTGATGCGAATTAACGTTCGAGTCATACTATGTCTATTGGTATGTATATGAAAAGTCTCACACTTAACATCGTTTAGAAATTGACATGTAGATGAAAATTTTTCATGTTCCTTCATAGGTTTGCCACCTTCTTTCCAATCAACTAATTCAATTCCACAACAAAAGCATTTAACTCTATCGTCTACGAATGACATACTATTTCCACAAACATCGAAATTTCTAGGGTAGAAGTAGAACCCCGCAAACGCTAACTCGTCGGGGCTGATAAACGTCACTTCCCAATACTTGAATGATTTTATTCTTTCACTTTTAATACTAAAATCAGGAGTAGCCGACATCTTCACGGTTTGTAATAAACTGACATATTACCCCGACGAGTGTTATTTATTTACTACAAATATGAATTTGTGTGTACACGTTATTTATCATTCCTATTGGTTACTAATACTCATGTTTCTATTGTTTCAGTTGTGACTCGGTTTTATATCGAGAGGAACAGTAGTGTCCGAGGGTGCATCACAACCTTCGACTACATTCCAGTAAACGTCAACGAGTCGGATCATGACGTAGTATTCGTAATGACTGAGGCACGTCCTTTATTGCTTGAGGATATTCAGGCAGAGCAGACACGTTTACGCAATATCAAGTGACATATTGCGTGCAGGATACGTTTTACCAAAACCGTGGTAGATGGTGACAGTGGTGAGGAGAAAGAGGTAACGAAAGACGGAATGGCCTTAAATGTCTCGGAAACTTTCAAAGACATCGGCCAGCAGCATTACGTCTGTCAACAAATACAACTCATGGTAATCTCCAAACGTACGCAGATTGAATGCACTCCACACGTTTTGCGCGTGCTCGAAATCTGCGTCCGAAATAGATGATTCCATCAACCGGTTATCAAAGTGTTCACGAGCGGGTAGACTTGTTTCGCTGAACCGATCAATACTGTCAACGTACTCGTATGGGTATACCCCCTTGCGTACGAGCAGATTGGTCTGTTCATCGAAACCCCGTCTAAGCATTTCCTCTCTGAGCAAAGGAAATTGGCTCCCGGACGCGGACAGATTGGTAACGAGTGTGTCCAGAGAGCGATTAAGAAATTGAAAGGAGTCTACGAAACGCAAGGGACCCAGGGAGAACGACACGTAACGCTCACTGGATGTCGCGATGCAGGATACGCGTTCGTCCTTATATTTCCCTAAACCCTGCATTAAATGGTGACAGTCGTAGCCACGAAGGTTGTGAAAGAAGACGGGGATATGACGAGACATCTTGTAACTCAGATTACAGCTATTATGGGCTGCTCCCAAGAATTTCCCCGTAAGATGGCAATGATTGCGTACCTTGTCATCGTCTGTCAAAGGGCGCTCACACAAATGACAAACGGTGGCGTTAGTGAACACAACATTGTCATCATCGGACATAATTAATTGTACGTTATGTCGTACCACCTTCATCATATCCTCGACGTCTTTCATCAACCACGAGAAGAACGTGTCTACAACGTTTTCACCTCGATAAACTTTAGCCTCTCTCCAAAGGCTGTGCGTGTGATCGACGATAGCATAGGAGAAACCTGACGGAATATGCATCGCTTCGTATGATGTGGACGATACAGGAGGAGAAGTTATTTTCTGACGGCCACCGCTGCTATCGACGGAGTAGAATTCGCCTAACTCGTGCACTGTCGTCGGGACGTTGTTACCAGGTGAACACGATTGAAGCGGAGTGATGAGGGACTCGAAGTCGGCGTAGACGGTGAAGGGTACTTTAAGACAGTGCGCGTAATTTTTAAAGGACATAAACTTCTCCTCCTCCGTGGGCATTTTGGTTTTCTGCTCGCCGTAAGGTGTGCAGTAGGGGAGATGATCGGACAGACCATGTTCTGTGGCGAAACGATGCAGGCAGTAGTCGCAGTAAAATGATTTATGACCGTGTTTTGTTAGGGATGATAACAATCTATTCATGTTACTAATAAGACAGTAATGTTTTCGACTATTTGTATCGGTCAGAAGCAAAAGATTAACGTGATGCGACCTGTCCTTATTCGGGGTAATTCTCAGAGGGTAAACCTCATTTTTTGATTCGTTTTTGATATTGTCTTCTATATCATAGCCGAAAACGTTTATAGAAATGTTAGGATTCTGTGCTTCAAATTTGGAAATGGACTTTAACGAAACAGGGTACTCGACACCGGACATATTTAATGTGTTTTTGAAGGGGGCGTATTTTGAAGCACGGTCTCTATTACGTTCTTGAGGGTGTATGTGGGCTAGAACAGACCACAGAAAACACATTTCATCCTGGGGGTTCTTGATGTTGACTACTGCCCTGGTGTGTGAGAGTTTTCGCGGGGCTGGAAGGTAGGAGGATGCTGCTAGAGGCTGGTACCGTCCAACAACCAATTCCAGCTTCAGTACAGCATCCACCGACCATCCGCTTCCGTCACGGGTAAAATTAGATATGCTATTGAAGATTTTAATCGCAATTATTATAGTAATCGCGTAATGGCCTTACTGCTTGGACCCATGTCATTTTTACTCGCTTCCCGGACTCGCTTGGAACGCGATGCTAAAAATGACCGGGGTCGAATTAGAACTGTTGACAGAAATAAATCTGCATCTGTTCCTCGAGTCTGGGATTCGCGGAGGCTGCGCGATGATATCCAACAGTCATGCAGTCGCTAACAATCCTTTGATTCCAGATCAGTACGATGTTTCGAAACCGACCTCCTTCATTCTGTATACGGACTGTAACAATTTATACGGTGCAGCCATGTCGCAACCACTCCCTTACGCAGACTTCCAATGGCTCGATCGTAACGAAATCGAGTCGTTGGACGTACGTACTGTGAGTGATGATGCTGACATCGGGTACATACTTGAAGTCGACCTACACTATCCTAATACCTTACACGACCTGCATTCCGACTACCCGCTTGCACCTGTGCGCCAGCGCATGACACACGATATCCTTTCTCCCTTTTCCAAACGTTTACACGAGAGTATATACAGATCATCGTATAACGAATCAGGGTCATCCGTAGAGAAGTTGTTAACAACTTTGGAGGACAAACAAAATTACGTTCTCCATTATCGAAATTTGAAATTGTATTTAAGTCTTGGCTTAGAGCTGAAAGCGACTCATAGTGTGTTGTGTTTTAAGCAAAGCGCTTGGTTGAAACCGTTTATCGATTTCAACACCCGCAAGAGGCAAGCAGCCGTCAACAGCTTTGAAAAAGACCTTTTCAAACTGATGAACAACGCCGTATACGGTAAGTCGCTGGAGAACGTACGGAAACATATAGACTTTGAACTAGTCTCGAATGAACGACGGCTTCAAAAACTAGTTTCCACACCCAGGCTAAAACGTATGATTCGTTATACGAACGATCTGGCGGGACTCTCACTTCGTAAAAAATCCATTGTTCTTTCCCGTCCCGTGTATGTCGGCTTCACGGTGCTTGACGTTAGCAAAACAATAATGTACGACTTTCATTATCGTTATGCTGTCGCCAAGTACGGCCGCAACGTTAAATTGTTAATGACTGATACAGACAGTCTGATGTATCATATTCAAACATCAGACTTGTATGCAGATATGAAGGAGGACCTACACGTTTTTGACACATCGGATTACCCTACGACTCATCCTTGTTATAGCATTAAGAACAAAAAGGTTGTCGGACTGTTCAAGGATGAAACGTGTGGTCGTCCTATTAGAGAATTCGTGGGCCTCCGAGCGAAATGTTATTCGTTCCTTGTGGCCCACGAAGATTCTAGCAATGCTGGTCAAAAACGTGTATGTAATGGTGTGCCTCGAGTTGCGATTAAGAGGAGTCTGCGACACGATATGTATCGCAAGTGTCTCACCGATCATTGTCGGTGTTCTGTCAGTGCGTTGTGTTTACGTAGCGATCATCATACGTTGTACACGATGCGCGTAAATAAGCAAGCGTTGTCACCGTATGATGATAAGCGCTATATATTAGACAATGGTCGTGATACGCTTGGGTACGGTCATTATCGGATACATACCGACGACGATGACGACTCTGCTCCTCCACCTGCTAAAATTCCCCGTTACACCACTGGTTAACAACAAAAAACAACATCAACAAATTCTTACTGTGATATCTATAGTTATTGCCTCTCCATACTTCAGTTCGGACGGCAGTAAACGTAAGTTTATGTATTATTATTATTATTGTAACGATATTTGTGTTTATACATATTAGTTCGTAATGTGTGGTTTCTTTTTTTTTTCAGGTGATAACTATTTCTAGTAGTCTGTGGGCTTTCCTACTATATATATATTTTGTAACAGCACTAGTTCTGCATGTACCTCGTTAAGGTAACAACCTACATTACTAATTTTTTATCACTGTGTGTGCGTGTGTTTGAATGTAGTGCAGATTCTAATTTACAAAGTTTGATGAATGGACATTAATTTCTATTTTTAATTTATTTCACTATACGCCTCTGAACCTATATGTAATTATTTGTAAACTACGTTACCTGTTGCAGCAAACGATAACACTAGAACGATTATATATTATTATTAAACACTTCAAGGATTGTAACGTCTTACACATGATTCAAGCCCAACGTATGCACGTTGTATGTATGTATGTGTGTGCGTGTGTGTGTGCGCGTGCGCGTATGGTGTAACCCAAACGTGTGTACGTTGTATGTATGTGTATGATTACGTTGCGTATGCGTGTGTGTGTGTGATATTTAACATGATTTTAATGTTGTTGTATTGTTATGTTGCAGGTTGCTTCTCCTACAAGTACGACACACAATTATATATAAACTTTCAAAAAAATATCAATTTATAATATATTCATTTAATTATGAATTTTATATTGTGAATGTTAAAATATATATTTAATTATTTAAACAAATTATGACTTTATTTTATTTCACTCTACACCTCTGAACATGTGTACAATTAATTTATTTTATTTTTATTTTATTTATTTTTTTTTGTGAACTGTTACATCAGAAGATTTGTATGAATTTCAGCCGCCGTTTTCATGTGTGTGTATAATTTTAATTTATTTCGCTATACACTACTGAACCTATGTGTGTGTAAACTGCAACCTTAAAACAGAAGTATTGTACCAGATTGCTAAGCCGTTAACGTATGGATTTGTCATCTGTAACAACATAACAGGTAAGTAGTTCATTGACACCAAATATATATATTTCTAACAAGGATCAATCACACTGACTGCATTATAAACTGTTAATTAATTATTTAATACATTGAAAAATGAATACGACGTTTGACAACGAGAGGGAGAGCTAAAAATTATTTACTCATCACACCGACTACTCAATGTACACGGTAAGAGAGAGAGAGAGAGCTTGCATAGTTGAAACGCATGAGAGTGAGAGAGAGAGAGGACGTTACTATTTGTTGACACAGTTGAAACAAGTGAGAGAGAGAGAGAGAGAGAGAGAGAGAGAGAGAGAGAGAGAGAGAGAGAGAGAGAGAGAGAGAGAGAGAGAGAGAGAGAGAGAGAGAGAGAGAGGGTGTTAATATATGTCGAATAAACTTTCTAATTTCATATACATGCGTGCGGTACTGACCACAGAGAGAGGAGAACAGTTTGAGCATAACGTTTTACAACGAGAGAGAGAGAGAGACATACACATCGTGTGTGAGAGAGAGAGAGAGAGAGGGAGAGAGAGAGGACGAATAATACAAAGGTTGATACATCAGATCATATAGATTTAATATACATTATAACACACGACAAATTTGAACTCACGCAAAGGTTGGTACACCTAATCATATATTTTAATATACACTATAATGCATCGAGTTGGAACCACCCCCCACCCACTGATATGAAATAAAAAAAAAACAACCACCCACCTGTGTGAGAGAGAGGACGTTAATATTTATCGAATAAATATAAACTTTCTAATTTCATATACATACAGTGAGAGAGAGAGAGAAAGATATAGAGAGAAAGAGAGAGAGAGAGAGTATCAATTATGATCATATAGTTTGAATTTCCCACCACAGAAGAGAAAAAAATGTTGTACAACCCTGCTCATATAAAATATCTATACACTATAATAATAATACAGAGGTTGGTACACCTGATCATATATTTTAATATACACTATAATGCATCGAGTTGGAACCATCCCCCCCCCACCCTCCACCACCCACTGATATGAAATAAAAAAACAACGTCCCGCCCAACACCACCCACTGATATGCAAATCAGCTTTCTTAAAAAAATAAAAAATTATATTCACAGATGCTGGTGGTCCATTGAACCTCATCCCACCAAATCAATTTAATTAAAAAAATAATAACATCAAATTAAAAAACTAAAAAAATAAAAAAATCAATTTAAAAAATAAAAAAAATTTATTCACGGATGCTGTGGTCCATCGGGATGCTGCGGATCCAGGACACAGATCAGCGAAAAAGTCGCGGATGCTGCGGTCCAGATCGCGGATGCTGTGGTCCAGATATGCCCTGGGGGCTGAGTTTGAATCGGCATTTTCCCTCTACTTTCATACCTTAACCGTGTTGATGATTGCTTAATGGAGAGTGGTGTCGCATCAAAAAACAATGTGAGCTGTAAGTAGCACAGAAGTAGTAGTAGAACAAATGCGATCTAGAGGCCGCGAGAAGATTATTTTAGTGGATAATATCAAACAAAAATACAAATACTGACGAATTTAGTTGGCAAGCTGTTATACAGCGATGCACGCGTTCACTCGTATCAATTCAACGTGTATCAAGTGTTTTTTTCTAATTAACTGCAATTTAGGCTTACGATTGGCAAAACGATGTGAGGTAAGATTTGGAAGAAACAAAGTGAAAAAATAAGAAAACTGAGTCATCAAAAACAGATACATCAAAAATTGCTAGACGTCAAACTATTTAATCGCAACAATGAAATACCATCTTCTGAGAAATGCATAAAATCTCTTTCTTAGAAATATAATTTTGAAGAACTATACAACAGGTAAATGGAATTTTGTAGAATAAAAGAATAAGGAAGGCCATCAAGAACAGAATTTATTACACAGGTATAAGAGGGTCAATCCTGTGCAGCTGTGAAGTATAGGAATAAAAGGACATTGCCTGAAAAAATTGCTTTACCTAGAAAGATATGTGCTAACGGAGAGTTGCAGATTCCCGAAAACTCAACACACGCCAAACGCCGATGTAAGCAATGGCGGCTGGTGTTATCGTTATATCGTTACAGTGTTGCACAACCACCAAGACTGAATAACTAAACTGTAAAATAATATATACAATACATTAAGCAGTTAAAAGTGTCATAAATTTCAAGGGATTGCGTATTAGTTTCTGTGCAGGAAAGTTTACGTCCCATTCAAATGTGGCGCGCAGGCTGGTGGTTGTAGTCCGATTGAGAGTTGAAGAGTAAATGGCAGAAAGGCAGAGCTTACTACACTAACATATGGGAGGACGTCCGTTCTATTCATAATGCCCCCGATGCTTCATATGTGAGCACGAAGGTTGCAAAGCTTCCGCAACGTTTCAGTAGGAGAGTTGTGGCGCATCCTTAGTTGTGTCATTAACTCGGCTGTATCCGATTTTGTATTTACGTTAGTTGAAGGTAAACGTTACCCGTTGTTTGAGGTTATAGAATAGAAATAATTTTGTATAATGACGTTTGTGATAGTAAAGTGTCACTCATCAGTGTTTCAATTAATGTGTGTTGAGTTTTATTTTTTTAATCTTTTTGTTTGTTTAGTGCTGCTGTGTGATTTTTGGAGTTAGTAATTCTGTGTGGTTTCAACCCACATGTAGATTGCCATGAACATGAACTTTTGCCATTCGCTGCATATTTAGTATCTGGTAAGTGCAAAGTTAGTTACTGATGCTTTTAACAACCATTCATGAGCACGTGGTAACATGTAATCTGGCGTAGGTAAACATACCTAAAGAAGCGAGGTCATTATTATCAATGGCAAGCTCTCTTGTTTGGGGAAAATAGTAACTTTTTATTGTTTCCATATGACAGCACTATATATGATGCAGATATGTAGGTTTGCCTACTGTTTAAATGTGTTATTTGAACCCCCCCCCCTACAGACAACTAACTACTACAACTACCAACATTTTGAACCACCAGCAGCCACTGATATAGAGTAAACAATGAAGGTAGACTCCGAAATCTCCAATACAGTATAATTCCAGTCAGAAGAGAAGAAAAAAGAAGTAGGCCACGTTGAAAGAATGTATAATTAAAAGAGGCCTTTTAATACTGAAAATATTAGAGTTGATCCCTCTGAAGAAGGGAAAGGACCCAGGTAGTTGAAGAGGCCGTAATGAGGAGACATTTAACAGAAAAGAGGAAAATATTCAGGAAAAACAAAATGACGCATGAAGTGGCGGAAATGACGAATGCCGTAACTGATCCGCAAAACATCCATTTACTGGGCCCAGTCATTAATGACTGTACGTTTCCACTGTGAGCAGTGCGAATGAGTTACTTTAATTTTGAAAAGGAATTGTTACATTGTAGGCAATTTTGATGAAAGCGTCAAATTGATTTTGTGAATTTTATACTCTCTCCGTTCTATTCCCGCTGGGGCCATCTGATCTGTATATGACCGTTCCCCTTTGCAAGGCGATGGCAAACCAGCAAGACGTATCCTGCCTAGTATAAACCCTGCACAACAATGCTGTTCGGATCCGGCGTTAAACAGTTGGTCCCATATACCTGTCAGAGACTCCGTAACACACGCACCACGGGTATATACTAGGAATGCGAGGAAGGTACAAACCAGTCGAAGACTGAAGGACTCAATAATAATAATAATAATAATAATAATAATAATAATAATAATAATAATACTCTCTCCAGTTGTCAAATTATTTCCACCTCACTAAAGACCACTATGTAACGCTTTATACATATATGTGTAAGTTACATGTGTGTGTGTGTGTGTGTGTGTGTGTGTCTTCTTAGATGTACAACTTTGGAATATTTGTACAATCAGCATTTACATGAGGGCGCGATTGTAAGTTATTCGTGTTCACTTAATTCGCTTTTTAATTTTGGAACGGAGCGAGATAATTGAATTAATATCGTCGGATAACAAACGTATTCCGATGAAGTGATTCGTTAAATCAGACAGCACTGTGGTGGGTTAAATGTGCCGTACATTTTAATAACAAGTTTATGTATTTCAGTCACCTCCTTCTGCTCCAACTGTTGGCTTTGTATTAATTAAGGGTGACTCCTCTTGACGGGGGAATATCAATCAAGGTGTTGTTCCATTGTCTCCGCACTGCTTCCGTCTTAATTCGTTCCTCGACAAAAAGTCTTTAATCATTTCCTCTGAAAAGAAAACAATTATCTTGAAACTCGCAACCCCCTTTTCAGAATAAAGGGTTCTAAAGGTCTTAAGACTTGCAGAAAATGTATTCAACAGTTATCTGCTTTACAGAGCCCTTTATCATCGTGTGTGTGTGTGTGTGTGTGTGCGTGCGTGCGTGTGTGTGTGTGTGTGTGAGAGAGGGGGGGTAGAGGGGGAGAGAGATTGAGATAAAAAATTAATTTCTTGAATGCCAATTTATTGCTTGTATAATTTTGTGTTCGTTCCATCGAGTATATAATACAAACCAAGTATGTTGTCAGATTTATAATGTTCTTATGGGTAAGGAGGAAATCACAGAAGAAGTTGAAACTCGGGTTCAAAAAAAAATAATTGTTCTACCAGTGTTGCTATAAGGAAAAGAAAATGTCACTCTGCTGGTAGAGTATACAACAGATTACAAGGCAGTGAAATGAGAGTTTTGAAGCGGGTTTTTGGGAAAACCATGAGAATCAAAATTAGGGAGATGGCCATAAAAAAGTCTGATTAAGCAGTAATTATTTGTATAGCTAACTGCGAATAGAGCACTGCAGTGACTTTGATATATAATGAGGGTGGGAAACGTAAACCAAAGCTCATCATTGAAGAGCGCCAGGAAATATGAAAATGAACAGCTTCGTGCTAAGAAACTGGTTACTAGAAGGGCTGAAGGCACTTGTAAGATTAAGGGAACGATAAAGGAGAGTAGAAAATAGACAAATAAATGTTTATTTTCATTGGAATAAACTATATTAAATAATTAAACAAGCATCATTCTTTGTAACAGTAACGAATATTGGACAGTATGCCCATAAACAATTATTGGACGTCATAAAAACCATCATTTAAAATTAAATGAAGGTTTGTGGCCTCAGATAATATATTAGGTCCTATATAAGCCTACTATCAAATCCACACATGATTTAAAAATTGTTAGTACGTCTTTTGTAGGCGTAAGTAAGTATTTAACTGCAGAAATTATAAATGGCTTTTTTTCATTGGCTCTTAAACGCTCTTACGAATTGGCTGCACTCTATTTTTCTGCTATCGTAAATAATATAACGCAATAACATGTTAGCATTTTGAAACCTTTGGTAATGCAAACAAGTTCTTTCTTGTACTCCATCTCCATCCGACAAATTTAAAATTTTGATATGCAAAAGCAAGAACAGAAACAACAGATGAAAGAAAAAAAATTATGTAGAGAGCAAGATACGTAAATATTTTAATCAGATATTAAGGGATGTTTTTATAAAGGCGACCGAGAAATCAGAGTGAGCGGACAAAATTTAATAACTTACGATAAAACATAACAGACAACAAGGCAGCATTACAGGAAATGGATATACAAGCTTGAAGCATAGGACTTAGCTTGTACTACACTAAGGTCGTGGTAAATACAGACTAGGGTGTCATAGTCAGGATCAAACAAAATATGACATAATAACTCAGAGGAAATCACGCGCGCGTATTTGTATATTTGTATATACAAGTCTATAACTTGTAAACCTTGTAGATTTCGCTGTACACTTTTATAACCAGAAATAGAAAACGGATAAATATTGAATATATTCGTCCACTATACACACAGAAAATACAGAGGAAAGTGCATAATTGTGTTACGTGAACCAATAAAAATCGTGTTCAATACAAAGACAGAAATAAATAAATAAATACGTTTTTACTAACCTATTTAAGCCGGAGACTAAAAAAATTATTTGACAACACTACAAAATAATTAGAACGCTCATTGTTATCGATTACAAGTTAATTCGTAGATCGCAGGTCAGGGATCAGTTTGCTTCACCTTTTGTATAGTCCTTCAGTGTCACCTGCGACGTATTAGAACTATGAAGATATATCTCCATAAGTCTACAAAGGTTTTAATCAAACTGTGACAGTGTGAAATATTTGTCTAATTATAGCTAACTGGAATTTTCATTATTATCTGATGAGCCATCACAATAGGAAATAAATAAAACATATGTTCAACTACATCTATGTTCTATATATAATCGCGAATGAGTAAAATAAGTTTATACAAATTATTTACAGTATAGTCCTTAAGTTGGTAAGTCTTTCATGGTGCGTGTCATCACAGTTATTATTTAAAACTTCCGGCTAAATGGTTGTTGTCTATTGTTTAAATAAGTTAATGTTAGTGTTAGTTCCGACACAGATTGCTTCCAGTCTTTTTGTGACTTACTGTATCTAGTCTCCGTTCTGAAGATGGCTGCCGTTTATGCTGCCGAAATGTCAGCATTAAGGCACTTCAACAACAGACCACGGGCGAGTTAACTTGGAATTCTTAAGCAGTAACTACAAATACAGTATATCTATAAGTAAAAAGAGAATATTTAGAATGAATAAAGGTTAATCTTTTCTGAAACACCACTTTTAAGCGAAACACATTTTCTTGTACAAATTACATGAAGTAAATAAGAATGCAAAAATATGCAAGTCGTACGCAGTTTGTGAATGTAATTTTATTGAATTAAGGGTTTATTTAAACCGTTATTCAAAATTTACACTATATAAGTTAAATTTAATATTTATAGTTTTATTTACAAATAGTACGTTTAGATACAATGATCATAAGTGCAATTTTTTACTTAAATTTACGTGAATTGCCAGTAACAGCGGTCGTAAGTTTCGAGTTTTACCCGATACAACGCAAGATGAATCGCGTGGCATCCCTGTGCTCAACAATCCGATACTTCACGATGAATAAAATTAAAAAAGTTTTTAGGAGTAGGCCTAGAAAGTTTCAACAACGGGGTGGGATGCCCATGCGTTTGTAGAGGGCGTTCTAGACTTGCAGGAACACGTTAAGCAAATACCACACTGAAGGTTCTGCAAATACGCTTAATGTCAACACTTGTACATGTCAGTGCGTGCGTCCGTCCATGTGTGTGTGTGTGTGTGTGTGTGTGTGTGTGTTGCATGCGCGCACGCGATTGGCTTGGTATATGTTTAAGAAGGTTTCACAGTTCAGATAGACGAATAGGCCTACATACGAAATAGTAACAGTACAGGAAAGGCTATACAATAATACCGGTGCAAAATTACTCTGTACATTTTGCCGTTCATAAATAAATTAAGCCGTACATACATTAGTTTTATAGCCGTATATAAATAAACTAAGCAGGCGAAAAGAGAGTGTGTTCAAGAAAATAGTTTATTATTTATATTCAAATATATCGAATTCCTTCAATTAATCTGAGCACAGTATTTAATAATAATGTTTATCATGCATTGAATATGTAGGTAATACAGGAATATTTGTAATTAGGCCCTACATACACGCACATGTTTACCATTACAGTTTACCATCTCCCTCTATAGTTCCTTGTGTTCCTTGGCCTAAATCACAGTCCTCCTGCATCTCGCTCTACATACGACACACATCTCACGAATTTTTATTTATGGTCTTATTCTAGTCATACTACACGTTTCTTTCTAGATATTCATCTGCTTCTATGTGATCCCCTGTATAATATCAACCAATTAAATCTGAGAGACTTCGTATATCAAAATAATTTTTTCATTTTTAATGAATTCTTTAATATCTTCATCATTTTTTGGTATCCATGCTTTTCCTTCTTTCCACGTCCTTACGATCTCTTTATGTTCCTTTCTATATTAATATAATTTTTCAGGGATAGTCTAGGTTTCCGTTGCTCAACGCAACAACAGGGTCAGTTTCATAATATAACTTCATTTTTGCATTTTCGAATATTAGTTGTCTTGTAAGTAGTTGCGTTAGTTGTCTATGAAAAAGCTATATCAGTATAACATTTTAAATTCGTTTGGCAAATAACGTCCTGTACTCCATTAAGCGTGTAGACCTACTCTTCAATTCACACACACTTTACTCTTCTTTCCTTCTCAATTGTGTGACTTAAGACTATCGCACATTTGGTTTCCTCAAAGTCAGTGAAAAGTCGCATTGGATTTGTTTAATTTTTTAATATTAGGAATGTCTTTTACACGCACTGAATGATTGATATACCGTTATGTTCACGAAACGTTTTAGTGTCTATAACAATGATAGCCGTCTTTATGCACTTTGAGTCACTTTTGTGAAACGTACACGTACCATATGACTGAATTTATGTAAAAACACTATATAAGCGGAATCCTGTGTGTGTGTGTGTGTGTGTGTGTGTGTGTGTGTGTGTGTGTGTGTGTGTGTGTGTGTGTGTGTGTGTGTGTGTGTGTGTGTGTGTGTGTGTGTGTGTGTGTGTGTGTGTGTGTGTGTGTGTGTGTGTGTGTGAAGGCAGAGGGTTGTAGGAAAATTGTAAACTATGCTTAATGGACCTTTCCTAAAAATAAATTTGAAGCTTTACTTGTAACATTTTAAAATATTTTTCTGCTTCATCTCTGTCACGATATTTAAAACCTAACTACAGTAGGCCTATTATCTACAAGCCATAAAATGATAATTTTTACATTGAGCCTAGAATTTATTAGGCCTTAATCTAATTATTTCATATAGAACATTTAAATTAAAAATATTTTCAGTTCTATAATTTAATGAAAGCAGATCAAAAAAAGGTAACGGTAGGAGCAGAAGTATTAAGTTAATTTCTACACAACTCAAATTAATAAAAAAGAACACAATAACTTTTATTTGCATAAATGTATAAATAAGACAGATTACATTAAATATAATAGAGTTTTAATTTTTTTAACATTAAAAGCCTACCTAATGTAGGTTTTCGACATAATGTAGGCGTGGCGTGTCTGTTTTTTTTATAGTTTCCTCTGCGTTTGGATGAATTTTGAAAGTATTGCACACGTCAGAATTCACCTTATCATGAGGATGTTATTTTCAAATTGCATCCTGCTGTACAGCTTTCTTGCTTTTGATGTAGGTTTAATTTGAAATTAAGAAAGAAAAGTAAGAATTCATAATCTATCATAAATACAGTAAAAATTGTGCATATAACAAGATTCTGAAAAAATTGTTTTTCTTTCATTACCGCGTGTCATACATAAATGTCGCGGGTTGGCCCCAGGTTGTCTACCAACTAGACACCGTGTTGATGTAGCCGCTTAATAGCCTTGGTGGTAAACACGCCTAAACACGTGGTATTAAGACGATGATTCATATAGTGCAATATCATTAACAAAAGTGCAGAGATTTACCTATTTATTTATCTTGCATTAAATTTTACCTAACATTTACGTATTTCTTTCAGGTATGAACAAGTGGGTCGTTGTTGTACGTCATAGTAGAGATGGTCGTTTAAATTAATTTTAAAACGGAATTTCTCAATTCTAATGGCAATAAGTACACATGAACGAACATCATAGTTAAATCAATAGAATCTACCAATACCAGAATTCAGTAGGCCTTCACACAATCATCTGGAAAATCCTAGTTTCATGTCCGTATAAATCGCACCAACATATAACTTACTTCGTATGGAGTTGCGATTAAATAAAACTGTACACATATGTAGGGTGTTAGGTAAACTTTGTCTTCCTTAGATTTCACGTTAAAGATTTCGAACGGTCAAACGGCTCATAGAAGTCAAGTCTTTGCAGTCATCTCTGTAAAATTGTCTTTCCACTACTCCCATATTTTGAGACACTTAGCTCACTGACTCACTGACATTTGATTAATTAACCTTACCGCCACGTTTCGGGCCAATTTCATTTTAACAGAGGCCAAAATATTACATATCCATGGTCTTTTAGCGGTTGTTACATGAACTTGTAGTTCATCATTGGCCTCTTCTGTAGTTTTTATTTTTGTTAGTAAATCCACAAGCATTGAAATGGTGGGAGTTATGAGTTCACTTACAACTTACTGTTTGGATATTCGCACGGTTGTCGTGTATGAAATATAAAAACGAAAACAAATGTCAGAAGCAATTATTACTATAGTCATCTTTTCTGATTCCCTCTGTTTTCTTTGATAACTGTTAAAACATATTTGAAAATAAATACAAAGGTCATAATGTTTTAAAATAAGTTTTAAAAGGATACTGACAAAATGTTTGGTTATTCCTTTATATACTTTTAATTGATTTTTTAGGTCAGTTTTTCATTCAAATTCTTTGTATTTGGAGTAAAGAAATTTAGCTTCAATTCTTCCGTGCCTGTCGTCAAATAGTATGACGGACATTCTGCACCTCTACTAAATCTTTGTCTTCCTAAAGTCTAGTTGTTCTGAGCAAGAATGTAAGGCTATTATGGCCTCAAAAGAATATTTATAATTCCATTTTCCTTCAAGGTGATTAACGGGCTGGTGCCTCCACAATTGTGTAATATAAAGTCGTTAGAGATTGTTTTTATTTCATTGCCTGTCTCATAACGAACAATTGGACTGTTCCAAAAATCTATAAATTCAAGGATTTATAATATACTGGTATATTATTTAAAACTGAAATCTTTGACTCGCACGGCTAAACAAGAAGCGCATTGGTTCTTGAAGCTCAATTTAATCCCATTAAATTGCCATTGTAATCTTATGTAATTGCTATTAAGTTACGTCTAAAATAAATTCAAAATTCTTAGTTTTAATCGGCAAATGTTTTCAAAAGTCTTATCGATTTAAACTTTTGAAATCACATTAAAAATTGATTCTAATTTATTTACTTAGCCCTCATAGTAAAATTCAATAATATTTGAACTCATATAGTAGAACTTCAGTTCTTCTAAAATATGATAGTTAAAATTTATAGTCATCCCAAATTGAATGGATAAGTACACTCCTTACCGGTGGAAACATTGTGCGAATTGACATATTATATCCATTGTATATATTTTTTTTTATTGAAACTGGTCTAAAAGACCAACCATCAATTTACATCTAATGTTTTTAAGTTACTTATACAGTCGCCCACTGGTGTACTATATATTACTTTCTAGATTTCTGCACACACTGCACTACACTAATTCAAAAGTTTTAGTTCTCTTCAGCCTTCTCACTGTATTGGCGTTGTCAAGCAGTTGAATAGCTTCTACATTGATATGCTGGTGTAGTCTAGATTCGTGCTTTGCAGCAAACCTTTTAATTTCACTGGCGACATCAGGGATCCTAAGGTCTCGATGTAGATCACTATTTCTGATGTACCATGGAGCATTTACCATGTTCCGTAGCACTCTATTCTGGAAGGTTTGAATACATCTAATGTTCGTTTCTTTCGCACAACCCCACAGTTGAATTCCATAAAGCCAAATTGGTTTCAGAAATTGGTTATATATCAGAATTTTATTGTGTATTGACAACTGAGAATTTCGTCCCAAGAGCCAATACAGTTGTCTATATTTGAGACCAAGCTCCGTCCTTTTTTTTCTGATGTGCTCTTTCCATCGTAGCTTTGTATCTAGGGTCATCCCCAAATATTTGGCAGTGTTTACATATGGTACTACAACACCATTTAAGGTAACTGGAAGACTGTTCTCTATTCTTTTGTTTGTAAAATTGATATGGACAGATTTCAGTTCATTAAGCTTAATTTTCCATCTCCTAGTCCACTGCTGTATCTGATCACTAGCACCTTGAAGCATGTTGGTAGCTTCACCTAAGGTCAAACCAATCGCCATTATAGCTGTGTCATCAGCGAAAGTAGCAACAGACACATTCTCTGGCTGCGGCAGATCACATGTAAACAACAAGTAGAGGATGGGCCCCAAAACATGGATGCCTTGGGGCACACCTGCCCTCACTTCTCTTAGCTCAGAATAGTCATCTTCCTGTTTGACTCTAAATAATCTTTCCGATATATATGATTTTAACACGTCAACATATTGTTTTGGTAGCATTTTATTAAGTTTATGTATTAAACCTTTATGCCAAACTTTATCGAAGGCCTGAGCCACATCGAGGAAGATTGTCGAGCAGATGAGCTTTTTTTCTAGTGCTTCCTCTATTGTGTCTGTTATTCTATGTACTTGGTCTATTGTGGAATGTTTTTGTCTGAACCCGAATTGATGATTTGGTATCAGCTTTCTTCTCTCTATTACTCGATTTAGCCTTTGCAACAGAAGTTTTTCAAAAAGCTTTGATATAGTTGGCAACAGTGATATGGGCCGATATGATTTGGCCTCATTTGGCGGTTTGCCTGGTTTACGTAGCATAATAACTTCTGCCACCTTCCAGACACTAGGAACATGCTTTAGCCTAAGTGCCGCATTGAATAAATATGTAAGCATAACAATCCCTTTCTTAGGTAACTGCTTTAAGATCTCACCTGTAATGAGGTCAAAGCCAGGTGATATTCGGGGGTTCAAGTTTATCTTGATCTCCTTAGCTACCTTTTTTGGGGTGACCAGTTGAATGTCCTCCTCTTCATGATTTGTATCTTCATCTAACTCTGTATCAGACTGGGTATTATTTGGCTTAAAAATGTCAGCTAGATGTTCAGCAAACGCTTCAGCTTTTTCTTTATTATCTCTAGCCCATGTTCCGTCGCTTTTTCTAATAGGTGGTACTTGAGTGATCGACCTTTTAAGCTTCCTCGTTGCTTTCCACAACGAGTACTCTGTATCTGCATCTGCTGTTAGATTTTCCAAATAGGAAGCTATTGATGCTTCTTTTAACTTCTGTATTACACGCTTTAGTTGTTGCGATTTGTTGTTAAGTACAGTTTTATCATTTGGGTCACGAGTCTGTTGCCATTTTCTTCTAGCTCTCCTCTTTTCTTTGACAAGTTCTCTGATCTCTCTAGGATAGTTGTTACCAACAAATTCCATGGGTGATTTCTCTCGTATTGTTCCAGGCTGTAGTTTGAATATTATAATTAAACTTCTCGGCTTCTATTTCTAATTGCTGCTTAGTTCTCAACTGGACATTTAGTTGTATCTTGCCTTCAAGTTCTAATTTGAAGCTTTCACAGTCAGTAGTTTTGTTAACTAGGCTTGGTTTGTTTAGTTTTTTTATTATCCTTTCACTCAGCGTCAGTATTACTGCTGAATGATCAGAGTCAAGATCAAAATTCTCCTCGATATCAATAAAGTTCTGCGAGACCCTCCTTGATATGAAGAAATCTAATAGATCTGGAATTTTATTAGGATCTGTGGGCCAGTAAGTAGGTTTGCCTGTACTGTGGAAGCTACAACCTGTTTCTTGTATTGCTTTATTAAGCTCGCTACCTTTAGTTGTTGTTAATCTGGATCCCCAATCTACATGTTTAGCATTGTAGTCTCCGCCTACAATGAATCTCTCACCTAGGTGTAATATAAATTTCTTGTAATCTAACTCCTTTAGGTTGTGTCTTGGAGGACAGTATATCGCACCAACGATTAGTTTTTGCTTGGTGGAACTCATATAGTAGAACTTCAGTTCTTCTAAAATATGATAGTTAAAATTTATAGTCATCCCAAATTGAATGGATAAGTACACTCCTTACCGGTGGAAACATTGTGCGAATTGACATATTATATCCATTATATGTGTCAATTACGTAAACAAGTAGCTCAGTACCAAGATAGTACCTATCATGTGCCTACACTATTCAATTTTCCAGGTGTGACACATTTATTTTGTTGACAAGCGGAATATCCATTTGCAAATCAAACTTACTAAAGGTTTTGTCTCGTCTATCAGACTCTACCCTGCGTTATAAACTCAATACTTTTTAATAAACGACCTCCGAAAAGCGTTGGTAACTTTTTCTCGGACAGGTAGTTCTGGGATCCAGGATATTAAATTACGAACAAGACGTTTTGCATGGCGTATTTTTGATTCGTGGGAAGTCCACACGAAGAAGTGAAGAGCGCCTTCTATAAAATTAGAAGTCGGCATAGGAAATGTACATTTGGGACGTGACATTTTAATAAAGCTGCAAAAGAGAAAGTTGGACGGTTTAGCGGGGGGGAGGGGGATAGAGAGAGCAACAACTGGTCGACAGTGAATAAAATTCTAACCCCCTTCTCGTCGGCTGCTTCCAAATAATTCATAATCGCCATCTGTGACGCGGCCAGATGTCAATACGCTCGCTTGTGTTATGATTAAACCCGAGCAAAGCACCGTGCGCCCAGCCAGCCACGCAGTCAGCCCTTTTCTAAAAGGGGCTTTTCAAACCCCTTGATATTTTTTCCAAGGTTTATTAACATGTTGCAAATATAAACAGCACAACGGGAGAAGAGAATGAAACATCGGTCAGAAGAGAGAGAGAGAAAGAGAGAGAGAGAGAGAGAGAGAGAGAGAGAGAGAGAGAGAGAGAGAGAGAGAGAGAGAGAGAGAGAGAGAGAGAGAGAGAGTGAGAGAGAGAGTGAGAGCATCAGTCAGTACCAGATGACTAAGGGAAGCCGCTAAATAAATCATACCTACACTTCTACCCTTCATTTAACTGTCGCAAACTGTTGCTTTGTGTCTAATTGTGTGTGTGACAGTGACACGGCCCCAGCATTATGTCTACATTATGTCGCGTTTTACTACTAATCCCACTTGTCATTTTAGTAACATAACTTACCGGTATATGTCAGTGTGCGTGAAGCGTCGTCTAATGTGACGCGCGTGTCACACGTGTGCTGTGCTTCGTAAGCGACTGACCGGCTACTTAACCGCTGACACATTACATAGGCCTACCGTCCGTGCATTAGGCAAACCGTAGTTTGCACGCAAAAACATATAGGCCTACGCATATGCAGCTCATTTATTTTGCTCACATATTTACGTAAATGGTAATATACATAATCACACACATGTGAGCGCATGTGGGAGTGTGTATGTAAATACGTACATGTATTTTTTCACAATTATCACATATTTCTAGGCCTATAGTTTAATTACAGCATAAAATGTAACACAATGCAATATAAGTTGTAACATTACATAATCGGTGCTTAATATTGATAAAAATAAAGGAATACATATTATTATTATTTGTAAAATAATAATAATAAAAAATTCAGTAGTTACACCCATTCCAAAAGTCAGAAATAAATGATTAAGTATTATACTATGAAACATTTGTACAATCTTTACAACAAACAATAAAACACTTTAGCAATTAAAAAACAATGTACTAAGTGTTACCATAGAAGTGCAGTGTGTACAAAGTGCAACATAGTATGATATATGTAAATTTTAAACTAAAAAAGACATCAATCACAAATAGTGAAGGTACAGGACTATAGTAATAAACGGTAAGTTTAGTAATAAGTTGTTGTAGTTTTGTTTTGTTAGGCCACAAAGGCAATATCAATGTAAGTAAAAGATTATTTTGTTTATGTTTGAAGGATCCAGGGTTATATAAGAAATTAATAATTGCTAATTAGAGTAAAGTAAAGAGATGGTGGAAAATCAAATAGTGCCTATGGCAGTAATACATTTACAGAAGTAAAAGTCAGAAATAAACTAAGTTAAAAACCACTAAATTATAAAATACAAGTGTCTTAGTTTATGTAAAGATGTGAAGAAAAACATTGTATACATTAAATGTAATTATAGTTAAACATTATAAAGGAGTATTTTCCTAAAAAAAGGGAAGAACTAATAATATATTAATACTAGCCTATTTACTAAAACTGTACCTAGGTTAGCCAATAAAAACTCATCAATGACTTGGTTACCAAGAGTAACAGAATTAACAAGATGGATAATTGTTAAATTGGATTTCAAGAGTGTGGATGACCAAAAATAATGTCCAGCAAATTAAAAAAAAAAATAAAATAACTACTATTCGAACAAAACACTATTCTAAATTAATGAAACGATTCAGCACAAACAACTACGTCTGAGACATCCGTTGAACCACAATAATTGAAGCAAGAATATCGAAGAACATTGAAAAATAATCCAACCATCAGATTGCTTGAAAAGATTTGAACTGCCACTACGTTGGTGAGAACGCCTACCTTAATAAACTAAAAAATTACACACCACCAACAAGTAACGAACACTAGAACGGTACAACATCATTCAATTTATAAGAAAACTTAGTGTGAACATTTTAAACTTTCTTTATTTAACCAAAAAACAGGCAAAACGTGGTTTCGTTAGAAATCCACAGCAGCCATCTTTTTTGTCTTTCCCTCTGTATGAATACGTAGTCTGCGCTCTGGCATTTAAAAAACGAACTTATTGAATCAGACTTAAAAAAAAAAAATATTAATTATTGTAAAGTATGATACTATTAATTAAGCATTTCTGACTTTCTTATAGCTCAAAGAATCCCCAAATAACCCTGAGATACATAATTTATTAATTTTACTAATAACTGTAATTGAATATATCTGTTGTGTTATATAAAAAACTTATATCGAAAACGGTTGTGATTTCGAAAATAATCGATTTGTAAACCGAGGAACTGGATTTAATAATTTCCAGAAAATAAACCAAATTCAATCAATAAATACCTTTCTTTTAGGGAATTGACTTTGTATTATTTCTTGTAGATAGCAGATTTGTTACAGGAAACAGGTGAATAGCAGAGAAGAGTAAGAAAGTTAGATCAGACATCATAGCCTATGAAGTACGACGGACAGCATAACCTGTAACTGGTTATCAAGTTGAAAACAGCTGATGCAACGCGCGAAAAAATCAAACGATCAAATCGTACTCAAAGAGAGGAACTCTCTCGCTCTCTCTCTCTCCATCACAAACAACTGAATTGTAATACCTGTAAGGAGATATAATAAACAACAAAGGATACCGTGGTTTATTTTTCATTACTAAAGAATTACACACACAAAATACAAACACCATAACAGATAGACGTAATTCCAAAGGAGACGTTACAAATGACGTACAAACGGGTGGCATAAATAACCCGAGAAGGATATTATTGTTACAAATGACGATCCCAAAGTGGGGCGATAACTGAAGAAAAGTCGCAAGACGTTATAAAGTATACAGTGTAATACATCAAGAAAAATACAAGAATTCCCATACAGAAACATGCATGTGTGGGTGCGCGTGCGTGCGTGCTGTATTCATACATTTGCAGTACGGTGTATAGTGACCATATGGAAAGCCTGTACAGTATAATGGAACGAGAATAGCTGTCAAGAATAATTGTAGGATATCTCAACAAATATCTGTCAATCAAAGTGTTAGATGAGGGTGCAGTATATCACCTACACTTTTTAACATTTATGTTGACAATCTAATAAGGAAATGGAAACATCTAGTGAACCCTGGTATTAAGTTACCACGAGACAGATATCTGAATGTGCTGTTGTTTGTTGGCGACTTGCTTGTACTTCAAATACAGAATTTGATTGGCAAAAATCTGTTTTCACGCTTCATCACATTTATAAACATTACAATATGAAAATCTCCACTATACAACAAAGGTAATGGCATGTTGAGGTAAGGAGCAAATAAGAACTGAATTAATGATAAGTGATCGAATTCTAAAACAGGTGAGCCACTTTAATTATTTGAGAAATGATATTGAATATTCAATAATACAACATTGATGTTAAGTTAAGCAAGTTCCAGACAATCTGTGGAACAATTGGCCGTATTTTTAGAAACAAGGTACGTTTTGCAAAGTTGTGGCAGTCCCTGTACTGTCCTGTGGGTGTGAATTATGGACAACAACCAAAAAACAAGACAGTAAAATACAGCCCTCGGAAATGTCATTCTTAACAGGATTTAAAAGTGTTTTAAACTTTATCGTTTAAGAAATAAGGCCATAAGAGAAAAGTTACAAGTTTTTGACTTGAATGACAAATTGAAAGATTACAAACAACGGTGGAGAGAACACTTAGAAAGAATGTCGCATTCCAGACTGGCCAAACAAGTCTGGAAATACAAACCTTAAGGACACAGGAAGAGATGGCTGGAGGATTTTTGAAGACGGAACAGGCAGCATCTTGCCTATGCCGTGTTTTGAAGATAATGATGATGAAATGTAACATAATATAATACAGGATACAATATAATATATCTAGAAAACTGCAAGAGTTGCCAATCAGAAACATGCATGTGTGCGCGCGTGCGTGCGTTCTGTACTCATACACTTTCAGTACGATGTATAGTGAAGGAGACGAAGGAGATATGACGGTCTCATAAGTAGTCTGTTGAATTAAATTAGTTCTTAGTAAAAGTACTACGAAATATAAGTTCGTTACACATTAAAACAAATAGTTGCATCGAAACTTCATATTATTAAACAATTATATAAGTTTATATTGCAATGAGACAGCCATTCACACTGAGTGAATATATGGGGACATATTTGCAATAAGCCTTAATTTGTGTCCTGTGCAAAGTGATGTGTATGGTATAAGACAATATTGTTATTAGAATAAGTAATGCATGTCAAAAGTAGTTTAAGACAATTTTAAACAATATAAAAACAGCAATGGCAGTGTAGTGTGAAAGTGAATAAGTGTTGTGAGCATAACGAATTTTGTGAACTAGATTAACACTAAGCCAATTAAGAGACACCACTATAAGTGATTTGTATTAGGCCTAGTGTGCACATTGGAGTAACTTATTAATAACTAATTATTTTAATGTTAAGTACATTTTAAAAGCATTTTTTTAGCTGAAAAAGTAATTAGTCATGAAATCACATGCATGAAATCACGTAGTTTTGAAATGTCTAGAAGCAGGAAGTTCATGAAGTCTATGTCCACCAACACGTGGTCGATTTTCTACTACATCTAACGATTTAACTTTAACTTTAGAAATGACGTCATGTGAGTAAGTCTATAAAAGCACGGTTGAGTCGTGAGTTAAGCAGTCTTCTCAGTCTTTCACGGGAGTCTCTTGTAATATCTGGGAGTCGGAGTGTATCGTCGAGGGAGCGGCTGAATTAGACCACGAAGTCAGGCACGGCGTTCGAGATTTTCAACGAGGGCTGAATCAGGAGCGACTTAGACGGACACAACGCCTGGTGTAAAGCAGGAGATCGTCAGCGAGATCGTCCGGACTGATCAAGCAGAAAGTGGAATTATAAAGGCTCTTTATAACTACAAACCAATTAAAGACTATTTTTAATTTTAATAATTGTCAAATATTTTATAATTGATAATTTTTAAGCTCAGCATTTTCAGGTAGACTGTATCTGGTTATATATACAAAAAGAAATAACCAATAAATATATTAAATCATCTAATCAAAATATTTTTTCTCTGCAAATGCAGTCAGCTACAACCAGCAATATGTAATATGTAATGAGTAGGCCTAAATGAAAAATGTACTACATACATAGGTTACCTTTTAAGTTTTTACAAAGACAATGAAAGAAAAAACATTTTTTGATACAAATCGTTTTATTGTTTCTCAGAAATTCGCCTTTGAGATTTACACACATTTGCATGCGTTCGAACCAAGTCTCGAAACATTTTTTCCACTCTGATGATGGTACCTCATAAATATAGTTTTGGAAGGATTCAACAGCTTCTTGAGGTGATGAAAATCGCAGTCCACGCGTTTTTTGTTTGACATTCGGGAACAAAAAGAAGTCGTTTGGCGATAAATCAGGTGAATACGGGCAATGAGACATTAATTCGATGTTTTCCTCCTTCAAATAATCAATTGTTTGACGTGCTGTGTGAGAGCTGGCATTGTCGTGATGAAGAATGATGCGACGTTTTCGGTTGTGTTTCCTGATTTCATCGATGACTTGTGGCAAACAAATTGTTGTATACCATTCAGCATTAACTGTTCTTCGATCCTCTAAAGTAATGGTCGCGACATGTCCAGTGTAAGCAAAGCAACAAGCGATCATTTTCTTGGAAGTGCTTCGTGAACGAACCACTTTTGTTGGCTTCGGTTCATCTTGGAACACCCAAACAGTTGATTGTTGCTTAGTTTCCGGCTCGTACGAATATATCCAAGTTTCGTCTCCTGTTACTATGTTGTATACGGATTTTGCATTTCCTCGGTCGAAGTTTTGGATCATTTCCTTGCACCAATTGACACGAGCCTGTTTTTGAGTTTCGGCCAAATTATGCGGAATCCATCGGGAACAGATCTTTTTAACAGCTAAATGTTCATGTAAAATGGAATGTACTGCAGTCTTCGATGTGCCTAAGGATGCCTCTATCTCACGGTAAGTCACATGCCGATTTTCTTTAATCATGTTGTGCACAGCATCGATGTTTTTGGGAACAACAACCGATTTAGGTCGACCTTCACGAAATTCATCGCTGACTGAAGCACGACCACGGCGAAATTCCGCAAACCAATTGTAAACAGTTTTTCTGATGGTGATTGATTACCAAAAGTTGTACGAAGCGATTCGAGGCATTGTTGTTGAGTTAGGCCTTTATTAAAATCGTAAAAAATCATCCAACGAAAACCTTCACATGAAATTTCCATTTTTTCACAAACAATTTTGTTTTAAACGCTCACTGTAAACAAACTACTCGGCCAATATCTGAGCTGCAATTGTTTTACAAATAACATATGACAAATGTTTCAACAATGATAATGTCACATCTCACTAGCGCCATCTAGTGGTCGTTTGTAAAGACTTAAAAGGCAGCCCTCGTATATTATTTGTTTACTTCTGTGATTATGTATGCATATACAGACAAGTAAGCACACAATTTGTAGTTTTACAGTTCTTATAACTGTAACTAACAATATAACTTACTAACTGACAACTTAAATGTATCTTGTATTCACAGTACAAGTCTTTATATTGTACCTTTTTTTTGAACCTTTGTACCCGTTTCATTAAATATATTTCTGCATAGGTGTTTACGGAAAGATCAGAATCTGACTTGTTTTTAAGTGAAGAGAGAATACTCTACCTCTGCCGTTGTACGTTCCATTTTAAGAAGAACGATATTAAATTCAATTAACAACACAATAATCAACAAGAGAGCTCTAATAATAATTTCAGATTCCCTTCCTACTCAAAAAAATATTACATTTTTGAGGATGTGCTGTACGCGCGCACGCGTTCGTCCACAAAGATCTACGTGTGTATATTACAATATTATAAAAACATTTATAATTTAACAAGCCATTTGCAGCAGAGACGTGGGTCGTCCGAGGATGAGTTGGGTGCTGGAACAGGTTTATATAACCTAATCCTTGAAAAGAAGAAGAAGAAGAAGAAGAAGAAGAAGAAGAAGAAGAAGAAGAAGAAGAAGAAGAAGAAGAAGAAGAAGAAGAAGAAGAAGAAGAAGAAGAAGAACATGAAGATGGAAATTTACCAAATAATGTTAAATAAATATCTTGAATTTAATAGGTAAAGATTTTATGGAAATGAAAACTTTTTTGTCACCAGTTAATATAATTTTACTCATTTATTTCAATCATTAACAGTATTTGTAATTAACTTAGCTGCCGCCATCTCTAAGATATAGACAAGTCAAGTGTAAGGAACATACGCAAGTAGTAGACCCCAATTTTCGTGAAGCAAATGACAACTGTATTAATAAACCTGTTCTAATGAAATTATAGGACACATCTTGTATGCAAATGTCAAAAATAAGAGTAGCGTAGTAGTAACGATATTAAAAACAATGACTGCAGTGTTACAATAAAATTTATGTAAACTTACAACTACCACCAAGCTAAAGTAATGTATTCAGTAAAACGTGTATTGCTTTTACACAGTATTATTTTTCTGTATAAAGCTTTATACAGTACATAAATATAATCGTATCTCATTATTTCTGTTTCGCGTTCATCTATACACTTGAATAATGAGAGCAGTAAACATTCTGTATATTACATGGGTGTGTATACATGCGCAAAACACTCCGAACAATTTATGACGCCGAAAGTTGTCTCAGTTCCAGGTCCTTAAAGGAATCATTTAATGGTGTCGGCCGCATTGCCAGCGAGGAAGATTTAACGCATATCCGCATTACAGCACATAAGGTAGTGGCGGTTTTGGCAGTACATAAAGCTTTGGGCTAAAAAACTTAAAGGAAATAAAATATTGCTACGTGTAAAGAGTAATTCACAACTTAAAACTGTTGTGAATTTAAAACCGACGTTGAATACTACAACGTTACAGGCTTTTAAAGTAAGGAAGTCTGAGTTATGTAGAGAAAATAATTACTTTAAACATTTTTAAGGTGAATTCTCTGTTGATTCTGGGGATGGTATAGTTAATGTTAATGTTATATCGCCTTCCAAATATGGTCTTGTTTTAAATTCGTATACTACTTTAATATTATTTCTAAATATACTTGATTCAGGGATTACTTTCTTTGCTGAACTGGAACTTTTTTCCTACAGTATATCTCTGTCCAACCTGTTGAGTTTTCTCTGGACCTGATGTGTAGCCGCTAAAAGAGAAAGTAATACAATACAGAAAAAATAGCAATACAGAGAAAGTACTGTAATAGTTACAAGGTCAATGGAAAATAAAGCCTAAACAAAATAGTAAAGAACCGCTTATCAAAAACGCTGCGTCGCTACAAACCTGCGGGATGCAAAGTGTCCGTTGAACCTTTTCTGAGGTGATACGGTTGAAATGGCAAATGATGGAAAAATTTCACTAAGATAACGCCGTTCACTAATCGCACACGCACGTGCATACACTCCCTCATTTAGCGCCGCTCTTTCAAACGTCCAAACGTATAGGTATCAATTTCAAAACGTTCTTAAACGTCTTCCAATTTCCAAACTGGAACGTCACTCTTCTCACCGTAGGGTTTGTCACCGTCTAGGTGTCATTCGCCCATCGCCCTTTGAACGATGTCATCCACATCATTAGAGCCTTACATTCTTCACCCTACCCAGTGGTATCCATTTAAAAACACTACTCGTGAGATTCTGTTATCGCCGAACTTCTGATGTCTTTATATAACATCAACTGGACCTGCTCATTAATCTTTTCTGTAGTTTTCCCGAGTCCCATAACGTCTCTAATACTAATGATTCGCGCTTTGTCTAGTCTGCTTTCCCGGCAGACCTCAGACCTCTTCTGGGAACAATTTCCAAGCTTCTTTAAGTGTATAATCGTACTTACTTCACTGGTATTTTATACACTTATTTTAATGATGTGTGATATATTTTGTTCTACCATACGGAAGCACCTTATTGCTTGTTAATTCATTTTTAATCTCTATGCCATCTTCATTATTATTCTCACAAACGTAGTCATAAACGTTAAAGCCTTATTTTATCCCCATTCTCAATCTATATTACACTAATTCGTTCTCAAACGCGCAGGTATTTTTTTCTCAGTATCAATTTTAATGATATTTTCTTTATATTCCCCGTATATTTTGCTGAGCATGTAATCTAACCTTGTCTATTCTGACTATCAGTAATTGATTATCAGCAAATTGCAAACTGTATACATATTTAATGTTAATTTCAATTTACAAACCTTTACATATACCTATTATACCTGTACCTACTACACGCGATACACCTGTTTCTATACCTATACACATGTACACGCGTACACCTGTTTCACGTGAACCTATACTGTGCTACACCTGTTCCTACCGTGCGTTATTAAAAACTCCGGCCAAGTAGTATTTTCTTTTTGTGAGACATTTCTTCAGACCAGTCAGCAAGTTGACATTTTGTGTCAGTCACCAGCATCTCAACAAATGGACGCAGTATTTACCACAAAAGACAATTTACTTAAACAAATTGGGTTTTTTTATATTACGAAATTTGAGGTTGCATCTTACTGCAACCTCACTCCAAAAATCGGTGGGTGACAATACTCGTATTCTTAACTTTTCAGGACCTATTGATTTCCCTGTGTTTAAAACCATATCGATTTCTACAGCCAACTTATCAAATACTTTCTATATTTGCCTTTCAACAGTGATTGAACAGTTGATTTTCCTAAAACTAAAGTCATTTAGCTATTGCGTGTAGTTAAAATGTAATCAAGCAGAAGGTTAATTATGACGGACATAAATTCAGGACATTAATAGCCTGGTGAGGTAGTAAAAGATAAATTTTATTAAATATAATTATTTCACTACCGACTCGGAACACAAAGTTTTTATAGGTAAAAAGGTAAAAGTTTTACCTTATAACCTGAACCGTTTTTCGCTTTTAAAAAGCTTCTTCAGAGGCTGCCGCTGGGAGCAATGTCCGTCTTGTTGTTGGCGATGATATCGACTTTCGAAAGATCGATGTTGTGTGTGTGTGGGGGGGGTGTGATATGTTCTAATAAGGCGAGTGATTTGAATTGTGTCTGTTCGTTTAGGAAGTCGTTTTTATTTGTTTTCGTGTGTTTGTATATTTCCAATTTTTCTAGAGTGTCTAGTTTTCGGCCTTTTGTGTGTACGTGTAGAAAGTCCATGTTATTTTCGATGTTTTTGTATGTGTGGTTTGCTTCAATGAGGTGGTTTGCAAAGGTGGATTCTGTAGTGGAGTGGAGTGCCTTTGTATGTTCAATGTATCTTTGTTTGAAGCTACGTCCTGTCTGGCCTATGTAGAACTTGTTGCAATGCAATTTGGTTTGTAAACACCAGATAGATCGAATTTGTTTTGTGCTTTGTGTGTGTTCTGTTTTGTTAGTAATTTAGTAAGCGATTCTGTATCCTGCTTTTTGAATTTTTGGGCTATATTTTCAGTTTGCTTGTTGATGTATGTTAGTGTTATGAATTTATTGTTTTCTGTCTTTGTCTGTTGTTTGTTTTGTGTTTGTGTAGGAGTTTATTGACTGTTGTTCTGTCGTATCATGGATTCTGCTAGATATTTTATCGTGTTTAGTTCGACTTTGTAGTCTTTTTCGTCTAGGGAAATATTGATAAGTCTATGTATCATAGTTCTGAAGGCAGCTAGTTTGTGTTGTATTGGGTGATTAGAGGAGTTGTGTATTAGTGTTGTCAGTTGTAGTCAGTTTTCTGTACAAATTCAAAAAAGCAGGATACAGAATCGCTTACAAAACTACTAACAAAACAGAACACACACTATCAAAACACACATACAAAGCACAAAACAAATTCGATATACCCGGTGTTTACAAACTAAATTGCTCAGATTGCAACAAGTTCTACATAGGCCTGACAGGACGTAGCTTCAAACAAAGATACATTGAACACACAAATGGCACTCCACTCCACTACAGAATCCACCTTTACAAACCACCTCATCGAAACAAACCACACATACAAAAACATCGAAAATAACATGGACATTCTACACGTACACACAAAAGGCCGAAAACTAGACACTCTAGAACAATTGTAAATATACAAACACAAGTAAACCAATAAAAACGACATCATAAACGAACAGACACAACAGACACAATTCAAATCACACGCATTATTCGAACATATCACACCCCACACACACAACATCGATCTTTTGAAAGTCGATATCGTCGCCAACAACAAGACGGACAGTGCTCCCAGCGGCAGCCTCTGAAGAAGCTTTTTAAAAGCGGAAACCGGTTCAGGTTATAAGGTAAAACTTTTACGTTTCTACCCATAAAAAATTTTGTGTTCCGAGTCGGTAGTGAAATAATTATATTTAATTAAGTAACGGACACGTCATGGACAAATAAATCCAAGAAATAAATTTTATGTAATACAAAGTTTAAGTCTTTAGCTGTTTACAGAAAAATAATCTAATTTTTATTATTAAGTTTTTCTCTCAATGTTACACTATCATATCACAGTACAATGATCACATTTGCTAACGACACACTAACAGTATCGTCAGATACAGATCCAGAAGTGCTATACAGAAGCCAACAAAACCATCTCAACTCACTACAGGACAGGCTGTCGTTGAAAAGTACAATTTAATTATGGCAAATAAACATAAGTTCATTTTAACACAAAGTACTGTGTATGTGCACAAGTACTGTACAACAACGTCCTATACCCATAAAGGCAAAAGTCAGATATCTTGGTCTCACCCTAGTTAAAAAATTAAACTGAAATACTCACGTCAAAGCTAAAATGAGGTCGCCTTAAAAACCGGAAACACTAACTAGTAAAACATCCTCAATTATCAATAGCAAACGAATTCACTATTTAGAAGATCAAATTAAATCGTGTTTTGTGTTATGGGATAAAATTTTGTGATTGAAGTATACCTTTAAAACACTAAAATTCTATAATGCTAATAGGTTAACCAAGATGCTACACACGGTAGTTAACGGTTTCTTGTTTGCAGCCAACTAATTATTTCATGACGATCATGATGTACCTTAAATAAACAGCTTCGCAGTTATGGCATAAAACAATATTTTCCATCCCTGCCCAATCTGTACATTTTGTTATATTCTTATGTTCAATGTCCACGTTTCTGATCCACACAATTTATTCAGTTCATTACAGGAAGCACAATTTTTTGAACCATACTTATGGTTATATATATTTTTACATTCCTTCAAGTTTATGTAAACTCTAAGTTGTTTTATGGTACATTGTAATTATTACAAATACTATTTATTTCAACATCTGTGCCCGACAGACATAAGACACCATCTCCATTTTTTACAAAATAGAGCTTTTTATATAGTGTTAATGTACAGACTGGCCTCTTTCTAGTAGTATATGGCACTATATCCTAGTTATTTTGATGCAGCCAATACGCATGTTTAAAATAACACTATCTCACACTGGTTCTTGAACTAAACAAAACGTTTTTTAGTTGTCCTGTAAAGTACTGTGTATGTGACATGGTGTCTTATGCCTCTGATGCACAGCTATTATACGCAATATACGTTTATCATGATATTTAGCAAATTAATTTAATTAGCAGCGTTTTTCAATTTTAGGTTTAATTGTGTTTAAAAACAACAGTAGCGTCTTTATGACTCTTTGAATCCTATAAACATGACGTCTATAAGTAACAATTATTAATTAATTATTTGATAATTAAATTTTATTACCCTCACCGTGACGCTCAGAGAGTGACTCTCTCTCTCTCTCTCTCTCTCTCTCTCTCTCTCTCTCTCTCTCTCTCTCTCTCTCTCTCTCTCTCTCTCTCTCTCTCTCTCTCTCTCTCTCTCTCTCTCAACGTCTGTCTACCCCTTTTTCGCTTTTCTACACATATTCTTTTTATTGTTTGCTGCATTTAATTTCACAAATTGTCCGTTGTTTCACTCAATCACTGTCGCCTACATGGGGATTCATTCTTCCGTTTACGCGGGCTTATGGAAACTTTCGTAATCCCAGTGAAAAGATTGATTGTCGCTGCAGTGTGTAAGTCTACTGCTAGCCTTAAGCCTACATTTCGCGTTCAAACTGCTCCGTACTCTAGTGCACTTCTTTACATCAACTACGCCTTTCATTATTTACGAGCTGAAGTCATTAACTGCATTCTACGACAGCGTCGCGTTTTAGCCGTATTTTTTTTTTTAAACACCACAGCGTTTGCTCGCCTTTTAAGTTTAATGGATTTCGTGCGTGAGATAGAGCGCGTGAGTGCTGTGTTTATAACTTTTTCTTAACCATTAGCAGCGATTTACGAAAAGTTTTTTTGTTTTATTCCTTAAAGAAATGAAATATAAAAAACTAAATTAAATTAATTTATTATAAATTCCTGTATTTATATGGTGTAGCTTGACGGTCTTCCTAATACAATTCTGTCAAAATACGTATTCTGGCAAAGTTTATTTCTGGGATTTTGTTGTCCATGACGTGTCCGTCGACTAACTAATTGTAACTATAACACTACCGTCTCGGGACACAGGTTTTTTATTGGTAAAAATATAATTTTACCTTATAGCCTGGGCCAGTTTTTGCTTATTATAAGGTACGTTAGAGGCTCGCTTAGTATAAGCTTCGTCTGACGAAGCTTATAATAAGCGAAAACTGGTCCAGGCTATAAGGTTAAAGGTTTACTTTTTTACCAATAAAAAACTTGTGTTACGAGTCGGTAGTGTTATACTATTAATTAGTTTATTTCTGGTATAATTTTTCCACAATTTTGAACATTTATTATACGTATTGTGCTTTATCCTTAATATTGTGAATTGTGTAAGTATTGTGAATTAAATTGAGCTTAAGAAACGATTAAACACACCTATATTGTGTGTGTGTACTACCAAGTTATTGTACTTCGCTATGGGTTTATGTAGTACTCCAATTATCACTTCAGATTTTCATAAGCATGCATGATGTCTTTCTAGCTCTTTCTTAATTATCTAGAATTTTTGAAAAGTTTAAAATAATATTAATAGTAGAGGGAAAGTGAGCGTTAGAAAACACTTCCGGGTTCCAGTTGAAAACACTGCCGGGTTCCAGTTCATGACGTCATAGAGGCACTGGCAGCTGGTGTCCGAGCTGTCCATGTGACGTCACTGTTTTGTGTGTGTGTATGTATGTGTGTGTATGTGTGACTGAAACACTACCGTGTTCCAGTTCATGACGTCATACAGAGGCTCAAGTCGCTGGCGTCCGGATGACTAAAACCTGTTTCAAGACGTCACGGAGGCCGTGGTTTCTGCATGTCCAAAATTTGGTAGCCGAAAACAATGTGTAGCGGATGGGGGTACCCGGAATTCGGCGGTTGCCCGGACGCGCAGAGGCGATGTCATCGGGTACCGTTACTCGAAATTTTGGGGGCATCGGGTACCGTTACCCGAAATGTTTAAATCAACGGATGGGGGTACCCGAAATTTGTGGGTACGCCCTAACCGGGTTCCAGTTCATGACAGAGGCCCTGGCAGCTGGTGTCCGAATGTTAAAACACTTCCGCGTTCTGGTTTATTTTGATGTAACAAAATAATCGTTCTCTCTCGAAATTTTTAATGTCAGAATTTTGGTACCCTAAATGATTAAAACAACGGATGGGGGTACCCGAAATTTGTGGGTACGCCCACATGACGCATGTATAAAACACTGGTTACGACGAAACAGGAGGCTGGGTGGATATGATAGCTGGTTCGACGACGACGTAGAGGGCGTGATGTCTGAAATGTTTAAATCAACGGATGGGGGTACCCGAAATTTTTGGTGTCTGAAATTTAGTACCCGAAATGTTTAAATCAACGGATGGGGTTACCCGAAATTTTTGGTGTCCGAAATTTTAACACCGGAATGTACGACCACATGACGCATGTGTTCAACTGTAACAATGGTATGTCATTGGATATTAATTTTTACATAAAAATAAATTACGGCCCCTCCGGGATTTGAACCCGGGACCTCCGGTACACCAAACCGGCGTGCATCCACTACACCAAGGGGCCGTTATCGCTTAACTGTAATTATTTCTGTACTTATACTTCTCATCTCTTACTTGTAACCATGAGGTGGACGAGTGATATCTACTGTCGTCCTATGTGTAAAATCATAAAAGCACAATATAAGTTTATTTATTATTAAATAAATAAACATTTCGTTATACTTTTATTTTTTTACCTCTCATCCTCTTCCTAGCAGCCTGAGGGAGGCGAATGAGAGCCTGCTACGCTTTTTTTAACGTGGTTTCCCCAACTTTACAGATTCGTAAAGCAGGCCTACTCCACGTTATCTATCGCTGTACTATTGACTAGTACAGCGGTAGATAATAATAAAGATACATTATGCAATGCTAAGCCAATGTGTAAAAGCAGTACATATTTTTTTATTTATTTTTTTTATTTTTTTAATCGGGTGAATATGTTGTTCATACATGATGCGTATTCACATTTGCTGTACCGTAATGAGTAATTTTCACACCCATACTGGTTCTTGACGAGTTTACAGGTATATCTACCGTGCCAGTGACCCGTCTCGAACTACCAGGACTACGTTTATGAGTATTTCTACCGCGACAGTGACGTAGTCAAGGTTAACACTCACGCACACACTACGGTACCTAATTCTACGTTTATGGACATTTCTGTCACGTAGCATTCACACTAACACCATGATGAAAACATGTTCACAACCGACTATATTTTATTTCGTTGCCGCAACCATTCTGCATAAAACAAAGCTTTGCGTAATGCACAGTGTAAGGGGGGAGTGGTAACGGGTTGACGATGAGGAACAGGACATTGTATGATGGGTACAAAGGATCTAGGAACTACAGGTGCTTGAATATCGTTTAAGTCAATCACCTCACCATGGTGATACAACTGTCGTAAGAAATTTGCCTTCTCAAACCCTTTTGTATAGACAACAGGATAATCTGAAAAAATGTCTGCAACGATGCGTACCATATTCTTGTACGGTACATTACCATCGTTCCATCGTATCCTGTGATAATGTGTTTGCAACCAGTCATTTATTTTTCGGAATTTCTGGTGCAGTCGTGCACTTTCGTATGGTGGAGCGAACAACACGATAACAAAACGTCCGGTTGTTATATCAACTGTAACGAACTCTTTGATTACATATTCATTTTTGTCACCGCGAAACGCTTCAAACTCGGCAATAACCGTCCTATTCAAGTTCATTTTTCCGAGTGACACATGTCCGCATCGAGTACGTTAATTTTTTCAAATTCCCCCTCTACTTTTCCTTCCAATACCAGTTCATCGTAAAGACGATCAAATGTTAGCTGTTGGTCGTGACGACTGCTTTCCAATCGAAAAAACGAGGGGAAAAAGAAGGATGGTGGTACATAACACCCCTTGGCTACTACCTGATTAATGTACGACTTGAAGTGATCTTGATCATAAAACAAGCGAACAAGATATTTCTTTAGTACTGTTAATAAACAACCAAAACGGATCCACTCGGGTTCTGTGAAAACAAATTTTTCGGTCTTACTACCTTTAATCCGAACAAACGTTTTCCCAAAGTTACGACTGATCATCACACTCTTCTTCTTTTCACGGTTTTCACCTTCTTCGTACAATAACATACTGGATAGTAACTTCACGAAAGATCAACAAGTAATTCCACTCAGAAAAGTCAAGTAATATACGTTTCTTTTTTCCGTTTGTAAACAAAACACCCGGTTCATAGTTGAGTTCTTTATACAGTCCGACGGTAACGAACTTAGAGTACGAGTTGATTGGATATGCAAGAGACAAGTAAACGTTATACTCACAATGGCTGCTGCTGCTGCTGTCACAGTCACCTTCCATCGTTGAAAAGGACTGAGGTTGTTGTTATGTAGAGATCGCTAATACCTATCTTTATAAACTAGTAGAGGGGAGAACAAGTTTTTTTATGACAAACGATGAACAGTATTCGACAACGCTGTGTACTGTACTATCCTATCGTGTATAATCAAAGCGTAAGCGGTGGTTTTATCTGGAAAATTGTTACTGGATTCAAATTCTAAACGCACATCAACGGCAGACGACTTGATTGGTTCTTCTTGTCTGGAACAATCGATGACAAACAACGGTGCTTTCGTTATAAATTCATTAGGTGTCAAAAGAGGCGCTCTGTTGCGACGGTCGTAGTATGATGTTTGGAAACGTGTATACATGTCGTAGAACAGGGCGTAACGTTTTTTATCGATATCCTGGTTCAGGTTATCGTACGGATAGTATTTATCGTTCAGAAAAAGCTTGACATTCGTTAAATTGCAGTGATCAAATTCCGACGCGTTTTTCGCTATATTGTTCTTCCTATCCGTCTGAAATATTAATATTACATACCGAGGTTTTTCCAACTGTGACGATGTCTTCAAGGTCCACGAATGTCGATTTGTCGTCGGTAGAACGGGATACTCGTGCAATTCCCAACTGCGGAACGGCATCACTAGTTCATGATCCTCCTCGATGTGCTCCAATAGCGGTATTCGGTACTTGTTTGACACGCGCACATAGGGCATCTTCCAGTGTACTTTGTTTATTACGAGATTACCGTTTGCAGTTGCACCCGATTCTTTTAGCACCATTGCGTTCTGATCGGTAGAGGTACGCAACAGAATCAATTCTTGCTTAACGTTCAGCATGATGCGTGTATAGTCTTCGTTGAAACCGAGTAGCATTTTCAACGGAAGACAAAACGTAAAATCACCGGTACTCTCGTGTACTGTCAACGACTCGTCGGTTGTCGTCACCCATCATGCATTGATTAGATGCTTTCTTTCATGCTCATTGCTCGATAGTAACAATTTCACAGTGCTCGTAATTCCAACGTTTTTTGTACGATCCACTTCCACACCGCACACTTCGTAACGGATCTCCTCAAACAAGAAAGCCATTGCATTGTTGATTAATTTCACGTTCAACGCTGTGTCGGTAGCGTTAACCTTGGTCAATGTTCCTTCGATGTACAGAAAACTCTCCGCCGGTAAAGTGAAAACATCCTGTTGTTGGATGGGTATACGTATTTCATCGTTGTTACCGTATCGGGTGGAAGCATACGGTGCGTGCGTACGATATTCGAACTCAACGATTCTGTTATCGAAAGCCGCTCCTCGTTCGATAGCTAGAATTTCACCCGACATTATTTTAATCGTATAATTTGAATCCAAGTGAAAGTAAGAAACGCTTGTTCCTTGATGTCAATCGCTTCAACGTTGAACACCGACTACCATGTTTCTTTCGTACACACTCCCTTTTTACAGGTGACGTTTGTCCGAAATACAATCCCATATTTTCAGATGCAGTCGTATCGTGATAACTTCACCGCGAAAATCGACTAAATCCCCGTCCTGATCAACGAGAGACAAAATTATGTTGTCTACACGTTGTACGTTTACCGGTAAGTATATTACGTTTGTCGGTGTTTCAACTATTTTGAAACCTGGTGCCACGGTCGGATAAAACGAATGCAACGTGTGCTGGTCCTGGCCGTCCTTGTACGGACCCTGTACGATATTACTCCGTACGTGAACGGTGTTAACTTTGATTATGTCAACGGGTACGTTCGACTCGTGTGTTATATACGCTTCCAGCTGCTGATTCTCCTTGAATCCTAACATACTTGCAATGGTATTCGGTGTATGCGAAAAGTCGATGACATGCTTACAGTAAATTTCACACTTTAATGTGTTGTTGTTTGGACGTAAACTGATTGTTCTCTCGCCTAACTGTTTCTGCAGATACGTTTCGATATCACTGATTTCGTAGGTGCCGGTAGGCAACTTGATGACGGACCACTGATCCTTGGAAATTTTTACTGGAAATGCATTATTTTTTCCTTCAGTAACGTTTGGTATTGAATTATACGATGTAAAATCCAATAGTCCAACGTACCATTCACCGTATAACTCGAGAGGTGGGAAAAAGTTACACACGAGATTCGCAGCGTCGGTACCCGTCACGGTGACCGTTAGCGACGACATGGTGAAGTTTACTGATCAGAAGACGATAAAAAGTCTAAACATAAATGACCGCAGATGACCGTGTTAGGAGGTTGCTTCCGTTCATAGTTGTAACGAACGTCGGCTGTATCACCAAAATATTGCATCAGCTCGAGAGGTGGACGTAAATTACCGAACCCGTCAAAATAGTGTACTCGATTTCCACGCTTCTTGTAACATATCCAGTGGGTTCCCGGTCCGCTCTCGTCGTCCAAATTTACGATGACGCTTTCGTTCTTCCACGGCGCTGTATCCGGTAATGCGTTACGCATGTAAACACCTCTAAAATACGGTATGTTTAGCTTTTTTGCGTATACACGTAATTCATCTTCGGACAACGGGCGGAGCGGTATGTGAATTAGTTTTTTCGGTACGGACGTAGATACAATCCGGACGCAGTTCTCTTCTTTTTCCTAGCGGTTCGGACAGTTCTCTTCCTCCTCTTCTTCATCCCACCACCAGCACCACGACCACGACTACTCACATTCTTTTTATTTTTACGACGTCGACCGCTTCCTATTGCTGATTTTGCTTTCATAGTCGCTGCAACTGCTGTCGCATAAGCTCGTTCGCTAATACCCGAATCCAACGCCTTTACCCGTCCCCACGCTTTTTCCGCGAGTTTACGATCTGCAATACGTCTACTTTCGTTGTCTTTGTATTGAGCGTAAGCGATGTCGTGTTCGCGACAGGCTTCGTCTAATTGGTTGATTCCGCGATCACCACGCGCTAATCTTTCTTCAAGTTTCGTGCCCGGTCCACAGAATCTGTAACCCGGCAGATGTAATTCAACAGGTAGTGCGTCCACCGCTCGATTGATAACTGACGAAACAACGGACGGTACAACGTTTTTAAGCACGTTTCCGACGCCCCACCCCTTTTTCCTCTTATCGTTGTTGTTCATCGTAAACCGATCTCCAGCCTTTCTCTTCTGTGTTTTTATCGTATTCATCTATTAACCTTTTTATTTCCTTCGTGTCGAGTGTCCACTCGTCTTCTGAACTACGTGGCTTAGACAATTTCAATAAGTAGTAATCCAGTTGATACTGAAATGTTTTAACGACCTTATACATCTCGCTCTTTACGTATCGTCTCACGTCATTTAATTGTTGTAAGTTAACAGCATCGCTCTCTGCGAAACCATCCGCTACGTCTGATATTCTCTTTTCCGCTGCTTTGAAAACACCATCTTCGCCCAAGCTAACGGTGTTCTGCAACATGTATTTTACGTTAACCGCGTCATCTGCAAAAATCGGTGAACTCACTCCTGACAACCAGCTCTGCCCAAACAAATAGCTGTTCGATACTTTTTTAATGACGTTCGAGTCTACGTAGTTTTTGTTGACCGCATCGGTCGCTAGTTCCGGACTTCGAACGTTGATTACCCATCGATCTCGTGCATCGATGACCTCACCTCTCTCTTGACTCGAGTGTTGTATACAGTTGTCATCAACGTAATATTTGTTGACTACGTCTTTTACGTCTACAGGAGTATCAACATTTTTCAATCTACACCCTTTAACGTCCACGCTTTTGCGTTCATCATCGAGTAGCAGACAATGTGTTTGCATATAAGTCAGGGATACAGCATCCTTTCCTGCATCCGGTTCGTTCAGATTGCGGATCTTTTTGTTTTCAACATCTATATGCCCATCATTCGTAATCTTAAATCCTACAGTATCGCGTAATTGTCTTTTTGTTTCACGTCGCACGCTCACGGCGCTTTGATGTCTCCCGAACTTGTCCACAACCATTGTACGACTGCACGCTACAAATGATGTGCTAACCGTTTTAAGTAACGACACTGTGGTGACCATCGTGTGTGTAACACAATCGGATTGTCACCCTCTTTCCAACGAAAGATTTCTATACCGCAAAATGAACATCGAACCCTGTCAATTTCATTTGTGTAATGAAAGCCTGCGGCAACCATAGTGGTCGGACTGATGAAATACACAGGCCATGATGTAAAGGTTTTCAGTCTCTCGTTTTCGACTTCAAAGTCAGGTGTCAAATCTAATCCGCACATGTCGACAGTGTTGACAACAATGAGTTGTTACACCGACGTTCATAAAATTTATACGATAATGTTGGCTTCACGTAATTCCTCTACTACTGAGATGATTTCGTTGTCGTGTCCGGTGTGACCGGTGCGTTTTGAACTTACCAGCAGTCTTAACCGTTCAACCAGTTCGTTGGGATCGTTCCAGTGTACGTAATCGATACCACGTCCGCTGCGTGGTGGGAACAATCGAGCGATTATCTCTCTGTACTTTAAACCTTTGTTTGTATTTACTTTAGCACCGGGTAAATAATAACGTTTATAAGCGTTAGTGTCCGACAGTATAGACTTGTACGCTGCTAAATCGTTTTCATCGTAGACGCTCTTGTCGGGTTCTTTCATAAACATAAGTTCGTAGAGGCCCGATGTGCCTCTGTATCGTTTTCCAGCTATGTAGAAGCTATCGTCTTGATTGATCTCTAACACCGAATTGCCTACCATCCATTTGTCTTCAACGTTACGAACACCGTACGTATGATCCATCTTCTTATCTCGATCATCAGACAACGCGAGCAGTAAGTATTTCCTCGCGAGCGGACCTTCGACAGACTGTTAAACGTATTCTTGTGCTTCGTGTCGACCTTCGGGTGTTGTTAAAAACTCTTCAAGAGTTACGTTCGGTGTTTCGACATCAGGCGTTTGTGCCAACACTTCCGTTCTGAGGAAACGAGGTTGTGATGGTGTTTTCGTCTCAACAGCTGCCTTCGTATCTTCATCTTCAACTTTCATTTTTTTTTTTATTTTATCACTGGAGTCATTCAACTTTTCCGAAATCTGGGTTAACGGTTCCAAAAGAGGTTTGTACTTTCTCGTTAACGCTTCATCGCTCTCTCTGATGTCATGTTTCAACGCGCGATACTTTTGTCTTATGTTATCGCTAATTGCATCGATTTCATGTGTCAATTGCTTGTCATCCATCTTGACACTGATGACTTTCTCGCACAAACTATTCTATTTATGTATAAAACGATCGAAACCCACTCTGTATCTACCCGCGTTTATCGGTGAGTCCTTGTTGATGACTATGAATCCGTAACGATCCTTCCACGCTTCGGCGCACATCGCTTTGAACTCTTCGTATTTCATATCTGTGTTAACGTGATCGTTGTAAACGTGACGTAAATTGAGATCATCTTGTCTGAACAAAACCAAGAAATTGGCATTATCACGCACCAGTTGCTTTGGCACCAGACTGTACGTCTGACAAAGGTACAAAGTGTCCACACCGCTATGCCGTCCCATAGCGAAATATTTTCGTATGTTATTCTGCCGTTCACATACCACATCATCGAACAACATGATTGAATTAGGTACAATTTCGTGCGGAGGTGGTACTTCATCGTTTTCACTGTATGTGAAGTACATCATTCCTTCGTCAGCGAGAGCATTAAAAACGTCTTCCAACATACGATATTTTGGTTGAAATAACGATTTGGAGAACACGTACAGGTTCTGAAATCGCAGTCCGTTTGAATCGAATAACATGTTAAAGGCAACGTTTGACTTCCCGCTACATGACCCGCCGCACACGATACATCGAACTGTGTTTGGAAACAGTGGACTGTGTTTATTATATGCAACTTCACCGTTGTACTTAGCAGAGTCTACGTTCTTAACATTTAACTTTAACGATTGTTGTTCAATCTTCATCTTAACTCGTTTACGTTCGGTTAAATACTGTGGTAATGTTATTATATCAGATCTTTTTTATGTATCCACGAATCGTGTTTACCGTCAAAGCCGAGCCAGCGCACTCGCACGCGATCACCTTTACGTTGTAATATTTTTTCAACGAGATACACATCACCAACGCTGGTTTTACTCAATTCTTGTTCATAAAACCCACCTTCCACAACGTCACCCGTGTGATCTTTCAACAAGTACGTAACCGGTACGGTTGGCTGAACTCTGTGCACTGTATATATCTCGTTCGTCCAGTTTGGTGTATAACCTTTAGCGAATGTGATTTTGTATTTACTGATACGCACTCGATCGCCTATTTTAAACTTATGTTTCTTGCTCACTTTCCGCGGTACGGTATTTTTTCTTATTCGTTCCAACACAATTTGCTCGTTGCTCTTGTCGACTTGTCGCGGCTTCATCTCTATAGTTCTATGCACTCTGTCGTTGTATTCCATCACCAGTTTAGGCAAAAGCGACAACCACCGATAATGGCCTTGCTCGCTGAACGCGCGGTACATGTTCGTTTTCAACGTACGATTAAATCGCTCTACGATGGACGCTTTCTTCTCGCTTTACGTTGAATAGTGTTTGACGTTGAATCTCTTTAGTAAAGCTTGTACGGTAGTGTTAAAGTACTCTTTCCCCTTATCCGTTTGCAGGTATTTCATTTTATTTTTTACAATTATTGGTTCGAGAGCATGTGCTACTTCAACACCCGATTTAGTTTTTAAGGGAATCGCATATGCATACTTGCTAAATGCGTTTATTACCGTCATTAGATATTTGTACCCCTTGTTCAACTCGGCATGCCGTATCATTTCCACCAAATCCGCTTGGTAGAGATCGTGTAACCCCTTCACCTCCACCGCACGTCTGGGAAAGTTCCTTCTCACCGGTCTGTGCAATTCTTTTGCAATAGTTTTGCGTACGTTTTCCATATCGCCACCCGAAGCGCGAATCGCAAAATTTTGGTACGAGATATACCGTTACGTTTTCACTGAACCTCACCGACTTCATCGTCGTTACTGACAGTGTGTTGCTCCTGCAAGCGAGTCTTATATCAACGTATATCAAACGCATAATTTATAACGGATTTTCTCGCTTGCTGAATTATCTCGCGTCTGGGTTGACAGAGTTTATAATGACCGTACGCCAGTGTTTTTTCACCGTCATCCAAGACATATCGTTTGTCATCGTATGGTGACAGCGATAATTTTGTAAGCTTTCTTGTGTATATGTTATGTTTTTCGCTTTGGATAGTCTGCGCCGTAGTATAAGTTTGAGAAGTGGTCTTTACACATTGTTTATAAAGTTGATGTTTCAACTGTGTAGCTATCGCGGAACGTGGCACACCTTTCGCTACCTTTTTCTCTTTATCGTTTGCCGTAACGAATGAATAACATTTTGCGCGCAACCCGACAAATTCAAGTATCGGTATTCCATTTGTTTCGTCTTTAAAAGTACCCAACTTTTTCTTGTTTGTTTCACTATAGCACGGATGTGCCTTAGGGTACTCCGACGTGTCAAAGAGTTCGAGATGCTTAGAGTATGATGTCATACATAGACGTGCACGTGACCCGTACGTATTCATCGTGAATCCGTAATGGAACCGATACATAATCAGCTTACTAATATCCAATACACTGAACCCAACGTACAAAGGTCGGTTCAGTGTAATGGATATTTTTTTCATCGTGAGACCTACCAGGTCCTCGTTATAGATGAAAAAATGTTGTAGCCTGGGGTTAGCGGTTAGTTTGTGAAGTTTCTTCTCGTTTGGAACTAACTTGAAATCGATTCGCTTCCGTACGTTTTCCAACGATTTTCCGTACGGTGCGTTATTCATTAACTTAAAAAAGTCTTTTTCAAAGGTGTTTCTGGCTTCCTTTCGTCGCTCCGTATTAAAATCGATGAAAGGTTTCAACCATACGCACTGTGTGAATGCTAACACACGGTGAATCGCTTTCAACTCCATTCCTAGTTCGAGGTAGAGTTTCAATGTTCTGTAATGAACAATGTATTTTGTCTTGTCCTCGAGGGACGTTATCAGTTTCTCTACCTTACCGTTACTACACACAAAGTCTTTTAACAGCTTCATGCTATAGCAGTACGGTGAAAGCATACTGTCCGTAATAGTACACTTTTCGGGTGCTAAAGGGTAGTCACTGTGTAAGTCGTGTAGGTAATGTGGATACCCCAGATCGACTTCCAGGATATAACCGGTGTCATCATCGTCACGTAACGTGTGCACGTTCAACGTATCGATCTCTGTACGTTCCAACCATCGAAAACCTGACAGTGGTAAAGGCTGTGTCATAGCCGTTCCGTACAGGTTGGTACAATCGAGGTAGAGTAAATAGTTATGCGGCTTGCTTGCGTCATAATCGGGAATGTACGGGTTGTTGGCCTTGGCGTACCTATTAGAAATTGCTGCTAAGCCGCCACGGATACCTCCTTCGATGTACAGGTGTACGTCTATATCGCGGAGTAACTCTAACCTGACTCCTGTCATTTTCAGCATCGCGTTCCACGCTAAACCGGCGGTGATAAAAACGTTACACGGATCGAGTTCGTAGTACTGCAGGCTCATGTTTCGAAAGTTTTCAAATACATCTGCAAGCAGTAGTATATCCGTTTTTAAATAAAGGTCATGATAATCACCGAACGTTTGCATGTCGAAAGCCGACCAAACCGCTCGAGCGTGCGCACAATCTTCTTCGTTTATATCCGACTCTGTCAACCCGTTGTAAAAATGTTCGCGGTCCGGTAACTGCCTCTCGTCAAATTTTGAATCGTCCGTAACGTAAGGGTACACGCCTTTACGCAACAGTAAATTAACATTACGCGTGTAAAATTGATTAAGGATTTTAAAATTATCCACGGATAAGTTGGAGACGAGTTTTTCAAGTGACGCGTTCATGAACCGCAGAGAATCGAGAAACCGGAGCTGACCGAGTGTAACGGAGATGTAACGTTCGCTTGTAGTAGCGATACACGTTATTTCATCTTCCTTGTACTTTCCGAAACCTTGCATCAAATGATGCGAGTCATAGCCACTTAAATTATGGAAAAAAACCGGAACGTGTGTTGGTATTTTGTAATTTATATTACACGCATTGTGAGCAGCGCCTAAATATTTTCCCGTTATGTGGCAATGGTTTCGAACCGTGTCATCCGTTAACGCCTTCTTGCACAGATGACAGTGCGTAGCGTTTCGGAATGACCGTTCATCGGCCGCTGTCATTTGGATCGGTTTATTAAACTTTCTATCGAGTCGTTGAACGTCGACTAAAAGCACACGAAGGAACGTGTCCACCACGTCTTTACCGCGGTATATTACAGGTTCCTTGACGGCGTTTCCCATCCAGTCAACTATCACATAGCAGAAACTGGCTGGTATATGATGTGCCACGTTTTTACCGGTGGTCGGAACAATAAACGATTCGAAGTCAGCGTATACCGTATAAGGTACGCGGTGACAAAGTGAAAAGTTTTTAAAATACATCCACTTTTCGTTCTCGTCAGGAAGTTTTACTTTCTGTACTCCATGCTGAGAACAGTTGCGCTCGTGTTCTTCAACTCGTTTTCGCGCCGCGTTAGTATCTTTATTGTCCGAAAATCGGTGTAGACAGTAGTTGCAGTAAAACGAAGCGCCGTTTCGTTTTGACAACGACGAAAGCATACGCGAAAGATTCCGTATGAGGCAGTAGTGAGTAGTGTTCGCGTCGGACAGTAGCAGTAGGTTTACGTGGTACTTTCGACCGCGGTGTTCAGTAATACGTAAAGGATATACCTCACCTTCGTAGCCAAAAACGTTAACGGATATGTTTTCGTTTAATTTTTCAAAACGTTTTATCTTATTGACTGCGACGGGATAAGGTATGTCCTTCATGTTTATTTCTTCTTCGTACGGAAGGTAATGGCTAACGCGATGCGGGTTACACGCGATCGGGTGTATACCGGCGAGCACAGACCACAAGAAACACTTTTCATCTTCTAAATTTTTCACATTAATAATTCCTTTTTTACTGTGTGACAATTTCGATGGTGTAGGTAGAAAGCTCGACCCCAAGAGGATTGTATTTTGTAATATTTATTTCCACCGACTCGACACCGTTTTCGACCCACCCGCTTCCGTCACGCGTGAATTTGTCAACGGATTCCATTATTTTCTCGCTAGCTATCGAATACTGTTCATCGATATCGTCATACTGTGACTTAAGTTCTGTACGTGATCTAAATACCGCATTACAATAAATATTTTCGGTGTTTATCAATTTTTTAAAAGATACACGAACTGCTAAATACCATTTTATATAATTATTTAATGCTACGGCTTCGCTACAAATCTTATCAACAACCGTGTGTTTGTAATCTAATAATACTGTTTGTGTGTTTAGTGTATTGTCAAGTATCATAAATTTTATAGTAATTACATTACCATTAATAGCACGGTGTTCGCTGCTGCTGCTGCTGCTGGCCATTGTGAAAGGACTGAGGCCGGCTTCGCGTCGTCGGTTCCCTATATAGACAGTCCGGTGACCGGTAACGCTGTCGCCGCGCTCCGCTCGCGAGGAGCAGCTGCGCGGTGTGGGGTGCGGGGTTGTCGTGACCGATGCGGTGTGTGCTGGAGGTGCGGGGTGGGGTGCGGGCTGGGATGTCGTTGTCCGGTCGTGACCGATGACGCGCGTGGCGGAGGGCTGGGTGGGGTGGGGAGTGCGGTGTAGGAAGCCGACGTCCGTGACCGATGCGGTGCGGGGTAAAGGTGTGGGATGGTGGTGCGGGGTAGGGAGATAGGTTGCAGCCGGTGTCCGTAACCGAGAGGTAGGCGAGGTGCGGAGTACAGGATGCCGGCGACCTTGACCGAAGCGCGCTCGTTGAGTCGCCTCCCGCGGGATGTAGGGTGCGGGGTACGGGGAGCTGGGTTGTACGACCGGTCGTGACCGAAAGCAGATGATGGCCCGAGACGACGCGGGGTGGGGTGCGGGGTGACCGTGACCGACGGACTCGTGTGGGGTGCGGGGTGGGGGGTAAACCCGGTCGTTGCGGAGCGACAGACAAAGTAATTGAACAAAATATGTAGGCGAGATGCGGGGTGGTGGTGAGGCTCTGGGTGCGGTGTGGGGGTGCGGGGTAGGATGTCATCGTCCGGTCGTGACCGAAAGCAGATGGTGGCCCGAGACGACGCGGGGTGGGGTAGGAAGCAAAATTATAGCCGTTACCGTTGCGGAGGAGGTGCGGGGTAGGGTGTCGTCGTCCGGTCGTGACCGAAGGAGATGACGCATTAGAAGGAAGGAACGTGGTCGGGGGAAACAGAATAAATACGCCAGTGTTTCCCTGTGCAGTCATCAGTACTCGCCATGGAAGGAATCGTTGCGAACGCGAAGACAGTTGGAAATTTTTTACCAAAAAGAGACTTGTCAAGTCTTTCTTTAGGAGTAAAGTATCATATATTTCACATGAAATTTGTGAAAACGAAATTCGGGGAGTCAATTGTGGTAGATTTGGAAGATACCGGAGCCTGTCCTCAGCCGGAGGGTAAACTGTTCTATGTATACCTACCTAAAAGATGGTGTGACGTATTTACAGAGGAGCAATTGAAAGCTGTGAAGCCTTGTGTCCTATCACTATGCGTAACCTCACACACTCCGCTGGCGAACGAGAAAGTGAGCGTGCAGTTGGATATTGATTATGTGAGTACGATATTTCAGTACCACTAATAATTACTTATACAGAAGTGGTTATGTATTAATTTTTTTCTCTTTTTTTCCAGACCAAATAAACGAGAAAAGGATTGATTTATTATAATAATAATAGTAATAATAACATTAATAGTAAAATGTTTTTAAATGATGAAGTAGACTTCTCTATTTTTTTGTCGTTTTTTAATGTTAACTGTTCATTTTCAGAGAAAGAACAAGGTGTTGCTTGGATCTAATATTGTAGAAAAACTTTTAAACAGAGAAATAAATGGTAATAATAGATTATATTGTCAATGCGACATGATTAAATTCGATTATAATTTTAGAAATAATCGTAAGACACTGAGTAGATAGTGTTTCGTATCAATACGAAACGAAAAGAATATTTACAAAATGAAAGTATTTATTCGTAATGAGTTTTTCAAACTCTTCAAAACATCAATTAGTTATTGTAACAACCATAATATTGAATATCTTCAAATAAAAGATTTGCTAATTGCTAAAACAAAGCTGGTTAATCAGATGTACTATATGATGTATAATTTTACTGGTACAGCGTATACCTCGCTGGTAAAAAAATATGTGTGGTCAAGGCATGACTCTAGCGGATGTCCGCTTCGTAACCGTTGTCGCGTCTGTTGTTATCTAAGATATCAAAATGACTTTAATTCAGAATACATGTTTTTTTAATACCACACTAACTATCATTTGATGTGTCTACATTCTTTTGTATTTGATCAAGTATTATTAATTGTAGGAAATTATATTCTGTTTTTAATTATTAAAAAACGTATGTGGTTTATAACATAAAAAGTTAAGATAAACAATCATTAAAGTGTTAATTAAATTTTTATGTGTAATTAAATTTTTTAAAAGATTTCTCTCATAGTTACAGAAACCTTGTTTCGATGTTATGTGTTTGTGCGAATGCGAGGGAGATATATGTCGTTCACCACCATATCGTGACCACTGTAACATTCTGAGTGCTTGTGGGTGGAGAGAATTTACACTCTGAAGAACAATTGTTTTAAAAAATTATAAGCGTTGTTACCTTTGTTATTATCTAAAATACTAAAAAGAGTTGAATTCAAGGTTTTGGTGTACCATTTTACACATGTAGTTAACACCATAGTAATTATCATTTGATGTGTGTCTACATTTAGTATGTTATTATTAACATATTACACATCAACATTGTAATATTGTATGTTATTAATTATTATTATTATTTTATATTGTTAGACATATAAGGCTTGTTTTGGTTGTAGTAAATGTAATTATTATTTTGTTAATTGTGTGTGTGTGTATATATATATGTGTACAGAGAGAGAGAGAGAGAGAGAGAGAGAGAGAGAGAGAGAGAGAGAGAGAGAGAGAGAGAGAGAGAGAGAGAGAGAGAGAGAATATATATGTAGAGAGAGAGAGAGATAGAGAACCTTCAAGGCTGCAAAAGAGAGAAAGCGAGAGAAAAAAAAGATTATTTTGTATAATTATGTAAATATATATATATATATAGAGAGAGATAAAGTGTTTATTTTGTTTAGTTATGTATATAGAGAGCGCGCGTATGTTTTGCACAATTATAATTGTCTTGTGAATATAGAACGTGTGTGTGTAGAGAGAGAAAGAAAATTATAGCTTATGATTTGATTGTAAAAGCTTTCGATATTATTAAAACTTATATATAAACCGTAACCTTTGTTATTTTATTATTATACCTTTATACAAAACAGTTATTCCTATCATACTTGAATAAGGTATACGCCAGCGAAGATAACAAGTTTTTATAGTTGAGATGCAGCCAACTTATTGATAAAGAGACACAGCTGGATTGTGGTATGCGCCAGCATGCGAAGAAAACCGGTTTATAGGGTTCAGATGCATCTCTCTCTAAAGAGAAAGAGAGTGAGAGAGAGCGTATAATCTGTTTGTATCAACACACAGCGATTCAACCAGACCTGTTTGTTACAATTTTGCAGGTACACAGAGTAAAATATATTTATACAATTACACAATTTTAGTAATGCATAATTTTAATATGTTTTTTCTAAACAATATTCAAATGGATGCATCTGTTCTATTATAACACAATATACTCATATATAATAATACAATATATGGTTTTGCGAACCGCAGATCCAGGTTCAAATCCCGAGGAGTCAAAATTTATTTTGTGGAAACCAACACCTGTCGGAACCCATCTGTATAGCCTCCTGTTTCGTCGTAACCAGTGTTTTATACATGCGTCATGTGGGCGTACCCACAAATTTCGGGTACCCCCATCCGTTGTTTTAATCATTTAGGGTACCAAAATTCTGACATTAAAAATTTCGAGAGAGAACGATTATTTTGTTACATCAAAATAAACCAGAACGCGGAAGTGTTTTAACATTCGGACACCAGCTGCCAGGGCCTCTGTCATGAACTGGAACCCGGTTAGGGCGTACCCACAAATTTCGGGTACCCCCATCCGTTGATTTAAACATTTCGGGTAACGGTACCCGATGCCCCCAAAATTTCGAGTAACGGTACCCGATGACATCGCCTCTGCGCGTCCGGGCAACCGCCGAATTCCGGGTACCCCCATCCGCTACACATTGTTTTCGGCTACCAAATTTTGGACATGCAGAAACCACGGCCTCCGTGACGTCTTGAAACAGGTTTTAGTCATCCGGACGCCAGCGACTTGAGCCTCTGTATGACGTCATGAACTGGAACACGGTAGTGTTTCAGTCACACATACACACACATACATACACACACACAAAACAGTGACGTCACATGGACAGCTCGGACACCAGCTGCCAGTGCCTCTATGACGTCATGAACTGGAACCCGGCAGTGTTTTCAACTGGAACCCGGAAGTGTTTTCTAACGCTCACTTTCCCTCTACTATTAATATTTAATACTGAATAATGAAGATATACTTAATTTTATGTAGCCGCAGATAAGCTGACTAATTTAACCCTTTAGACGTTAAATTAAAAAAAAAATTTCTTAAAGATTATCCATGAACTAAGATGATACATTGTAAATTCGGAGATGACGTGATAGGTGTCATTACCCATTTGCACACTAACATAAATAACTTATAGTGTGTCTGTTTATTATCATCACACAATTCGTTACGCTCACAACACTTATTCACTTCACAATACAGTGTACTGCTGTTATTATTGTTTATAATCGTCTTAAACTACGCTACCATGCAGTACTTCTCCTAAAACCAATACTGTTACGACGTCACAGAACAATGTACGTGTTTATCGAACGTTCCAGAGGGATCCAGAATGTAAGCGTGTGGCGTACGTGATTGTAGACGCATTTTGCGAGAATCTTCTCGACTGTGCCGGGCTTCGCTATGGCGCTCGGACTGTGTCAAGGCCGCAGTTAATTGCGTAGTTCATACGCACACTACGAAGCAATTAGGAATCGACTGGCTATAAATACCGGTACTCAACGACGTTCAGTAGTATTAGGCGAATTTTTGAGTGTGCGGTTCGAGAGTATTAGTGGGATATATTTTTCCAGAGCGGTTCGAGTTATTACAGTATACGTTCAAGTAGTTATTAGTAAAGTGTTGCGTTTTATAATCGGACGGTATGATTGTGATACAATTGTCTTTAATATTAGTGACATTTATTTGCGTGTGAACACTTTTTATTTGATTTGTTGTAGTAGACTGTGTTGTTAATTACGAACTGTTTTGCTGGAACAATTAAAGCTGGTGATTAGTGACTTAATTGGTGTCTTGTACTTATTTTGTTTCCACTGTACCTACGACGAACGAGTAGACCGTCGTAACAATACCGTCTTATCATATTCACATGAGGCAAGGATTTAGTAGAAATCATTAAAGCGTTCCTGTAACGTTATAAAGTTACAACTGTAAAGTATTTCCTGTAAAGTCATCTATCCACCTTCAATCTTTTACATCCTTCATTCCGTTACTCAGTCTAAACTCAATAGCTTGATACAAAAATCTCAATTTATCGAGAGCCAAGCTATGAATCTTGTATGAATACTACATTTATACAATTTGCTGGGAAAACTAATAAAATATAAATTTATAGTGTTTCGCACACGGCATAACTTCATTTTAGGTACTTTATTATCGTAACCACGTAAATAGATTAATAGGATTACAGTGTTATAAACATAATGCCGACGAGTAATGCCTTTTCATAGATTTTCAAAGACATCAAAACTGAAAATAATTCCTTTACGGAATTGCTCTCTGCTACTTATATAGCAACTCAAACGGAATAATCACACACAAAAAAGATAGACTGATAGTCTTGCGCCTGGTTTGTATGCGTTGTCCGGGCCGAAGCCTGATGCAAACCCAGCGTCGGCAAAACGCCGCCTAAGTGAGTTGCTTGGCTGGTGCCAGGCAGGATTCGAAGATGTTTAATATGGTGGGGTTCTTGAGAAGAATGCTTCAGTGGGATCGTCTACTGGGTTCGGTGCGTTGTCCATACCATCCAGTTGTCGGAGGTGCTGTATGGAGGATTCACAAACAAATTAGTTACCAGGGACCAAACGAAAACATCTAGGGCAGGAGCTTGAAGGCCCCGATGTAGAGCGTAGCTTCCTCTGGTGAGGACTGTTCAAAGGAACAGGAGATACAATGTCACTTTAGTCCGGACAGCTGGGCGGCTAATCCACGAAAGCATGGGGAAAAGCTTGTTCTAAACAAAAAGTTAAAAAAAAAATTGTTGACAAAGAAAACGAGAAAACCCATAAGTGGAACATACATATATGGCTATTTGAAATGAACATATCTTCTGATTTTATGCGATTAGGCTTACTGTTATTCTTTATGCGAGTGGTAAATTACTTATTGGAGTTACCTTTCAGTGGCAAAATTTTTGAGATTTTACTCTTCGTCAAAAAAAAAATTCAATTTACACGTTAATGTAGATTTTACCTCTACCTGTTAATTTTATTTACCATTTTCGCATATAAGGCTCAAAATGTTTAAAACGTTTGTGATGGGCAATGAAGGAAATGGTCAAGTTTTTTATTATCTTAGGTAAAAATACGCTTTTATAAATTGTCCAAATACAACAAAATTAGAATTCTTAAAATCTAAAGTATGGTAGGCCTATATTGAGAACAGCTTTGATGGTGAGCGAAACAGGCCCAAAGAGTGGCCCTGAGAGGTTTTGAAAGTTGTTGGTCAAAACTTTCTTGGGAAATCGCCATTCTCTCAATCAAGTTTATTTCTAAAGTTATTTTTAGCCGATACTAATACTATTAGAAAACTATAGAGAAGTTTTAAAATGCCAAGATCACAAAAATATACATTTGTCTTATCTCTTTGGTGTATTATCTCTAAAACTTGACAAGATTTACTTTGATGTCAGCGACGAGCATGGTGAATACTTTTATCAGGAGATTGCTTCGAAGGAGGCATGTTACCAGTGAAAGTGGAGCCCCGGGCTACTTGCTGGCTACTAGTGCAAACTGACAAGAGAAACTAAAGGTGTTGTGTACTACAGAAAGACATAGTTTGAGACTTTATTCTGTACAAAATAAAGGAAAAAATTATGCATTGTTTTACTTTGCTGAGTAAAAATAAATTCTTTATTGAAAAAATATCTAAAAATTTCAATGTTATTTCCTTTTTATAGCTAGAAATCATAAGAATCAGCATTCGGGTGTTGAGAAGTGCTGAGAATCGGAAACAATGTGTGTCAGTTGGGTTTGGTTAAAACAATATTTTACTTAATTTTTACAGTACATCACGAGCTCGGCGTAAAGTCTGCAGTTATTGTCACGGTTGAGCGATATACAGCACGTTTACGGTTTTACTCGAACAGGTACGAACTTCTGTTTGCATGCTTAGCGCTCCGTGTATGCAAAACACTGAATATGCGTGTCCTAACGGGAGAGATTTGTGCGTTCCCTATGTAAATGGGCATTGTTAAAAATATGATTTTGTGCGACATAAAGTTATGCGGAATTGTGTGTAGGGTCCGTGTTCGCGTACCGTGCAAAACAAACGGAAACCTTGAATAACCAAGTGAAGCGTGTCGTGATTTTCAAGTTCGTGTTGCGCCGTCCTTATTGCTGGAAGTCGTTGCGGCACCCTCGTACGGAATTGTTAAATACCAATTATTACTGCGGCTTATTGTTATTGTTGCAGCTTCCATTATTCACCAATAAAACAGTTGACTGCAGAAAAGTTTTTTGTTGCATTTAACGTCGTTAAGAGAGTGTTATTCCATTTTTAGTCAGTTCCCTTTAAGCCAAATCCAACAAAACTCGTTTTGGACCTTTTAAGCGTCTGTGAGTTAGAAATTTGGTTTGTTAATTCATAATCTGATTTTAGCTTTTGCATTGTGTTATACTTTCACTTGGATACTGCAATGAGACTGTTTTCAGATAATATTTCTTCAAGGTCAAGCATTACCGTTGTACTGTGTATTCGATTGTAGTTTGAATCTCTCAGAATACAGGGTCAACGTAATATTCTTTTGTTATCAAACGTCATCACACCAACATACATTTATCACTTTCTTGTTACTTTACTTGTTACTCTGCAATGTCTTACTATACTCCTCGTATACCTTAACACATTTCTGTAATGTGTTGTTTACATTGCGAATACTAATGAGCTTAGCAAGTTACAGTTCTTTTTATATAATTACGACTAACAACTCTGAGAAAAAGCTAATATAAAAAAATATAGAGGCCATTGATAAATTTAGTTAAGCATTTCCTCCACATTGTAGGCCAATTTAATTATTTTCACTTTAATAGTTTATTTATAATCCAATATGATCCCTTTTAACATCGTGGCGGAATGTTAAAGAAATACTTTTAATAAGTACTGTACAACTCTTACATTCAGTTGTCTAAAACTGACGACAAAGTCAAGACCAAACGTTTTTAATATCCAAGATAATAAGCTGTCGTACATTGCTCAGGAGATAAGAATTGAAAAGGAAACGTTCTCTGGATAAAATTCTTCTTCTTATGTCTACGCTTGTAGTCAATTTCCATTTCGATCTTATGCTTTCCTCTTCATTTCCTTGTAAGTAAGCGGCAACAAGGATTCAACGGTTGTTTTAGTTAGTCAACGGCATAGAATGCAGAAGGCAACTGGAAACCACTGCATTAAGATCTTCGGACATCCTTAGTATCAGGAGTATTCATGAGTCTTGATAAAAATTAAACTAATAAAAGTAAATAATCGTAAATATTATAAAACGATAAAAAGTAATATTAAAATAATATAATTAAAAGTAATATTTTTAAAATATCTGTTAAAAAGATATTTTAAGTAACTTTCTGTTTTCAGGAATAAACATAAAACTGTGGATAATTCAACTTAATTACTAAAGAACACACTTTTTAGACAACAATTAACAACCCAACCCTCTGCTTTTTTGTAGTGAACTGTGACAACATTGAGGTGTAATGTGTACGTTTATGTGTGATGTACCAAACATATTATTATTTTTATAGTATATAGGGAGTACAAAACAGTAGATGAAATCATTATACAACAGATTGCATCACGTGACTTAGTCCGTGGAAAGAATAACAGCGACTGTTAGAGTAATAATGAAATGTCCCTCCATGCTAAAGGGGAAAATTAAAGTTGGGTACCACCTGGATGCTCTGAGTACAAAGTATACCTATGCCTATGTGGTGGAGTTAGGAGGATAACGAAGAGAACCAAAATTAAATATATTATTACTTAGTGTCGTGTTCGGTTGTGTGTGCAAAGAAACATTTCAATATAAATGTGAATAAATAGTGTTGCTTCCAAACATTATCGGTGTAAATTTCGGTATTTTTTTTACTGTAAGGCGGAGACGCAATTGGTTCTTACATCTATAGAATATGCATAGTACACGATAAAGGCAACAGTCTAATTAATCCTCTAACAAAAATATGATCGTGTACGTTAGTCCTAACGTTTCTGCAAATACATATATAACAGGAGAAATCAGCACTCCAACGTTGTAATTGGAATTCAGTGTTATTGAAAAAAGAAGTTATATAAGAGCCCGATGGTGATAACGTATGGATGAAAGAAGAAAGAAAAGTAGAAGATACAAAAAGGTTCGTAACCACGATAATCAAATGGTCGTTTTTATTACCATTTACAAGAAGAAATAAAGGAGTCGGAAAATGAACGGTAGAAATCAGTGTCTGACTATTCAAAATCGCAAATTTCTCTACGACAGAACCTATTATGAAACTCTAGTAACTCCGCTTATGAATGTTATTATTAATTTGAAACACATAAGCACGTAACTAACAAAATATTGAAGAAGCAATCTGAGACAGTAAACAGTAATTAGTATACACAATACTAATTCAATGATACACACCAGGATGTGTAGTTTAGTGTTTCCTTTATGACTCCATAATTTATAGTTACTAATGTTGTAACGCTTGGGGCTGGGGCCTCACAAAGTGAAAGACCCAGTCGTGCGGACAGGATAGCTGTGGGAGTGGCTCGTTATTAAATAAAGCATTTACTTAGATTAACAAAATTTCTTTAATTCGTTAAAGTAACTATGTTCGTTAAAAAGTTTTATCTTGATGAACAAATGACAATAATGACAATACAAATTAACAAAATGACAATAATTGTTCTCTATAGATTAAAAAGTGACATTCTCTCGTTACAATAATTCGATTTCTTACTTGAATATTTTCACTAAGACAATATTACATTACATATTAAAAAAAAATAACATTCATTATATACTGAATATTCTTATTAAAACATTATAAAAGCTTTACTGATTATATTTCTGAATTTAGAACATTACTACTTTAAAATAGACATAAATGATTAAGATGTCAACCATACATATTTCTTAACAAATTCAGAAAACTAATGAGCATTTCTGAGTATAAATAATTCATTTGCCAAAATCGATTAATGCTTTAAGTTTTACTATAAAAGAAATTAATTTGAACAAAGTTAAACAAAAATAAAGTTGTAATTACGCTTTCGATGTGTCTCCATCGTTGACAGAAAATGTATGTATAGTGCGCAAGGAAGCCAAAAAGTGAACAAGTGACAAAGTGTACTTCCCAGTGCTCTTCGTCAGTTTTATACCCTCGTGATGCAAAACGTCTCTATGAGTTAACGCCCAAAATTCAGCCAATCGAAACTGGACTTTGCACGTGTCTCGAAACTTATCAGGTCACACGAGAGACATTGATTTTGACATTGATTTTTGTGAACCGAAGCGGAACTCGTTCGCGAACACTGATAAGAAGACTATTCTAAGCTTCCTTGGTTGATAACTCACTACACGTGCCACGATAAAATATGGTCAGCACACTTCTTCACAATCGCTCAGTTTGTTCCTTAAAATAATTCTTTCCTTAAATAAGATAAAATAAACTAATACATTGAGTATGAGTAGAATCCTCATTTACAATTATATATATAAAGTTATAACGTGGAGTGTGCTGGGCACAACACTAAAATTCTGTTTTTTTTTAATTTCTTAAATGCAAAGCCTCTGTGAATCTCACACGATATTACATGTTTTCTAAGACATCATATATAGAGATATAAAGCTTACATCGATCAAGGAAAATTCGTTTTGTAGTGGAAATGTACTATAGTAATGTGAGCTGTTTGTAACCTCTGTGTAAATTTAAAAAAATATCATATGACTTTTTTTGTTCTTCACGTTTGACTGGAAGTACTGTACCACCTGATCATGATATACGTAAGAGTCGTAATTAAAAACACTTTTAGAAACTCTCAAAAGTTTCACAGAGTCTCAACACAATTTTCGTTCAACTGGTTTCGTTTTAACTAACATGTTCTAATACGTGTGTACGCGTGTTTGATCTTTTGTTTTTTAAATTATAACGCAAGAAATGTATTGTGATGTAATCTATAAACGTATAGATATTTTAAACGATTTACAGATTAATTTTATGATATTTACATACTGAGGAATTAGTTCAAGAAGGCCAGTTTAATGGCCGTTACAACTGTATTACCAGCTCGTTAGGGAATAATTGAATATTACATTCGGCGCACTTAAAATACTAATTACGCATTAAATAAAATAAATCTTGTTACAACGAAATTATAATTCTGAATTCTAAACATGTTACTAATTCCAGACACGTGATTTTCATATTGTTCTCTCTCATTCGTAAACAAATTATACCGGCTGTTTATTGTCGACTGCTTCATGCAACAACCTTATTAACATTTTTATTGGCTCAACAAATATCGTTTGAGAATTTCGTTCTCTTGGGTTTACGGCTTTCGGGGCTTTTTTATTCGCGAATCGCGTATTTGAATAAGCGTCCACTTTAATAGGTTTGCCTTTGATCAGTCACCTGATAGAGTACAATTGCGAGTTAATTTGCTCACAAATTTTATTGTTTTTTTGCTTTGGCATCGTGGCCTATTTGGCGATACGTGCTGTCACGCAAAAGCATATTATCCCACAGGAAATCATACATACATTTGTTATGAACACTTACTAAACCAGTCGCCATCTGTGGAAGTCTACGATCTCTGAAATAAAAAGACCCATATTTCGATGATGTGAACGGAAGGTTATTGAAACATACATAACACTTTCCTGGTGATGTTAAGCATCCTAGAATAAAGTGTCTGTTACGGTAATGTCTATTAAATTCAAATTGGTCAGGCCAACATTTAAAAATAACTTGGTTACTATAAACATTTCTATCAAGAAAACATGGAAATATTTGTACAGTAAGTGGATAAACTCAAATATAAACAAGATTTATTGATTTCTTTACTTTAAGGTGATCGATTGTTGGCAAGAAGTAGAAATCAACAAAGTATATCCATGATAAGATTTTCAGTGTTCAAACACATAGTAATGTCTCAGTCGCCGGCTACAGAAGTATACGTTTAATTGTAAATAATTAGGATTGTACATATCCTGTTCTTATGATTACAAATTACACATAGGTATTCCAATAAACATAATATATGTGATTCAACGCTTGTTACATATTGTTCAAACTGTTCCACTATTTCAGGTACCGGTTCGTCATTCGTGTTAGACATAATTTCAATGTAAAAGGAAAAAACGAGTTATTTTTTACCTTTTAAACTGCTAAGGAAGTGTTTGATAACCAACAAGTACAGACACTTGAAACATTATCTGCTTTTTTGGTAACGGAACACGATAAATACTATAAAATTCGTAGCGTCTTTTGCTTCCTTAAAGAAAAATATCTTTCTTCAAATTTAGAAAAAAACTAGTCTTAACAGAAAATATAATTTTGACTGATTAAATTATAAATTAAAGATACAGTACTATGTTTTGGACGTCAACATAATGTATATAGTTTCGGTTATCTCATTTTATTAAATTTTGAATTTAGCACTAAGTAAAATAAATGTTAAGTACCTTAAACTTTAGTCTCAAGTAAATTTATTAACTTAGATTCATGTAAATTTCTTACAGATATTGTAGCATGACATATTATCTACATTGTTCTAATTTAAAAAAATGATTATGTATAAAATAAAAATAAGATGACATCAAGAAAAACTACTATAAAAATTAGTCAAGGACCACAGTGTAGTGAAATAATATTTCGAAGAGATAAAATAAATTAAAACCAACCATGCAATATATAAGAAATTATAGAAAAATAATGATAGGCCAATGTATAAAGTAATTATACCCAGGTAGTATAGGAGCAGGTCAGGAAATGCCTAGTAGAGACAAACATCCATAATAAAAAGAATGACTATTGGAAAACCAACCACATGTAATAAAATTAGAAACCCCCAAAAAAGATGAAAATAAATAAGAAAAGTACAATGCAATAAAATAAGAGTAAATGTAAAATGTGTTTAAGTGGATGTTCTGGATATGAATGTGAAAGTGTACCAGTGCAATTTAATCTTATAATGAAAAGCGAATCCGGATGATCTCATATAAGTGATATTCTTTATCATACAATACCAGACAACATGACAAAAAATAATATAAGAGTATACAATAAATAGTGGAGTGATCAAGGGTAAATCCCTAAAATAAAACAAAAACAGCAAGGACTGCATGAAAATTAATATTAAGGAATATTTTAGGTGATGAAAAAACAGATGTGTTTTGTTTATATTAACAGTTCGTTGAACTCAAGGCTTGAATGTCTGAGAGGAAGTATAATTTTTTGTTATAAAATATTTGTTATGTTTTAATAATATTAATTAATAATAAACCTTACTGTAATTAAATAAGGGTAATTTAGTTAAGATGTTATAAGAATTGTAGGTCAGAGAGGGTATTAGCAAGCTGGGTTAATAATAAACATTTTAAATGAACTAACATAAGATCTAGGCCAAATGGTAAATCTCACAAAACCTTTTAATTAATAAATAAGTAAAGGAAATTAATTAAATTGATGAAAATTATATAATGTAAATCAATCACTGTATATTATAACTGTAACAATACTTTGTAAAGGTATTGAAGAAATGTATAAGATATTATTAGAAAAAATGCAAGTGTAATAACACTGCAATCTAAGAGGAAAGCCTAAATTAAAGATAATATGTAAATTAGTTAACCCAAATCATAAAATTACAAAGAATTAAAGAAAAATAGCCATTTTAATTCAATCAGTGATCTTGCTCAATGATAACTAGAACATAATAGAAATTGTAAACCATTTGAGGTGACAGGAAGTACAATTAAGGCCTACATTCAAATATACTGTAAATTTGACTTTTTGAGTTAAAAATACTATAAAGTATATCATGTTTGGTATTAAATAACGCAGAATTAACTAAGGAAAGTAATTATGTAATTAGTACTTAATAAAATTAAATAATAGTAAAAATGTAATTAATCATATAATACAAAATTCAATTATTTAGGCGGAAATGCCATCTGGTTAAAACGATGTAGATTTAATATTAATTCAGCCAGGACTGATTGTATGGAGGAAAAGGGAGTTAGTTGATTGTTACACGTTGAGACGTACACTTCGAACGAGCTCAGACAAATGAATTCATTCTAAAAGAGAGAAGATAATTTTTGGATATAACTAGACCTATAAAAAATAACCAAGAAAAATTGGAAAATATGATTAATCTACATTGAGTTAACCTGAAAACAACCAAATTAATCTAATTATGAAGATTTGAAGTCGTCATCCAGATAATAGAACAATGAAAACGTGAATTCAAAATAATATCGACACAAATTTGGACATTGTAAAACCTCACCACCATTGGAACAAGAACACATTTGAACACTGATTGCCGTGCCGAACATCTTCATAATTACACTGTGATGAAGAGGAACTAATCACTACTGCTTGGAAGTGGAACACACCAATAACCAACACTTATTTGAAGGAATTCTGCAGTGAAGACCCCTCGTATACATTCAGCACGGGGGCGGCCATTTTGGACTACTCACAGAATCCTTTGCGGTGACGGCAGAACAGCATCCCGAGTCTGGTTCGAGAATTTATCGTATTAACATTTTCTATTCAATAATATTTTGTATTTTTAGATAATTAAGCAGTTTTTATTGTAAGCATTATACTTTTCAGGTTTGCCTTTTCTCTGACTATTATAAAATAACAGCTAAAAGAACCTGCAATTTAATATTAATATTTTATGTACTGAATTTAATCGCCCTGAGATGTGAGTTTGTAACTGTCGATTAACTAATCGATTCAAAATCGATTAGTATCTTTAACGTTAATAAATTCTTTAAATATTATAATTTTCAGTTTCATTTATTGGTAAAAATATAGATAGAAGAATTCCAGATAATATTTGACACTTTGACTCCAAGGAAAGAATAAAATAACATCACTGAAGGAGTGCCATCATAGAATAACGAAAGACCGCTAATCGATTATGACATGAGATAATCTAGTTAACGCGGAAAAACAATTCTGGTTATTCTAAGCTATTAAATTAATTAAATTAATAATTAAAAGAATTAAAAATAAATAAATACATAATAAAAAATAAATAAATAAATGAATAAATAAAATAAAATATTTTTTTACTTTAAAAAAATATTTTTTTTATTATCTTATAATTTTTTGTAACCCCGAATTTTAGTTTTTGTTACAAAATTGGTGAGCCTATAATGGGTCTGAAGATTAAGACTGATCGACAAAAAATCATTTTTATTACAAATTTAGCGTCCAACTTAAGGGGCTGAAATTAGTGATTGATAGGCCATAAGAGGTAAGAATAATCTGACCAATCTCTAATTTTGGCTGGCAGCTGTTATAATGTCAAGAAAGTTAATAAAAATGCCGAAACGAGCAATATCAAAGAAAAGGGCGGCAGAAGCTGAAAAAGAGATCGAAGATATCGATATGGACGACAAAGAGGCAACTCCGGGGTTGAAGATATAGAAGGAAGATTACCTCCTGCGGAACGGAATCAACCCGCACAACAGGAGAAACAACCTGAAAACCCCACACCAATGGAGAGCATGAGCTTACAAGACCTGTTAAAACTTATAAGAGAGGACAACAAATCATTGAAGGAAGAATTGAGTAAGGAAAGGAAAGAAGACAACCAATCGTTAAGTAAGAAGATGGAGGAAAATAGTAAGAAGATGGAGGAGAAAATGGATGAAAATAGAAAGGAGATGAAAGATGACAACCAAATGTTAAAGGAAGAATTAAGGAAAGGCATAGGAGAAACCAGTAAGAAGATGGAAAGTGACAACCAACAGTTGAAGGAAGAATTAAGGGAGAATAGTAAGAAGATGGAAGAGAAGGTGGGGGAGAAATTGGAAGAATTGAAGGATGACAACCAACTGTTAAAGGAAGAATTGAGTAAGAAAATGGATGAAAACAACCAATTCCACAAAGGAAGAATTGGGAGAATTGAGTCACAAAATCGAAAATACCAATAAGAAAATAGATGAAAACAATAAGAAGATGGAGGAGAAAATGGACGAGAATAACCAACTATTAAGAGAAGAATTAAGGGAAGTAAACCAGAGAAATATCGACAAGTTAGACGAAAGGATAGAGTTATTGAAGGAAGAGTTGAGCAAGGAAATCAACGATAATAATGATTCCACAAACAAGAAATTAGAAGAAGAAACAATAGGATTAAAACAACAAATTATAGAAGTTGACGAAAGATGTAGCCATACTGAGCGGGATGTACAGGGTTTTAAGGAAGAAGTAAACACCAAAATAACTAATATCGAAGAACACAATAGAAACAAATTGGAAGAAAACCGACGAGAAACACAGGCAGAATTAGGGAAGGTACGGAACCAAGTCACGGAAAGGTGTGATGGTATTGAAGTTGCCATGACAAATATAACCGGTCAAGTATGGCAGAGCCAAGAAGAGATTCGAAGTCGACCCACTAACATTACTGGTATCCCTGTTAATGAAAATCGATAATGGCTGAATTTTCGCCAATATAAAAGAAAACCTATGGAGTTTTGGCCAGGATTGAAGAATATTTTGCTAAACATCGGGGAAATAGATGGAGTACCAACCGGGAACTTTGGATGAGTCTTTCAGAGAGATGACCTACAATTGGTGGATGGCAAATAGGAGTGAAATCACGGACTACCAACAATTTAAGAACCTGTTCAAGGCAAAGTATTGGTCGGAGACGACACAAAACTTGATACGTGATAACATCTGTCATGGAAGATACAACGCCCATGTAGGTAATACAATGACCGCATATTTCCTAGGGAAGGTGTGTTTAGCAAAACATTTGGAACCAACCATACCAGAGGAATGCTTAGTCAATAAATTGTCGTACCACTATGTTGAAGATATTGTCAGAGCAAGGATGGGTAGCCAAATAAAAACGGTGCAAGCTATGGCAGAATTATTAGAAAATTACGAACATGAAGACTACTATCGTCAAAGTAGAAGAAGTAAAGATAGACCTGACTTGAGAAATAATCAGTACCCTAATAATAATAATAACCATAATAATAATAACTACCCCGGGAACCGCAACAACTCTAACTCTTATAGTAATAATAATCATAATAATAATAACAATAATAACTATTATAATAACCAGAATCAGAACAGAAAAAATAATAATTACCCAAATAATAGAAATAATTATTAGCATAACAGTAATAATTATAGTAGTCAGAAAAACCCCAACCAAGGTAATACAGAACATTTTATAATAATAATAGGAATTACCAATCTAATAACCACAATAATAATAATAGGGTTTCTAGACCGAGAGTGAATTTTATAAGGGCCGAAGATAATGGTCAAAGGAGATATAGACACCAGAGACGGAACAGTTTTCACGATTATGATAACCGGCAGAGGAATGGAGGACATGATAATCCGATATACAACCAACACAGACGAAGTACCAGTTTAGAGGATCGAGACAGGCAACCAAACCACGATACACCATTTGACCATAATACTGAGCGGCAGGAACCGACTCAAAGTTTCCAGACCGACATCCCGGTCGTCCCTATTAATAACAACGACAATGATAATTTAAACGGGAGGAGGCAGTGATAAATTGTCACGACCCTTCACTGCTCCTATCTCCTGGGTATGAACAAGAATTACAAGGTGCAAATCACTTTAAGAACATTACAATTATTAGTAGTAATTATTTGAAAAATATAAGAAGTGAACTATTAGAAGAGAACAACACAAGCATCAATAATCAAAATAATGAAATAATATATATAAACGCAGACGTTGAAGGGGTTTTCGCTCAAATAATGGTTGATACGGGTGCTAATGTATCAATAATTAATAGCATGGAATTAGAAAGAATCCAAAAGGAATGTGGTCGAACATTGCCGATATTACCAGTAAATTCAAAAACAACGAAAGATCAACTTACAACTAATTATTTATGGGACTTAATTGTGAATTGAAAAATGAAACAAACAAATTCAAAAATAACGTAAGGTCAACTTACAACAATTATTTACAGAATTTAATTTTGAATGAAATAAAAAGATATCAACAAAATTCTAAAAGAAAGATAAGAACAACTTATATCAATAATATGAGTAAACTAGTTTTGGAAAGGAAATATTAAAAGATTTACGAAATGCAAGGGGAAGTAAGGACCACTTAAATAAGATAATATTAATGAAATAATTTGAATGAAACCCAGAGCGAAATAATAATTTTGAGAAAAAAAAATATATATAATATAACTATGATCACTACTTTAATTTGAATTATAATAAGAACAATTGGTAGAATGACTGTCATAGAATAAAACCATTAGAACAATTAATTAGAAACAAGAAAAAAAATATATATATGCTATTAATATTGATAACCAGAAGAAGATTGTGCGAACAATAGAAGAATTAAAGAGAATTCAGATGAACAAATTTACACCCAATAACTAGTGATAAATATATCAAATGAACTTCCAACCATGAGAAAAATAAATATATCAACAGAGCTTCCAATCATGATAAAAATAAATATATCAACAAAGCTTCCAACCACGATAAGAATAAATATATCAGCAGAGCTAAAAAGATAGAAGAATAAATAATAAGGAGAATAAATAATAAGAAGGATAACTGAGATAGAAAATATTAGTAAATCTGAGAAACGACGAAGTGAGGTATCCAAGGATGTTTTTTATTAGTCAAAAAATAGACTATTCTTATATAATTTGTATTAAATGACTGTCTGTAGATAATTCCAGCAGGGTTATATTTTGAGCAGAGATGATGTTCCTCTGATCTCAATTAGAAGTGTAGTATGGCCAGCAGAGTATATGTAGCCACAAGTGCCTCTCTGGACTGCCCCAGGTCACGTGTTAGGGAATGTTAGGGAATGAATATCCCATGGGTAAAGAACTAAGTTGACGAAAAAATAAATATAATTATAATAATAAACCTCAGATAACAATATCTATCAAAGAAGAATCAATTTAAGAAAAAAAAACTTAGCTCGAGTATGAAGAAGCAGATGTAGAAATAGGGAGGAAGACAAAGAATATAATAATTAAAAAATATCATAAGCAATTATTTCATACATACTCAAAGTATGATCTGAACTAATCATTTCTGGAGGAGAGCAATCTGTAGCATGACAGATTATCCACATTGTTCTAATTTAAAAAAAATTATCATGTATAAATTAAAAATAAGATGACATCAAGAAAAACTACTATAAAAATTACGGTAGTCAAGGACCACAGTGTAGTGAAATAATAGTTCGAAGAGATAAAATAAATTAAAACCAACCATGCAATATATAAGAAATTATAGAAAAATAATGATAGGCCAATGTATAAAGTAATTATACCCAGGTAGTATAGGAGCGGGTCAGCAAATGCCCTGTTGCGTCTTAGAAGCTCTTGAGTTGTTCTTGAGTTGTTATTAGGAACGCTATTGGAGTTTGCTGGTTTGTGATGAAATAATTGAGTGGACTGTATAATGTTTCAGAAAGTAATGGTTTATTGAGTCAAGGCGACATATTTGATTTCTTATTAACATTTAGATTGAAATAATTGATTGATTGCTGAAGCGTGCAGATTTTAACACGGAATGAGTGCCGGAGAATTGAATAAAAATAAAGCGGGGGTTTGCATCGCAACCCGAAAGCCTAGATGGCCTAACTAAATAGTCGCATGGTGTCCATGGTAATAGAATTAAAAATACTGAAAAAAGAACGGTATGTAGCCGCTGCGGCGAGTGAGAACGAGTGAACAGCTCGGAGTCTATAGTAGAACTAATTTAATTTTGTCTGTAGTCAGCCGGTCTGAATCTCGGTTGGCGATAACAAGAACAAACGTGACGTCATCTGCACGCTTCGCAACCTAGTATTTAGCTTACAAAGTACACATGGGTACTAAGTTTGACCATACTGCCCGCACAAAATCGGGGCGATTTTGTAACTTAATTAACTGTGAAATTACATGGTAATTTACATTACATGATGATAAATTCAATAATAAATAATCATTACAAATATAATAATAACGACATAAAAAATTGACATGTATGAGAATAGCGCATTAAAAAATCAGAAAATTGATAGTAGATAACAATATGTTTAACATATTAATCCATGTGCGGATTACAAAATACATAATGATTTACATTACATAGTTATTTACGTTATGTTACACGGTAACAGATCAACAATAATAACATTCCATGACATACAAACATGGCAATGCTACATGAGAATACAACAATTAGGTATAATAGTTAGTAGTACCTAAAAATAAAATAATGATCACAAAAAACTCAAAAATACACAACCATAGAGTAAGTACAATTGTGAAAAACATAATAATTGAAACAATAATAATATAACAATGCCCAAAAAATTCAAAAATACACAACCATAGAGTAAGTACAATTGTGAAAAACATAATAACTGATACAATAATAATACAACAATGCCCAAAAAATTCAAAAATACACAACCATAGAGTAAGTACAATTGAGAAAAACATAATAATTGATACAATAATAATATAACAATACAATTCATGTGATCGCCCCGGGAATGCCCCGGGCGTGAAGTAGGGTAATGTGATAAAGTTCACATTCCTGATACGTGTCACATGAAGCTCATGCGACTAATCCAGTGCCACCGGAAGTGGGCATAACTTATGAATGGGTCGACGTAGAACACGAAGTGTTGTGCGAACGTCCGTGACGCGCACTATTGAGTCCTGACCCGAGTAAACATTCGTGACTACCCCGCGTTTCCACTGAAGGGGGGGGAATTGTCATCTAGAATAAGGACTAGTTGTCCGGGAGTCAAATTCTTAGACGTACTGCGGCATTTGTTGCGCTGTTGCAACTGGTGCAGGTAGTCCTTTGACCACCTGTTCCAAATGGATTGGGTGAATCTTTGGAGCAGTTGCCATCTGCCCAAACGAGTAATATTGATTTGTGAATAGTCAGGTTCAGGGAGAGCAGTGAGCGGAGAACCAACCAGGAAATGAGCTGGAGTTAAAGCTTCGGGGTCCCTAGAGTCACTGGATATTGCGAACAAGGGGCGTGAGTAAAGGCAAGCCTCTATCTGAGTTAAAATGGTGTAATATTCCTCGAAGGTTAGAATGGTCGCGCCTACCACGCGTCGCAAGTGAAACTTTACACTTTTGACTCCGCTCTCCCACAGGCCGCCAAAATGCGGTGCTGAGGGAGGAATAAAGGACCAATTAATGCCTTGGGCTCTGGCAAGACCCTGGACGGACTGCTCAAAAACGGACGGACTGATAATATTAGACATTTGGACTCTAAAAAAAGAATAAAATAACATCACTGAAGGAGTACCATTATAGAATAACGAAAGACCGCTAATCGATTATGACATGAGATAACCTAGTTAACGCGGAAAAACAATTCTGGTTATTCTAAGCTATTAAATTAATTAAATTAATAATTAAAAGAATTAAAAATAAATAAATACATAATAAATAATAAATAAATAAATAAAATAAAATTTTTTTTTTACTTTCAACAAAATATTTTTTTTTATTATCTTATAATTTCTTGTAACCCCGAATTTTAGATTTTGTTACAAAATTGGTGAGCCTATAGTGGGTCTGAAGATTAAGACTGATCGACAAAAAATCAGTTTTATTACAATATTGATTTATCTTCATTCCATAAGAAGTATTGAATCAAACCATTAAAATCTGTAAACAACTTTATAACTTTTAACTTTACCAGAAACTTGTAAAATTTTGAAGGTTAGAAACGATAGCCTATAATTTGCAAATTTGTATACAACTTTTTATATGAAATTCGTTTTCCAAATACATTGTTTATTAATTTGGAGAAGGTCTTTAGAAAATCAGCTTTATCCAGTTGCATTATGAGATAGAGCACTGACATATAAAACTAATTTTATATAAGGTACTGCCGACATACAAGTGCCAATTTCTCAGTGACAATTAGAATTTGCATTTTAGAAATAAAATAATAGACCTAATTATTCAAAGGACACATTTTATTTTTTCCTTTAATATAACACGAAATTTTGTATATATGACAATTTTTTTAGCACTCGGAATAACACAGAATTTTTCCTTCTTTCCAGAATCATTATACATTGTAATATTTGGGGTTCTGCCCAACAATTTCTTATACCATACCTTACCTTACCTTATTTAATTTCTTACACCATTTTGAATCTATGTTAATTATATATCAAGTAGGTCAGTCAACGACTCAATATATGAACAGTATCCGATTATTCAGTACAGACCGTAGATGAGATACCTTTTAATATATTCACTTACTTACTCAGACAGTAGGAAATCTGAAACAGACGAGCTCCCTACGAGGTATTATAAAGATCGATGAATATTCTCAAAGCAAAATAGGGCTGGTAAACGGTGTGTAATAAAAATAACACACAACGCCTATATCGAAACAATTTTTTTTTATTATAAAAAAGAGAAATATTTAATGAACAATTTTTCACACGACCAAATACATTCTTCCTATTTAAATATTTAAACCGATAAAACGTTCAGTACATGTTAGGAAAAGGCAAGAAAATTATTAAATTATTAATAAAAAATATTCACAGTCAAATTAATTTTGTTAGCGATCTTCGTAATTCCAACGTTGGTTAGGTTGTTGCTCATCCAATAATAGCTTTGAACTGGACGAAGCTTTTCAGTTTCTCCATCGGTATCTTTACTCCTTGTACAATGACAGTGGTCATTTAGAGACCATAACGCTCCAAAAAAAAAAATAAAAATATTAAGCTGAACAAGAAATACACCAAATGATAAAAAAAATGTTTCAGGTATATGTAATGGAACAGGAATTACGTGAGATGAAAGAACCAAGTTAACAGTTTATATGTTAAGAACCAAGACGGTTGGTTATCTACTAATGCAAATTACTGAGGTCAGTATTAAAGGGGAATTATTCAGCTGCATTAAGCTGTGCTGGTTGAGTGAAAATCCAGACTCATAGCCGCACTTAATCCGTATCTAATTGAACAAAAAACACTAAAGGAGCAAACACACTAACTTTATACACATGCACATATATTAAAATCGTATCAAATTACATTGGGAGCCCCTCCTAACACGCGCAAGCAGACAGCAAATGTGTCTTCAGTGTTTGGTATGGGTCGGATATCATCATGTGTTGCTTTGGTTGGTTACTAGCGGGTTGTGGCCTACGGTACGGTAGAGGAGAACGGTATGGTTCCGGTGCGGAACCACTTGTGCACAGCGGTACACCTGAGAGGCAGGGGCAGATGTTGGCGCGTGCCTGCACAGCTGTTCCACACGACATGGTCGGCTACACATAGCCTCCCTCCCTTCTTCCCTCCGGATCTATTCATTAAATAGAAACCCAGACTTTAGTTCAGTAACCCAGTTCGCCCGGCCGCCAGACGGGTACAAAATACCAATTTAAGTACCGCCGAACGCGAAACAAAGCAAAAATCATTGTGCTGCCGAGTTCGCAAAGTGACATGGTACAAGAGTGGTGTGGGTAAAAAAAGGGAGGACAAAAATGCCAACAGATCGGCGAAGCCAGACACACTCCTCTACTGTACACGCCTGCTTCTTTCCTATAAAATCTCTATAAAATTACAAGTAGGCCTATGCGTATCGATGTAAGGGGCTCCAAATGCTCAACTGATTTTAAACATGTGTTAGTTCTAAAAATAAAAATAACAAAGGAAAGTAAAATAAGGACTTCATTTTTTTAACTAATGTAAAGAGCATGGCATCTGTTTACAGCGTGCCATTGGTAACTGTTAAATTTTTCCGTGCGGAAAAGTTTATGAGCCAATATTAAGTTAAATGTGTAGGGCATGAATAAAGATTTAATTAGATTAATGGTCCTGTAAGACGTATAAAGAATTAAGGTCAACAGTAACGGTTATAAAATTGAACAGTGCCTCTTATGGCAAGGACATTTAGACAGTAACTAAAACAGATGAAACAAGAATTCACAGTACATAAATACAGTTCTCGAAACCAGTAGCGGGCTTCCCAAGGTACGACAGGAAGAGAAACATCGAAATACGGAAGTAGCTCAGAATGGAAAACGTGCAAAAGAAAATTTTCTTTTCGACAACAGTCGAGTCAGTTGAATAAATCTACAGAAACTGTCAAAGAGATATTTAGAATATTGGGCAGAAAATATAACACGTTTGTGAGACTTGATAGAAAGTTTGCAGACTACACAATACCTTAATGGACCAATAAGCAATAAACCAACATATGAATCGAATAGAAGAAGGAAAAGAAGTGGAAGAGTAATCATTACAAGCATGACACGTAACTTCCTTAAACAGAAGATTTTTTTTGTTATTAGTAAAAAGTACCGTAGTGTAAATCGATGTTGTAATTTTATATGGTGTTAAATATTTTATGCTTTGCGGAATATTGGTTTCCTCATATTTTATATGAATTCAGTGTAAAACGAAAACATTATATATATATATATATATATATATATATATATATACTGGTTACCGAATCCCAGTATTTAACGGATTGTCTAAACAGACGGTTGTTCCATAATATAAACATTAACTCGAAGAAAAACACATAATTCTACTAACAAAACACTATTAGGTTTATAGTTTATAGTATTAATATTAATGTATTTCACGAAATTTGATCCTATTGAATAATTTGTTGCCTCGTACTTTTTGATGTTCCGATATATTTACATCGTCTGAAACTCGTAGACAAGGATACACTGTAGTACGAATTTCTGCTTCGCGACAACTCTCACAGTGCTTCTGTAGGTACAACAAGGATCGGTAGCCAAGGAAGTATTCCATTCATATTTAACGCAACAGCCGAAAAGGTGAGGAGGGACCGTATCGATTCAACCGGAGAGCGGATTTCATTGATAACTTTAAGGAAGGGTGAACGGAAGGTTGTCGACCCTCTTATAACTGGTAAGACAAGTCGAGCAGGTGTGAAGAAATCTCCCTTTCTGTAAGATCAGTGGTGTGTGTGTGTGTGTGGGTGTGTGTGTGTGTGCGCGGTGTTCGCCCTTGAGAAGTCTAGCGCTAGTCTAGTCCGTACGACATGGAACAGCTGACTGAGGAGGGCACGCGAGCTTGGAAACATTATTTGTTTAGAATGTTTGTGTACTGTCAACACCGTCTGTTTGGCTGTAGTTTCATTAAGCCTATGTTGTACTTGCCTTGCCGGTCACAATGCTAACAGCTGCAACACTGTTATCCTGCTGTGTATATTGCTTTGCTCTGTCTCTCCTCCTCATATCCTGCACTTTAGATATTGGCGAAAACCGCGTATTAAACAGATCATCTCAGATCCAATAACCAACGATTAACCGCACGAAAAATTAGTTCCATTACTCATTTTTCGCACTGGTATATATTATGACGTTTTAAGTTTCATATTTTTCATTACTGCTTATTTGTGATAAGAAAATTAAAACAGAAACCCTAAGACATTTTACGTTACTGATAAGGAATTTTACATTTACAGTGAGTTAGCGTTTTAAAGCTTTAATATTACGACTTCATGATATTACTGTCCACTTAGTGGTAAATAAATACACAGGACTAATTTTTTATCGTAAAGTTAGATTAATTCCATATCCCTCTTAAAAGTGACTTAAAATTATTTTTTACTACAATTCGCACAAATGAAAAGCAGAATTGTAAGTCAATATTCAGTTCACAGGACACATAACAAACTCTTCATGTGATAAATTTGTAACTCCTTATCGGACAGCTGATGTCAACAAAAACTCTTATAAAACCAACAAAATAATATCTATTTTCTGAAAGACTTATCTAGACCATATTAAGAAAACAGTTTACTTATTAAATTCTGTATATCCTCTGCTACTGAAAACCGTAATTTAAATTTCAAAAATGAATTAATGTTAATTTCTTAATAAATATATGGAAATACAAATATGTATGTCCTGCATTTTAGAAAGAAGGTAGCATTTAATTCAACGCAGTAGCTACGGAATTAATTAGCCTTTCAAAGTTTACTAATTAGTTAATTATACTTTAACAACCGTTTTTGAAATGCTGTTTGTTTAGTTTAGTTTATGAAAGTGCACTCTGAAAAATTTAGGCCTACTCCTAATTTAAGCACTCGGAAGTCGGAAAGGAGAAGAATAAGTGATCTTGATTTGTGGGTTTTAACACTTTTTCAACCTTGTGAGAGGGAACAGTGGCGTACGCAGGGGGGCTCAGGGGGCTCAAGACCCACCCAACCGCAAAAATGTAATATGCACTTCCTTAGTTTACTTTGTGCTCGTTTAAAATTACAAAATTGCATATGTCGGCCGATTTGGACGGAGATATAAATACTAACAAAATAAGTAGTTTATAATAACAATTATTACTTCAATTATAATTTATAGTTCATTGAGCGGTGTATTACACTGAGTGTAACTTTCAGTAAGCTACCTGTTTTCTTTCTCTCTCGCTCTAATTTAACGGCGCCACACCGGCCCGGCCACTATATCTAGTGAACCCTAAGAATTTTTACTTAAGTATTAAAAAAAAATAATATTTTTATTGAACTGAAATAAGTACATAAACCTTTTCCATAAAAATATTATTTAATACTTAAGTTAAATTCAGCACTTTTTTGCAGATATCAGTCAATAAATAAAACGATAATTTTAATAATGTTCCTAATTTCATATCTTAAATAATGCTGCTGTAATAATGAAAAAATTACTTTAATAACACTTTACATTTATATGAAATTTTTAATTTTTGGATAAGTCCACCAATGCCGAATAATACATTTTTAATAAAGAAAATGTGACACTTACTGAAAATAATACGACTACTAATACACTGTAACCATTAACTGGCATATGTATTCTATCTTATACTATAAATTGTAGAGGAGTAGGCTAATATATGGACTGCTAAGGTTCAGCCCCCCCGATTGATTTCTGCGTACGGCACTGAGAGGGAACATCCCTTTTAAGCTTTTTTACCAGACAACGGCTCACAAACATGGAGGATAATATCGGTATTTTACTGCCCGCAGATGTTTGTTTCAACTTATGTGTATTCGGATCCACTTGATCAATTGTAATGAAAGAAGTTTAAAAACGATTGCTTTAAGAACAAGACATTTGCACATAAGTCTTTAAAAATAAGGACACAATGGCAGAATAAAATTTTTGTCAGTTCTGTTATGTAATGACTAAATAAATATGTGCACCAATTAAACATTTTTTAATTTGCAAGTCCTAAAACAAGCGAATCATCTGAAGTTCCCTTAATAGAAAATCGGTTGAGGTATTCTGATTCTCTAAAGACAACGATATTAAAATTTTAATGAAAATGTGTATAAACCTCTACACCATTAAAGCAGCTTAACCAATTTTAATGTACCAAACATTAAACTGATTGTTTCTCATCCATAGATCTACATTTGATATGTTTAATGATACATCTAAATGTCCTGATTAACTATGTTGAACATAATATCAAATAATTAATCTACCGTTGTTCCGTTGTTCATGTCGAATGCTACACTCGTAGTAACGTACCAAGGTTTTTTTTCTAAAGATGGGGTTCTTACCTTTTTTTTAATTATTATAATTTTTTTATTTATGGACTGAAGGTAATAGATTAAATGTTACGGATCTCGGATGGAAACCAGAGACGGAAAAATCTGTATGATAATAGTATGTAATGATATAAGTAAGGTGGCAGGAATTACATTACAACTGGAAAGCTGTCCTCAATAGTACCCTCAACAGGGGTAAAAAAAGAAGAAGAATTTCTTCAATGTCTCTGTCGTCATGAGAATTTAGTTAAACATCCTATTGCGCAGAGTCAACATTAATGTAAAATGTTATTAGTGTAGCATTCTAAAAATTCAAATTAATCAAATAAACGTAAGTAGGGCCTACTCATATACACTGGGAAAAGAAAACGGGTAAACATTTTTATCACTTATATTAGTTATTTAGAGTAGTATTTTGTTTTCAAAATTTCTTTTAAATTTCATGTCTATTCCTTTTAAATAAAATGGACGAGATCGGTATTATTAGTGATACTTCGTTAACAAAAGTAACTGGACTAAATTATTTTTTATACAGTAAAATTCCAATATCCCTTCTTAAAATTGAACGAAGAAGTTTTCGGAAAATTTATAGCCCCAAGAAAACCGAAGATGGGTACACACATAGACCCAAAGAAGAGCTGTACAGGGATCTGGAAGATCTGGAAACGCTTTACTGAATGAAAAGACTGAGATTCCTTGCACATATGGTTCGGATGGATCGGTCCAGATTAAATAAATAAATTTTCAGCTATATTTGGCAACTTTCTAGTTTGAACGGATACACCAACAACTGAAGGAGGAAATTATGAAAATGGTTATCTCTTTGAACGACTGTGTGGATAGAAATACATACAGAAACAAAATTCGAAATATTGAGGTTCGGTGCGGTGAGAAGAAGACGAGAAAGAGGTGGAGAGTTGAAAGAAAGGTAGCGCATAGTGTGCGAATTAAGGCCTTCTGGCAGGAGAAGAAATGGAAATGATATTCACTTGGTCCACGGCTGGCCTGTTCGTGTAAACAACAAACATTTTAATAGTAAATATATTTTCATGTTCTTCTTATTCTTTTTCTTTTCTTCTTGTGTTTTGGCAGTCGTTTGCTTGTCCCTGCCCTCCTCCAAACCCCTTCACACTGGAATAACCAAGATCGTCATTACGAAGGCCACAGTTGAAAATCGACAAACGTTACAGCAGGAATCGGCATCATTAAAATGATCAAGACCTTTGTGTATCAGGCAGAAAGGTGAAAGATAATAATCATATACAGGAAATGAGACAAAGGCTAGTGAAAGGAAACCGGAACCTCATGTATATCATAAGAATATGAAGCGGAAGTTAGTGCAGCGCAATTCAAACATTATATAAAGCAATAATAAGTTACCCACGAATGTGATGAAAGCGAAACTTGGACACTAACAGAAATGAGAAATAAAATGCTTTCGGTTTCCGGAAAAAAGGGTTTCCTAAATATGGCTCAGTTAATGAAAACGATATGCAGTATCTAACGAATATGCAGTAATGATGAGTTGAGGCAATTGCAAAAGAGGTCACAATCTGCAGAATTTTTTAAGTTGGCGATATTTATGGGCAGAGGAAGTAGAATAATGAAAGAAAAGAAAAGAGAATACCAAGGAGGCGACAATTTTTGAGCAGGACAAATAAGGAAAGACATGAACTCGATGGCAAGGCAATATCATAGCAAGACAATTGCTGGGTGTCATTAATCAGCAGGTCACAGACTAGAGACGTTTAGTGGCGGATATTGAGTAAATAAATAGCTCATTCAAATGTTTGTTGGTATATTATCAAATAGTCATATGATTATTATAATTCATTATCCTAAAAGTTGTTTTTATTTGTTATTCAGAATCAGCTCTCGAAGAGCAATATGCAAGTATCAAGTGGATAAAAGAGCGGTTAAAAGTAGGTCTATGTATTATTTTGTAACTATAGCATCAACCAACGACCTGTTTGAGAAACTGTAACGAGCAATGGTCTATAAAATTTTACTTGAAGGCGAATACTTCTCAGTGTACTGGAAATTTCAAAAGAATTTGATACATATTTGAAGTGGATATTCGACTGCAAGTTTTTGTGAACGACTGTACTTGTCTGTGTGACGTCAGAGCTTGCTACTACTACTTATTACTAATTCATTGCCTACTGTTGAGAAAACACACTAAGTGAAACGGAGTGCTTCCTGAGTTTATGCATGCATACACGAACAACTGGCCATTCCCCTGGAAACTCGGCATAGGCCTATATGTATATCACTGCGGATTATCGCAAGCTCTTAAGTGTAAATTACTGCTCGGAATTTGAATAATTTAATACGCACTTTGTTAACGCATTTCGACGAGCAGGTATGATAGAGTCCCTGCGACGAAACAATTAAAAAAATAATTAGGAATTACTGTATACTGACAATTACACGATCATTTATACAAATTAATTTTTAACAATGAATGCAGATAAAGAATTAACACTATTTTTATTGTAACCTTTATGACAGGTTCTTTAATATTTCAAGAGTTTTTTGTGTCCATTCTTTTTGCTGTCCAGACTCTTCCGATACTTTTCTGGCACCGTTTAGGAAGTAAAATCTGGTATGCTCTTATGTTTGTTCTAGAGTTTGGCCATGAAATGTTTGTAGGTTTTTTGATGGATTGTTTCATATACGAATGCAGTCAAGTTTCGTGAGAATTTCAATGTTATACTTAATACTCTTTTGTTATTAGACTGTGATTGCTTTGTAATACGCAATAAATATTTTTTTAATGCGTATCATTAACGATACATTTCTTCTTCGTCTTCTGGATCTTCTTCTCCTTCTTCTTCTTCTTCTTCTTCTTCTTCTTCTTCTTCTTCTTCTTCTTCTTCTTCTTCTTCTTCTTCTTCTTCTTCTTCTTCTTCCATGGCGCCACAGTTTGGGGTCGAACCTTAGCCTCCATAACGATACATTTACAAATATATATAATTTCCTAAGTGTTATAACAAAGATGTCTTGTGCTATACGTTACAAGAAAAATAATGTGAAAATGAAAATGAGTAACTGCACTTCTAAGTAAATTCTTTTTTAGGTCTCTATCTATAGTAGTACCGGTTATCTTAACATGTTCTTACCGGCTAAAGAACGAATGTTCCATCTTCAGTCTGCAAGAAATTTAGAATTTAATGAAAAATGAGTATGGTCGTACTCAGAAGCAAAGGTATAAAGTTAAATATTATCCTATATTACTTTAATTACGATAAAAAACACATAAGCTAACAAAACGATATCAAAATAATCAATAAAATATAGCCAGCATTATGAAAGCATTCAACAAACTATTGGTCCTATAATGCTATTATAGCATCAAATAATGCTATTACGAATCAAACTACATTACAACTTTAGTACGTCATTAGTACTACTTTAATACTACATCGTTACAGTGTAAGTTCTGTTGTCAGGCCCATATCATCTGAAATACTGCGTTATGTGGCACATTTCTGACATAGTATTCGCGGCCAACACCACGGTGACGAAAGCCTCCTGTGATTTATCGATCTCGTCTTTTCGGTATCAGAAGTTATCGAAGAAATTGACTGCGATCAAGAAGTTTCAAGCTACACACGCTTCGATCACTCTTCCTTCAGAGGATTTTCTTTGTTTTTTTTATAAGTGGACGTTTGAGAATTCCTTAAAGATAATTGAAACATTCAAATAAGTTTCCTTAAATTATATTTTTGTATATTTCACTACCGGTTGTGTAATTCATCTTAAACAGTTTTAGTTTAATTATCTCTCTATTTAATTCAGTGGTTCTGGAGAATACATATATAACACCATGACCTCAAACGGTAAGTTTTTAAATACAGAGAACCTCACTAATTCGTCACTTACGGGCCCGACGGGGTGACGAATTAGCGAAGGAGTAAGAAACAAACCCATTAATGACAATATAAAATATTTTGTTACAACACTACCAATGTATCATTAAGTTTTTGATTGATTTGGACAGCTTTTTCAGTGATAATTGACCCGCTTAATGAAATTCCTTGGGAGCGCTGCTGAGGGAACCATATGAACTTTCTACGGTTCATAGATTTTTCTAGCTTAATCCAATTTTTCTAGAGTGGCTGTCGTTGATCTTTGCTTTTCAACACACTTCCTTCTTATAAAACAATATTGAATCAAATGTTCAATTATTTGTTACTTGCGTGGAGAATCCTTCCGATGTGCGTAGTCCTTAAGGTGTTGCATGCCGGTGAGTCGTCAGCAGCTGTTTGTTGCGTGTTAATCCTGGTTATGAATGCACTAATTCACTTTATCACATATGTACACTACACTTGACATATTGGTGATACATACAATTATGTCGTATAATTATACACTCTGGTTTACAACGTATTCTTGAATTTACATTAAGTGTATTTAACACAGTTCGCGTCGCTTGCGTCTCGATTATCTCATACCGTCGTGAATTTAACCCGAACTAATTCGCTTTCTTAAGTGATTTCACCACAGCATATCGTATTGATGAACATTTATATGTAGTATTTACTTCTCGTTGTTCGTTACTACTCCGAACATTCACTCATTAACTTATTACTGTATATTAAACTTTATAAATTTAACGTTAGCAATTATCGCGTTCCCGTACTTCTGTTTACTGCTGCGAATTTACTTTATTCTTTAAATTACTAATAAAATTTTATCTATATAATTAACGCAAAACAGCGCACGCGAGTCTCTTCAGTGTAGTTTCGCCGATATAAAAGAAGACTGCCTGATTTCTCTCCAAATTCATATTTTCATACTAGGCTTTGAATTTCCCTTACCAAGTCTCGATAAAAAACAATCCCATAGGTTTAGACTAGCGCTAAATACAAAATCGCCCAATCTCCTTAGCGAAAACCTCCCGCGCAACATATGATGCTTCCTCTGATTTGCCAAACGTTTTTCGCGTCTCACGTGCTTAAAAAACTAGCGTCACTATCTATCTCACTCTTACATCGCTCTCTCGAACATAACGGTATCTATTGTTACATGCACTAAAAGTTTACAACATTGGCAAACACCCCTAATATCCTAGCGAATAATACATTTTATGATAGTTATGTCGAAAAACGTGACTTAGCCTAATATTACCTTCCTTATAGACGTCAGCCCCAAGGCCGGCGTTGCTAACCTACCGCTATACTCTACAGCTTTTTACAAGTTAATTTCTTTCACGTAACGCCGCCTAACGGTACAGGCGTTTCACTACCTCCCCTCTTTCTAAAACATATACATTTCTTTGCGTTCAGCATAGTTTGATTTCGTAAAATTTGCAATTGCTCAATTTTTGCGTTACAATCTGCAGCTTCAGTTTTGCTCATAAACTCTTCAATTCGATCATCATTCTTCTTGATGTCATTTAATGTGGTACGTGGAACACCATAAATTTCCTACATAGTACTCGCACTTTCCTAACCTTTCCGAAGGCGCTGGAAAATTTCGTATTTTTTTTTTTCTAAATCAAGACTTTTATAATGAGTACGTTTAGTAGACATGACTGACCGCTAGCAGTTCTACTTGAAAACTGATCAGAAAAATACACAACAAATTCTTGGAATCAGCACAAGGCCTCGGCGAGAATGAATTTTCGGAAACGTATTGCGACACAACACTTTTTGTGCCGCGTACACAAGTACGAAATACCCATTTTCGGAACCAATACCTTCCGCATCCGTTCTCCTGGCTATTATTAGAAGTCCGGCTACAGTCAGCACCTTTCTGGTTTACCCCGGCTATAGTTAGAGCGTATAATGTTACTGGGTTGTTAACAAAGAAAAAGAAAAAGTAGGTTTAGTGGGTGACGACTTAGTGAGGTTCCACTGTATTCCATTGAAATTACGGTAATGAAAGGCAATGTGTAACATTAATTAGGTGTATAAAATTAATCCTGTACACCTAGTATTACCATATTCGTGCTAAGAGTACTGGTATGGGACTATCCAAAGTGACATTTCGTTACCCAGAAATTTCCGATAACCGGAAACTCTACTCTTACATTAACATTAACATTAACGATCACGTAACGAAAACGGCGCAATCCGAATATACCGGACATTGAAACTTCTACTGAATATACCCTACCACTGTTTCTGCTGCTGCCTGCTGTAGCTCTTCCATCTACTACTATTACTACTACTACTACTACTACTACTACTACTACTACTACTACTACTACTACTACTACTACTACTACTACTACTACTACTACTACAACTACTGCTACTACTACTGCTGCTGCTGCTGCTGCTGCTCCTGCTGCTCCTGCTGCTCCTGCTACTACCCTGTTGCTGCTAATGCTGCTGTTTTGGAAACATATTTATTTTAGATAATATATGGAACTAATGAATTACTGAACTGTAGGCTTATGTGCTATAAGAGGAAGTAAAATAAATCTTATCGATCAACTGCGTTGTGAAATAACCAGTAATGTTAACCAGTACTCAACAATATTTTGTTTCACTGTAGTGTCACTGTCAGTATATCAGTCCCGTTGTCGTTGAAGTGAAGTCAGCTGATTAATTACGGCACTAATTACTGTCCAGGTGATTAATAGAGTTTTACGCGTGGCAACAACGCGTCACGTGTTATTAGGGAGACTCGCTAATGAAAATTCAGGTGATATGCAAATCGAACGTCGTCGTCGGTGCTCATATCTACAAACTTGTATCTGTTCACTATTTATCAGTCATTGATATGAGATAACAAAGGAAAACAACGGATTAACAAAGGGGTTCATGCACGTGGTGGATACAAGGTTGCATGTCAATAGCAGTTCGCAGATTTATTCAAATGGAATCCGTTATTCAAAGGGAAAAATAATATCGTAATAACGACCAATTGTTTTACTTAACGTAAAAAAAACATGTGTATTGATTAAAATACAACTTGTGGTCATGTTTTATGCTTTACAATACTGTAAGTCACAGCAATGTCAAGAAAATACTTTACCTGTAACTCGAATGTTTATTGTTTAAATGCATTCGTGGCATGGTTAAAATTATAGTAAAAGATAAAACAATAAAATAGTTTTAGTGATTTTCACTCGTCAATTTATTAAAATTGTAAATCCATGACAGCTGTTTCGGCAACACAGTGCCTTCATCAGATGGTGTAAGCTGACTAATTTTCGTACAATAAAATACAGAATATAAAATACAAGGCAAGTGCTATTGTTTAGAGAGCGATAGTAATCTCGTGTCAATAAGATTTAATACACATTACACAAACATATAACATAACATAAACCAAGTATATTTATACAAATTGAGCAGAGGCGAGCTATTTAGGTCTAACTAATCATTTAATAAAACATTTAAATATTTGTGTTTATTAATTTCAAGGATTTCTAATAAATCAAGCTTTGGACCCTTATCAGACAAATGTAAAATTTTAAAATTGTCATTATAACTATGGGCTTTTTCTAACAGGTGATTTGCACAATTTGATTTGCCATCATTATATCTAAAACTATAATTGTGACCATACATTCTTTTTTCGAAAGATCGAACTGTTTGTCCAATATAAACTTTATTACAAGACCCACAGGATAATTTGTATACACCAGACTTTTGCAGTTTATCTGTTTTACTCTTCTTATTTTTAATATATTTTCCCAATGAAGACTGCGTCTTAAAAGCTATATATACATTCTTTTGTGTGAAATATTTACCAGTCTTATCAGAAGCAGAACCTATGTAAGTGAGAGTGTGATATCTTTTAATCTGTGTTAAAGGAGGGTAAACTAGTTTTAAAGCTTGTGAATAAAATTTTTTATTTAACAAGTGATCTATGAGGCTAGGTTGGTAACCATTGTTGACAGCTATTTGTTTAATACTGTTAAGTTCTGATTGGAAATTTGAGTCTGATAACGGAATACTAACTAGTCTGTGGATAAAACTGTGAAAAGCGGCCAATTTATGTGAGTATGGATGTGTGGAAGTATTGTGTATTGTCATATCTGTATGTGTAGGCTTATGAAAAATACCAAAGTTTAATTTATTATTGCATTTTGTTATTGTAAGGTCTAAAAAATTGATGCTATTGTTATCTTCTAATTCTATGGTAAGGGTAATATTTTTGTGTAAATTATTAATAAAATTAAGAAAGATCAGTAATTAGCTCTAGAAATAGCTCTAGTTATTAGCTCTAGTTAGAACTAGCCACATAACTGATTTATTTAGCTCTACACTAGGATACTTCATCTAGCGCCATGGAGTATTTTTCTAGTGGCTTCTGTCTTCCGGCTTCCCTGGGCTACATTTATCGGCAGGGTGCCAAAAACGTCCTGCTATGGACATGATTTGCCAACGCTTAGGTTAGAAGTTAGGTATTCTCCTGCGTTAAGCCTACCGTAATTACCTCATTTCCTTAAGCAGTCACCAATTCGAGTCAATATTACTTAAATCCCACTTCTTCATATTCAATGTAATATTATTCAAATATAATTATTTTTAAATTTAAAAAAATATTTAGTTAGTTTTATCTTTATATTATTGTTATTATTGTTATTTTTTATTATCATCCCGTCTCAGAGGCAGCTGTCCTGGTGATCGCTGGGGTCATCCGCTTGGATGTCTACCTCAGAAAACTCGAGGTCGTCAAAGAGATCGCTTAACAAGAAGACAGATTCGCATCTCTCGGTAGTTGTCAAAGAGCCTATGGTGATGATACAAGAGGACGCTGGATGACTGTACTCATTAGGCACGTAAAGCCGTAGAACAACAGGAAGCATGGGGAGGTCGGTTTCTACCTGATGCAGTCACGGGGATTCTCGATCGTACGTCCACAAGACGGGAAGAGGCTTAGCACCGGATTTCCTATCCTGTCTGGTGGCCGTGGATGACGCGCAGCATAGGCTCTTTAAATGTGAAAGGTGGACCACACGAAGAGAATCCCTGGTGGCAGAGATGGGCATAACAGCTCCTGAAAAATTCGTCGGAGGTATGCTTCGAGAGAAGGATGCCTGTAAGAGTGTAGACGGTATCCTTCAGGCGGACCGTACCTTCAGGTAGACGTTTACCTGGACCGCCTGTAAACGATCAGACGTGAGCCGTTAGGTGCAGGGAAATGGCTGAGCCTGGTCCAGATTCCTATTGGAGGTTTAGTGGGTGTGACGTTAGTCTAAGCGTAGATTGAGGGGAATCGGAATGGAATTCAAATTCCGATTGAATAAATATGCGAACTGCTGTTGACTTTATGTGTTAAGCGAAAATTAGAAAAAGTTTTCAGCGCGCTTCGTTCCGCGCGGTTGCGTAAATGCATTTTCTTCTGTAAACAAATTATTATTAATATTATCGAATGTGACAAGACGCCCGTACCACATATAATACAGGACTACATAAGAATGCTGAAGAGCACTGCAACCGTTCTTCTCCTTTTTTTGCCAGACCTGCTTCCCACTTCTTTCTGTTCCGGATTTCATTGCACTTATTTTTATTGTAACAACATACAGATCTCACAGTAAAAACCGACGAACTCAAACCCTAACAGAACACGAATTCTGACATATTGGGCGCAGAAACAAATAGAAACACATACTTTTTGGTGCGCGCGCGCGTCTGTATGTGTGTTTACATAGTTTAATCAAGATTAAACATTCAAAATTATTTCCTATCCACTATTCCAGTAGGCTAATAATGTATAAAATTCAATACATATACTTTCACTTCACATCTTGAAAGTGTTTCTTGATGAATGTAACAATTTGAGTAGAATTTCTCACATCAACAGACAGGTACTTATGTTAGCAGTTATAATGTATAACTCATAACACAGTAATAATCGATATTTACATTCAACCATCTAAGTAAAATCAATTTACAAGATAAGCCATTGTTTGACATACAAAGTGGAACTGGATAAGGATGTACAATATGAAGGATAGTAAGAGAATTAATAGGCAGTTAAGCTTAGAGTAGAATAGCGAGAGAGTACAAAGAAAAAAATAAGTTTTATATACCAGTAAATTAAAAAAAAAGTAATCTACGTTTACATTATATTATGTGTTAAGCGAAAATTATAACAAAGTTTTCAGTGCGCTTCGTTCCGCGCGGTTGTAATTAATTAGTAGGTGTCGTTGTTGTTGTTGTTTGTTGTCGGTAAGGGTGAACGCAGCCGGATAAGGGAAGGATTCAGACAAAATTATATGTGCGGAATGGGTGCGTGCTGTTCCACGCTGTCGACGTCAGCTGGCCAACAGCTGATCTCACTCATGCGAGCAATCATTGTATCAACACAAACTTTTCTCATTAAAATAATACTACTGGTTGTGTGAATTTCCAGATCCGCTGGACATATTCTTCACGCTACATTAACTATCTTGTGGCGGTTCGAATAATTAAACTTTTGCTTCGTTCGCCAACTTGGCGTTTTGAAAGTTCATCTAATTAAATCCGCCTGCGACCCTCTTTCTAATACAAACTACCAGAAAGCCGCGATTTTTTTGAAAGTTTTCCTCGGTAAATGTGCGTAATTTTTCTGTCCTTTAAGACCGCTGCCACGTCTTATACCGCTACTTTGGGTCTGTTCAGTTCGGTGAATCATTCTAATCATTTCGGGATTTTATAATGTTTAATTTAAAAGTCTTAATAAAGTACACAGAGATCTTGGAATTTTCGTATTCATGGAATATTTTTACTGTTCTTGTACAATACATAACGGCATCCAACTTGCGTTGACGCCTCGGTCGTGAAAGCATTATATATCAGTGACGTACGTTTTTTTAATAATCTCTACATTTCTCTACATAGAGTCTTGATTGTATTACAAATAGGTATTACAAAGAAAACTTGCAAGGGTTCGAAAGCGGAAAGAAGAAAGAGTGGATTAAGAGATGGAATGTGGCCTTTTATGGCTATACGAATAAAAATATAAAGAAATTAAATGTAAAGGAGTTGTTATGGCTATACCAAAGCCCACAGATGCGAAAATAAATTGGATAATGGTATATAAAAAGTAACGATAAAATAAAGCACTACAAATATAGAATTAGCGACTAACAGTTAGGCTACGCTGTGTAGTCTATACGTGTTTGCCGTTCGTGATCCGACGATATCTGTAATTTTTAGTACTGATACATATAAGCAGGTTATTGTTCCTAGAGAACCAGGAACAAAGAAATAAAAAAGTATGATAGGATTTAGAAATCCAATCTTTATGAAATAGTTGAATGTTGTATGAAAAAAATGGAACCGAGGGAATTTGGAGAGGTATGGATCCAAACCTCTTATGGATCTAGACCGAAAGGTTGATAAATATTCCTGGTGTTTGGTTAAGGTGTGTACTGGCTCATCTTTGGAATATTACAGACGTGAATACTGAATTCAGTCGACTGTAATACTGCATCCTATTGTTATAGGATTTTTGCTCCCGGTAAAAGTTAATGGTAATACTGTAACCAAAAAAGAAGGACAAGACATACACAATACTATACACAACGCAGTGTAGGGCGTTTTTCATTTAATTCGACGATAGTAACTTTCCTCTAAACTTAACAAATTTTGTTTCGTGCTTCCAGAAAGAAACGTATCCAGCTTGTACGATACGACTTCTCGTGTAATCGGACACGTAACGAAAACAAAATTTGTACCCGTCGACCGGTATAGAAAAGGTGAACGAATTTTGGTCAGCAGATGTTAAAATACTATTTATAGAATATCGTATGTACAAAAACAAGAACGGACAGCGGCGCGCATAGTTATGCTTAAACTAGGCCATATGCCTTTGCAGACAATAAAGGGCAGTCACCCCATGACTGAAGGGTTCAACAAAACCGGGATCTTTGTTAACAACACACAAACACACACACACACACACACACACCTTGGTTACGAGGGGAATCACGTCGGATGATCCAGGCTAATGTGGCAGATGAGCTTCTCTCTCTTCACCAGTGTGTGTGTGTGTGTGTGTGTGTGAGGGAACGCGTGTGCTATCAACAGATGCCTAAAGTTAAATACAAGCTTTAATCGAACGCCAGTTGATTTCCCGCCTACAACCCTATTCAACGGTGCCAACACCTTTAGTAACTGTTTTTTTGAAAATACAGCGAGTTATGTACGAGAGTGATCAACAAATGTGCATTGAACTTATAGACGCATTGTTGGCGTTTGAATAAATATTATCGCATCATTGCACTTACATGTTAGCACTCACAGTAAGAGGCATGATGTACTCGCATAATACTTAAGTAATACTATGTTTAAACGCGACGTAACGGCCAAACGTTATAATTCATAGAACGAATAAGCCTTTGTTTAAAAAAATGGCAGGCATATAAATGGTTATCAATTATGTGTGAGCGGAAACTTTACGAACGTAAACCCTCGCATCTAATATTAATTGTTATACACTTTTAAACAGATAAATTCTCTATATACAAGCTGAATGCATTGTTTAGTCAGTTTCAAAATGTGCTTCGACGCATCTAATGTTAACAAAGTTAATCACCATTCTACTCTGTTTGGGATTTGCTCTTTGCTAGTCCGCCCTGCCACAGTGCTATTCTAATACGTTTACATATTACTTGTCCATTCCCCTTTTTTTCTGTTTATCTGCCATTATGATCCGTCTTCAACAAATTCATTCGCGTCGGTTAATCTTCTGAGTTGTAATTTCCTTAACAGGCATCTGTAATATAATATCTTAATTATAATATTTTTAATACTATTTTAAGTCATTAATATTTTAATATCTCTAATAACTGGTTATTGTTTTATAGGTTGATCAATCGTAACGTCCTAACAGGTATCAAGCCATCCATACACAATTCAAATATTTTATATTTTATATATCGATCTTCATAACTTTTGCCTGCATTCCTTGAATATTTTCTTGGTTATATAGTCTAGACCATCTTCAATCTGTGGCAAAAATATTTGATCTTCCGCACACTCCAGGCTATGTAGTTACTTTGAGCTTTACTTACCTCCAACTTAAACATCATACCCTTACATTTTTTTACATGTTTTAGATGGTTTTCGACAAATATTTAAAACTAAAGTTGGCTATTCATATCCAATTTCTTCCATTGTTTCTATTGTTCATTTATTTTCCTAAAATCCTAAATACAAATATTTACCCTATTAGATATATTGCGTACAGTTATGGAGATTCACAAATTATTCAACATAGGCATCCTGCATAGATTCCACTCGACAGTTTTCCATGAATTGGTATACGCACCGTAGTAGTTCATCTAAATCAGACCGTCCGAGAGATTACGGAGAAGAATACCTGTCTTCCGACAAGATAAAGTCTATACCCTGTCTCGCTCTAACACAGGAGGATCTGGGGGCATGATGACCAGCTTCTAATCGGTATTGCTAGCGCCGTAATTCCAGGAGATTAAAGAGAAAGTGGCGAACAGCCATATAAGATCAAATACATAATTAAGATTCCAACTTTGTCGTTTTTACTGTATGAACTGCTACTTGCCATGTTCCGGACGAGGCCTTTCAGTGAGTCCACCATTTTCAAGTCCTAAACCACGACGTCGCGTTTTAGGACTTGAAAATTGTGGAAACACTGAAAGGCATCGTGCGGAACATGGCAAGTAGAAGTTCAGCAAGTAAACATGACAAAGTTGGAATTACGGAGACTGCTAATTCAAATAACAAGATGAACAGAAATATAATTAAGAGGTTTACTTTTTTATAACATTTTAATTTGTTGTATCTCTCATCTCATCTACTGAACTATATGTAATGAGTAGATGGTAAATTTCTTATGTTCAATTAAAATTAAAATGTATACCGGAATTTACTCCTTCTTACTTTCGATGTGCCTGCTTTATACTTCCTTTATGAATATCTTGTGCCGCCTTAAATAATATATGGCTGATGTCAGATTTTTTTAATGCCTGCAAAAATTAAGCATGAGCTATATTATCCTACGCTTGACCTGAGTATAAACATAAACGCAGTTCTCTCACTAAAATTTCCTTAAATCTTTACATAATTTACGTAAAATATTTTGTGCACAAATATATTAGTATTATAAATGCACTAAAATGAAATAAAGAACCAAAGTTTTGTCAGACAGTTGCGTTGTCCGATAATTTTATTTCAGGAAGTATTTTTTTTCTTTTAATTTCAGAAAGTTACATTTAAATTTGTCGTTTTGTTGTTTTGAGTTGTTGTTTTGGTCAGGGCGGTTCCATGGCATCCCTATATTCTCCTCGGGCTTACGAAACGTCACATCAGCTCTTTTAAGGGCTAAATAATACCTACAAGCACCATCCTGAAACAACAAATTTAACATAAACCACCATAGAAAATATTAAAAGAAACATGTGTAAGTAAGCGTCATCACCAACATTAGCGTTTATCTTCCCACTGCTCGTGTGGATTTGAGGTGCCAATTACATCAAAGTCATTAGAAACTAGTCCACTGTAATAAGCTAACTTATACTTCCGTCTTGCATCTTTGTTATAAACCCGTCTCGTGCGCCAATCTAGTAACCTTCTTGACCGTAAGCCAAATGTAGGCCTACTACGCATAGTTAATAAGATGATGTCACGATATTACCGATTGTAGCGATGGTATAGTTACTGTGTCAAAACACTTATTTCTCTTGTGTAAAATATATCTTTTTTAAATTAATTTTATGTTTTCTAAGATTTATATGGTTCGCATATACATATTTGGAAGCGTTTTTATGCAATTTAATTATGTATCATTACACGTAACCAGTACCTTAATGAATATATTGTTTAAAACCTGTTGTAAACTGATTGGATAGTTTCATACATATCATGCATAAGTCTCCAATCATGTGGGATACTAAATAAAGTAGCAAACGTTTAATTAAGTAAAGATCGATGTAGGCTTATATTAAGAACATATAGATGTATAATTACGAAGTTGAACAAAAATTTGTTATTTGACAGACTCAACTATAGATATTATACGTTAAGTCCGAAAGAAGAAGCTATTTTATTACCTTAGGCTACGGAAACGTGTAAGAAAATAGGCTTATATAATGTTTCTCTCTCTCTCTCTCTCTCTCTCTCTCTCTCTCTCTCTCTCTCTCTCTCTCTCCTCTCTCTCTCTCTCTCTCTCTCTCTCTCTCTCTCTCTCTCTCTCTCTCTCTCTCTCTGTGTGTGTGTGTGTGTGTGTGTGTGTGTGTGTGGTGTGTGTGTGTGTGTGTGTGTGTGTGTGTGTGTGTGTGTGTGTGTGTGTGTGTGTGTGTGTGTGTGTGTGTGTGTGTGTGTGTGTGTGTGTGTGTGTGTGTGTGTGTGTGTGTGTGTGTGTGTGTGTGTGTGTGTGTGTGTGTGTGTGTGTGTGTGTGTGTGTGTGTGTGTGTGTGATAAGAAGTAGAATGCAGATGTCTGTAACGTGCGTGCAACAAATTCTAATACAATTGGAGATGAAATCAATTATTACTATGACAATTAGAATCTAAAAAACATTAAAAATACTTTTAATATTTTGGTGAAGGGTTTGTGAGGATCGGTCAAAAATATAACAGAAATTTTAACTTATTTTTGTCAACGTTTCGAGAATGTTTATTGCCATCATCAGGACAATTGTTTCTGACGCCAAACACACGATTAAAAGTACTATCGTCCAATACCATGAATTACTATGCTATTATTAATTAGTATACAGGATTACAATATATGATTAATTAGTCCTGTTAATCATTAGTTTTAGCTATCAAAATTACACTTACTTTAATTGCACTTAAAATTAAACTTCTTTCAATTAATAAAATACAAAATTTAAATTTGAATGGCATAGTATTTCAGTTCATCAAGTAACTGCAACACTGCCACTTCCGAAAGAAAAATAAACCTATGTAACAACAGAATTTATTCAATCGAATTACTGTTTCCTTTGAGAACATATTTGTTGTTACTCATCAAAATTGATAATGTAAAACAAATTTCTGCTTGGATCTCATTGTCTCTTGTTTGTGATGTGCTCTCGTGAGAATATCCGTAGCTGAACACGTCCCGAGGGATGATCAGCAGTATCCGTGAGGTGGGTACAGAAACGGTTACAATTATCATTGAAGCTCCCCGACGCCCCTAATCAATGTCTCGACCCACCCTCTGCCCACCCGTGATCTTCCCGTGCACTTCCTCTTCATTACTCAGTAATTGTGCGAACTGTCAGAGGGAACAGTTACGGGCTGTAGAATGACGATTCGATCGCTCGCGCTGGATGCAGCAGTTGGTATTCAAATTGTAGCACTCGACTTTACATTTAAGTAGGCCCACATAACAAATTATTTAAATGAATTTGATATACCGTTCTGTTAATTTATACTGTACTTCTGTAACAAAATATATAAGTTTCTATTTTCACGACACTATTACATATGTGTAAACTGTTTTCAAGGAGGTTAACAGAACTATCTTCCAAGTATAAAAAGTGCAATTTTTTTGTAAAATTCCAGTAATAATTGAAACGTAGCAAGCATTCAAAATTAGAATATTTTCTTATTTTCCAGCGCTTTAATGATTACACAAAACTCCTGTTACGTATTCTAATTACTTCCATGCTCCATAAGGAAATTGAAGTATTGTGATGGCAAAAAAATCCTGTTCGAGATAAGGGCTGATTCTGATTGTAGTACCCTCAAAACATGAAGTAAAGTCATTTTTCGAAAAGTGTCTGTGTGTGTGTCTGTCTGTGTCTGTGTGTAGAATTTTTCTATGGCAAACGATAACAGCCGCAAATTCAAACAGAATCAACTAATATTTTGCACACGTCCCTGAATAGTAGAGGACTCAAAGCTTATTGATTTTGGTGAAGATTGGTTAAGAGCAAGGAGTAGTTTACCAGCAACGTTTTATGTTTTAACAATGGTAATTTTTTATGACGAAGGATAACTGCCGCAAATTTAAACAGAATCAAATAATTTTTTCCATACTTTCCTGAATTGTAGAGTATTCAAGATCTGTTGATTTTAGTAAACATCGGTTAAGGGAAAGAGGTAGTTTACCTGCAACATTTTATGTTTTAACAAGAGTAATTTTTTTATGACGAACGATAACTGCCGTAAATTCAAACAGAATAAAATATTTTTGTATATGTGCTTGAGTTGTAGAGGAATCAAGGCCTGTTGATTTTGGTGAAGATCAGTTAAGGGGAAAGGGTAGTTTACGTGCAACGTTTTATGTTTTAACAAGAGTAAAGTACTAGATTTTGATAAATAAAGTATCCTGAAAAGATCATTATAATCCACTGTAGAAACGTAGATGAAATATCTATAAGTGAAGTGGCTAGTTGAAGGGGGTGGGGAATTTTCTATAAATGAAAATTATAGTTGAAGGGGAGGGGATAATTTTTATTTATATGTCATGTATACTACGTTATCGGCAACAAAGAAGTAGTTTCTTGTTAAAATTCCTTCCCAGGCTGTTTGGCGTGGTCCAATGTTTTCTACAAACCAGACGTTTCGGCAGTGCTATCTACTGCCATCATCAGTGAAAATCGAATTCGCTAACGTTAGGTGTTATACGTTAGTGACCACAGTACTATGGTTAAGGTTGAAGAAAGAAGTAGTTTCTATGGAAATATTTCATTTCGAAAATGATTTTAAATATAAATCTTACTTAGAACATGGAAGTCATGTATGGTTCTCCATACCGATATTTTTTCATATGTTTTCCTTTATCCTTTCCTACGACTGCGCCTTTCTTCCCAGCGGTTTACGTCGTAGTATTGTCTTTCTTAATTTAATTTTTAGATTTAATTCACTTATTATTTATCAATTTTTGTGCACATTTTCTCTTTTCTAAAATCTTCGTCTCATAGACATCAATTTTGCTGCTTTATACATCTGCGATATATCTGTTTTTTACTTTCATGTAATACAGCAGCTATACGTAATGAATTTCAGAATTTTAATTTTGGTTGCCTCTAAAATTCATTGTTTAACATGCTGCTATTGTTCCACGTGTGTACTCAAAATTATTGAATATGTTTTGTATCCTCTGTCACAATTATAATAACCCTACTCAAATAATTTAATTGACTAAAATATGAACAAGTGATCTGCAAATCTATATGCGTTGATTGTTTTTAGTTCTCTTCTTTACAAAGATCGGTTAGCTAATTAATGCACGTGTCAAAAAATGGCGATTACCAATCATAGACCTCTTCAATCTTTGCTTGAGACACTCCTTACCTCGATTACTCACAGGGCATCTTCACTTTGTTCCTACGCTTTGACCGCTATAGAACTAATACGTAATTTATCTAACCCTATATCCCTATATCTCTAACGAATTTTGTAATAAATGATATTAAAAGACTCTTCTAACACCAAGAAAACTATGATAATTAGCGGTGATAAAGGGTTCCCCACCATGGTATCGATGTGTGTGAAACGTAATGGTAACATGGCGATGACCTCACCTACACATATGCGTGTAAGCACAACCACGCACAGACACACACAGGCACACTAGCTAGCAGGCCAGTAAGTCTCTGTTATTGTAGTGAACCGTAATGCCTGATGAGCAGATAAGATGATTGACTTAGCTTCGATTACACACAGAGGTTCAGCTTAGGGCTTTGATCACAGAGCGCATCCAACATTCGCAAGACCGACCGACATAATATTAATGCTCTGTAATTAACATAAACTATTCGTTGTTCTAATAAATTTAAGGGAAAACAACAATCATCTGTAACTGTTAACTGTAACTGAGGTTTTCAAGACAAACTTTCGAAATGTATCAACTATGTATAAATAAAATATTGTACATAAAATTTAAGCTTCTCTTAATGCCTTTATCATTTGCAGTTGCCACTTTTGAAACGGCATTAACATTACGGGCATAATCGTATTTCGACAATTAAAAATTTTTTGGTTTTTTTATAAAATGTTATTAGTGATTACAGTGTAACTGCAGTTAAAGTCACACCAATCGTAGACAAATCATTAAATCGTTTCTTTCAAAATCGCAAAAGGTAAACGTAGATTACCATCAAACAGTTTCCAGTTTTCTTTTGCTAAAATTCCAATTACATTTTTCTAAACGTTTACTAATATTTATTTATTTTTTTTTTGTTAAGCCCAATTAATTATTTACTCGCGTCAATTAGGTGCTAGTGAATTGAGTTCAGTAGCTAGCCTTTCGCTACGGTAGCTTACCTGTTCAATAAAATCATTGAATTTGACATGTTGAGGGGGAAAACGAAAAAACAAAAGTGAAGGAGAAAATTTGACGTTTTGGCCAGAACAAGACGAATGTGTATGAAAAAACCAGTTGATTCAATTCTGGACGAGAAATTTTGTAATACTGAATGGCTGTCTACAATAATGGATACAGCTGTTTTTCATCTAGTAGTAAAAGTCTGAAACAAAGTCATGAAAAAGTATACCAGAAACAGAGAGTGAAAGTTGGAATGGTTGAAAACGTAATGAATCATGATTATGATTCTTTGTTACTTGTCTCAAAGGCTGTCCGAACAAAGGCTGTACTAGTATAAGTTAAGATTTGGACAGACGTTGTTACCATCTAGACAATGTGAGGATGGAAAGGAAATATTAAGAATTAGACAGAAATAATTGACAAGACACTGGCTTGAAACGCTGTAAATTCTGGAGCATTACGTGTGTCGCCAATAATAAATCAAAACACACATAGTTACACATATTATTATATATCTTGTGGTGCGTACGTGTTTTTATATAGCCACACGTTGATTGCGTTACTTTATAAGAAGTCGGGATCCGCCTTTATTAATTAATTTTTGTTATTAAATAATTTTAACGTAATCTTGTTTAATTGGTTCAATTAATTTTTATTATTTAATTAGTTAATTAATTATTGCATCTCAGTTAATTGAATGTTGTTCACTTCGGAATCCTCTTGAAGTTCCGTAGCACTTCCGTAGACCTAAATTGTCTTTGTACAGTAAAGTGTTGTTTTGACAATACTATAAAATAATTATAACTCTCACGTACCTTCGGTGTCGCACTGGTAGTTTAGGTCTGTCTGTACTGATTGTTCAGTTGGTCTCAGTACGTTATAAAACACTGTTAAGTTGTCAAAACAGTATAACTGCACTGTTTGTAAGTAAGTGAGCTAAATTTATGTTACTTGGGCGCCATATGGAATCTCTGGTTCTTATTCCATAAAATATTTTATTGAAAGAATAAAATAAAAAAATTTAATTGATGTTGTTAAATTATTTCTTTGATTGAATGATTAAAATAATTCAAGTAATTAATTTTCTTCTGTCTTGTTTATGTATTTAAACGGTTGGCGCTTCACACGGCCAAGGCGCCAACTTAACTGTTTGAGTGCCTTGAAATTGCAACTCTTTTAAATAAGAAAAATAACTAATAATAGCTTCAATAATTTGTTACAACTTTTGTTAATTAATAATTTACTGGTTTATTGCTCACAGCGTGCTTACTTTAACTCTATACATTCAATTTAACAATGATTTATGGATTACAATATACCTGGCTAATTCTCTCCTAACCCAGAATGTTGGCAATGATGACTCTAATTATCGGTTTGTTTATTTACAAATTTTTTATACCTCAAGGGTGCATTCTTTAGAACTACAGAATAAAATAACTGTGCCTCGAGTTACGATGCTTTACATACGTTTAATTTAATAGATTAGACACCTTTAAAATTTCAGAATGATTAACGAAATATTCGTCTGACCTCTACAAGTTTTGAGGTTAACTATGGTTAGCCTAGATCGTTACTTATTATATTGGAATCATATAATTCCTCTTGAGTATAGTATTAATAGTATATGCTTATTTCTAATAGTATTAATGTTTTGCGTTAGTGCATAAGTGTATTATTTCTTATACTAGTAACATAATATTAATTCACCGTAAATATATATGGCACTGTAGCCTACTCCCTGTTTGATAATCGCTTTGGATTATTTTTTAATTCACTTTACGATCTTATACACTGATCGTGCACTTTACTTTTTCGCGAATGAACGATTATAACTTCTTGAGATTAAACTTTTGAATAGGTAATTCATCTAACCTCGTTCTTTTTGTTCGCACAACTAGTAAAGGGAACACTGCTTGTCGTGATGCACTTTAATAAGTATGTAACTTCTTCACTGCTGTGGTTTGATAATATTTGATGAAAATTTTGATCTGGAGTCCTGTAGTATCTGCCGAAATAGAATATTTGAAAAAATGTCTTTTTGTTCATTCGTACATCTGTATATATAGTCAGCTGAAAAGTCCGCTAGGCAGCAACAATTAATTTCTCAGATAATGTCCTGATTGGTTAAAAATGACGTCATGATGCAGTCATTCTATTTTTAGCTCTTACATAATTGTTTTAAGTGTGGGTTTATAATTGTTGTTGGTATTCTTTTGTAACCTTCCAAAATTCACAAAATTTATCATATTTATGTTAGTTTTTCAGTTATACTAATTACAAATTTGGTTCTATTACTAGCATCGTATTGCTGGTTCCTTTCTGGTTATTTTGATATGAATAGCGGCCAGGTTGGATACATTTTTCATTAATAAACTCTATCTTAATGATAGCCTATCTTAAATATTAAGTTGTTTTCAAATGTCTTCTCCTACACTTTGCAGATTCTATTTTGTAATTTTTATCATTTATTAAACCATCATTTTTCTCTATTTTGAACACAATTATCTTATTGAAATTAACATATTATTATCTATATTTGCTGTATCCAGCTGAACATTAACAATCCTTATAACATATTTGTTTTTTATTATTTAATGGCGTCTTTACTTCATTATTAATGATTCAAAATTATTCTTACTTCCTACACTTATTATACTTGACATTGTTTGGTGACTTACACCTTTTACATAATTGATATATCTCTATTTTCCTATACTCTGTACGGTCTTTTTATTATAAATAATTATGATGTTCATAATCTGTTTTGTCATCATTGGTTTTTCTATCATTTCAAGTTTCTTTTCATAATTACTCTACTTCTTTCGGTATAGACTCCACATAAGTTGTTGTGAGTCATTATTTTGAGTTTTTATTACATTATTTATAATTCATTGAGTCATCTTAACTCATCTTTTGCCATTCTCTTAGTCTACACAATTCATAATAAGGTTTTGTTTACCTTTACTGATAATACATCTTATTACAAAATTTACCCTCTTATAACATTTTTAAACACATATAGTTGTTACATTGTTGATTACATCGAGATCATTTATTATTAGAACATATACAATTTGTTCTTTCATTAATTATTCTATCATCATTATTCATTATGCCTTAGCATACCTTTCTTTCAAGGTTGATCCAACATTGTGATTATACTTTTAATCTTATTTTAATGGTTCATTTATTATAATTCATCTATAATTCATGATTATCTACAATATATTTCCTTTTATTTGTTATGCAAATTATTACTATTCAATTACTCAGCTAATGTGCTGTTTATACTATTTTAATACGTGTTGTAAATATCAGTTCTTTCACCTTTAATTCTATTTATGGTGTTTGACTTTGTTTAATGGTTTCTTATGCTCACTTAACTAATCTATTTGGGAACTAGCCTTTGTCAATGTCTCAGTCACATCGTCTGGTTATGTTGTATTGTCATTGAATGCTGATAGTAGTTTTACTACTGGTTATCATCACTTCTGGTTACTTAGTCAGTTGATTTTTATGGGACAGTTTGTACTGTTACAATTACATACACACACATGCTAATTGGCTTATTATTAATGAAGAGGTGACAACGAAAAAATTAAAAAGTATAACAGCAGAAGAGCAGCAAAACAGGAAGCAGAAACAAGATCGAAGGAAGGGGAATGGAAGAAAATATTCCAAATTGATACACTTAAGTGGCGTGGCAGAGGTAAGACCGCGTACAAAATGAAGAAGAAATAGAGGAAAGTATCAAAAAGCAAAATGTATTTTCACTGCCAGTCGTGTACATCTGGCTAGTAGCTGTCGTAGTGCCGACTGTGTCGTTCTTGGCGCAGATATGCTACTTGCTTCGTATTGAAAAAGCTTTCCAAGTCCAACTGGAATTATCAAGGTCTAAACAACGGCCTACGGCGCTGATTAGGACTTGATATTGGTGGATACTCCGAAAGATCTCCATCTGTAAGAAACTAGTAACATTTGTCAGCAGGTAATAACAAAACTGTGAACGCAAGCAGGAAGCGGATTAACAGTTGCTAAGAATAGGCATTCGAAGGGAACTACAACGATCTGGAATTCGTGGTCGCTAGTTCAAGGTAAGCATAAACGTACAAATTGTATAGTCCTATCCTTAAAGAACAAAAGATTTTCGAATGCTCTTTGTGGCTCGGTCATTTTTATATTCCGTTAGACGTAGTGAAATACAGCGGACGTTACCAACTGCATGACAGCGGAATAACCAATATATTTTTGTACATCGCTCTCCAGTTCGAGGCCACTCAGATGGAGATCTATTTATATTTAAGTTACCTTCTGTATAAACCCAAAATTCTCTCATTGAAGATAGGTATTCACGATTTAAAAATCGTATCAGAGATTTAAATATATGTACGTATGGCATTCAACTGTAAATGTGTACCAAGAAAACAAATACTAATATAATACAGTTTTAAAACAAAGTGTTATACATCTCGTTGGTTCAACAAGAATAGCTGCCTCGCCCGGTATCTGAAACAGGTTTCGTGACCAACGATATCCAGACTTTTTCAGTGGAACATGAGACAACACTACAGAGAATGCAGAAACTATCCAACTACTAGACAACGCCGACGTGTTTACCAGCTTGCATAAAAAGAAACCTTTTCTCGTTAGCGTGTGCAAATTGTTAAGCTGTCAAACGGTAAACCGTTGCCTTGTAGTGAAGAAAATAAAGTTGCATTTAATGTTTATAAGTAACGCTAATAGACACTAACGGTAAACTTTTCTCTGAACGTTATGTAATATCACTGTAGTTAGAACAAGATCACTCGTTACCTGTACGAGGGAATGGTTTATAATGCTCTACTTTCAGCTTCACGCTATAACTGATTGTTGAAATAAATTCCTCTGTTTCATGCAGATATATAATGAGAAACGAATTGAGTAAGCGTTTGTGATTATTGCATGCATAATGGAAGCGCTTTTACTTGGAACAAGTCTGACTAGCCATACATTGTGTCATTACAAAAAAAAACAAAAACAAAACGTGAGAACATTCTTCCTTAACGTCTTCCTACCGTTCTTCTTCAAGTTAAATCATAAGCAACGGTGGTGGGTGCGTACTTGAATATTACTCGCAAATAAATTATTTAAAATAGACAACAGCGCTGACAGCATTTTAATGTTTCTCAACGACCGTAATAAACACGTTAAATATTACACGTGGGCTCACAATTGTGAGCGAGTGCACAATTTGTTGCACGCGTGAGAACATCGCCTTGTGTTGTACCGGTCGGTGCCTCCCGTAACTGTAATTGTTCCACCTGTGTGAAGACACACGCACACACACACACACACATCAGCACGCACGTACTCATCGTTGCTTGTAATCGCTTACGTTTTTTTAATGACTCATCCTACGTCCTCATATTCTAAACAGTATTCATACTTAATGTGTCTGAATCTACAGGCTTCAGCCTTATACGCAGGTTGGGTATGGAAACGTATGTCTCCAAGTTCGGAGAAACAAAGTTCGTTCATGTGTCTTTCCACGTTCGTTGCTTTCATAAAATTATAGATCTCACTTTGGAATAAATCAATCATTAAAAAATTTAAAAAAAAATCTTATTTTAAAATGAATCTAATTTCTTTTTATATACTTTGTCCAAAGAATTTGCACGTGTTTATATACATTCTGTATAACCTGAGGCGGTCCTTCTATATGGGAGTACAAGCCGTCGCTTAGGGCCTCGAGCTTCCGGGGCATCGCAACTTAATTATGTTAAGTGTGTAGAGTTTTCTTCCTATAAAGAGTAAAAATCGTTCGAGTTTGTTAAGTTTTGTACTTTGAAATAAGGCACTGATATATTTACTACAAATACTTTTAATAGGCCACTCATATTAAACGATGAATAGTCAGTAGTTCTACGTGATAAACTATGCTATTAGTCCACAATATTACATATATTAAAATGTTTATTGACTTACATTTTTTTTAATGCCTTCTTATCCATTTTAATTTTTAAGAGTCGTCATGAAAAGGTTTGTCTGAAGCCCCGCAAATCCCTGGGCGCCACTATGAACAACTTTAACCACTATAGTTAATCCCTGGGCCACCACTAGATAAAATGTAGTTTATTGAAGGAGGTTAATAAGGCATAGTTAAGCTACTTTCCATACATATTCATAACAGGTGTAATAAAGTAGTATAGTACAATGTAAAGTTATATATAAAAACCAAGGACTAGGTTTCCAATTAGATAATAGCTAGATTTAAGGAAAGAAACAAGTGTTCTATGTGTGAAACGGTACATAGGGCTATGTGAGACTTAGACACAGCAAGTAGCCTAGATGTTACAGTCTAGTAGGAGCCTAACACTCAAGACTGTAATAGACTGTAGTAAGAGAAGGTGTGAAGTTGGTAAACGGATGCCGGAATCTACGTAAAATGTTTCATTTCAAAAACTTCCTCGAACCATGAATAACCAATTTGTTAAATGTGAAATTCAGTACTATATATCTACAGTCATGAATCGCGCTAAAACTGCTTAATACTAAACTGAGTTGGATTAAAGATCTCCTCGTCTGCCGCTTTGAAATTAGGCACTTCCGCCTTTTTCAGTTTCACCGTCTAGTCTTTTGTCTTTCCAGACTTTTGCCTGTCGCCTAATATTATAAGGTATGGTTTACAATCCTTCCGTTTTGTAAAAAACATGAAACTGCTAACCACAAGCTACGTTTTACTAAAAAAGTGGGATTTTTTTTATTCCCAAGACAGTGAATAAAGTTTATTGTGAAAAGCAAAGAAAAGACCTACGGGACGATAAAAACTTCTGTTATAAACTATTAGAACTGAACACCAAATACTTTCTGGACCGTTGTGGTATGAAATGATGAAGTGTTAAAGAAAATAGATGAGGGAAAACTAGATGGGGGAACCGTTTAGGAGAAGGAAATGTCATCGGACGGGACATCTAATTTGGCTCAATAAGTAAGGAGGAAGTTTCTTAGGTACTTGCACAAATCTCTTTAAAAACCTTCTTAAACCTTAGACGCGGAGCGCTCAATACGAGAACGTGATTATCTCAAAATATGGGTACTTAATAATAAACAACTACAGGTGCAATAAGCATCTCTGTTCTGTACATTTAGAAAATCTGTTTTATTTTAAGGCACATCTCTCATTTTGTTTACCAACATCACATTTATTTGATTGCTTTAATACGACTACAAAATGTGATTACTTTGGCTCATAGTCTAATTTAAAATCAGTCCTAATAGCTTAGGCAAACATATTTTGACGTTATCCTCGAGAAAAGTTTGAAGAAATGTAAATAATAAATAGGAATATGTGAACGTGTGGCTTTAAGTTACTCAAAGTATGGTTGTATCGTGTTTTAGTTACTAGTTTTTACACTAGTTAACTCCTTAATTATTTCGTTGTCTTAGTAAAAATTGTATCTGCTCTGTTCACATGTTGAATATTTCAGAGGTATGTAAGTTCTCTTCCAGTTATGTATGTTGGAGAAAGTGGCAATTAAATTATTCAGAATACAATAAACTATATTACGTTTGGAAAGCACAGAAGCGTGTTTACCGAGAAGTTTCATGTAGTTTTTGTACGAAGTTTTACTGAGTTTGACTTCTTTTGGCAATAAACGTCGTCTACCTCATCTGAGAAGAGACAAAGTTTTAGATCTACATATAGTAACTACATTACAGTAAATTGTTAACAATATAGCCTTCATAAATAGTATGGTGTTAATAGCAAGTTTATAAACTTTTAATTCGTTAAGAATCATAGTTGCTAACATTGTCAATGACCAACAGGTTTTGACATCTTACTGAGCTATATAACATTGTCTTTTCGCTCGTAGATACCCTATGGAGACGACTTTGACACTGTCAAATTAGTTTCATTCTTTGAAACTGGGAAACATATTATAAGGTAAGCTATAATAACTTGAAAATCACTTCCAATATTAAAGAGAACCACATTTTTTCCTGAAATTATGAGGAATAGTGAAAAAAAAACAACAAAAATATTCCATTAACTGACTAAATTTTTGCATTTTTTAAGACTCTTCAATCTAATACGAAATTTAAATTTTTGGAAGGGGAAATTTAAATCATGAGAAATACGTGATTGGAAAGTTTTAAGACAGGTGCCGCCACTGCACCTATAGGTGCCCCTCTATAGGAGGGGTTAGGTTTCCCCGCGGGTGTGGAAGGGGAAGCTTGTTTGTCGTTGAAACGTTGTGAAACGATCATCGCGACATCTTTGTTCAGTAGAGAGTGGCATCCTGGTGAGTGAGGACGTGTGATCGGGTCTTGGCGGATTTTTGATTTTGCAAAATGGATGAAAAAACGGAACAACGAGTTTGTGCCAAATTTTGTTTTAAAACCGGGAAATCAGCTTCGGAAACTTATGAACTCTTACAAACAGCTTTCGGGGATAAATGTCTGAGCCGGTCAAATGTTTTTACCTGGTTCAACAAATTCAAAGATGGCCGCGAATTAGTCGAAGGTGACCCCCGGTCCGGCCGGCCTTCCACTTCAAAAACCAACGAAAACATTGTGAAAGTTCGCGATGTAATGTGCTCTGACCATAGACTTACAATTAGGGAGATGGCTAATGAACTGAATTTAAGTTTATACGCGGTTTAGTCAATTTTAAATGAAGATTTGAACATGCGTCGAGTGTCCGCGAAATTCATTCCGAAATTGTTGTCAGACCAGCAGAAACAATACCGACTTGTAGTGTCCCAGGAATTGTTTAATAGGCTAAGCTATAATAAAATGAAAATCACTTCCAATATTAAGGAGAACCGCATTTTTTCCTGAAATTATGAGGAATAGTGGAAAAACACACAACAAAAATATTCCATTAACTGACTAAATTTTTGCATTTTTTAAGACTCTTCAATCTAATACGAGATTTATATTTTTGGAAGGGGAAATTTAAATCATGAGAAATACGTGATTGGAAAGTTTTAAGACAGGTGCCGCCACTGCTCTATAGGAGGGTACATATACCCGAAACTGACCCAGATTTGTTAAATAGGGTAATTACAGGCGACGAAACATGGGTTTATGGGTATGACCCAGAAACAAAGACACAATCATCGCAGTGGAAGGGTCCAAGTTCGCCACGACCGAAAAAAGCGCGACAAATTCGGTCGCATGTGAAGACAATGTTGGTGGTTTTATTTCGATTCTACGGATATCGTGCATCACGAATTTGCCCCTAGGGGGCAGACAATCAACCAGGAATACTATAAAAATGTCTTTCAGCGTTTGCGCGAAAATTTGCCGAAGAAAAGGCCTGAACTCTGGCGAGACAAGAATTGGGTCCTCCACCACGAAAACGCACCGGCTCATCGTGCGTTCTCGATCACGGAATTTTTGTCCAAATTCAAAATTCCTGTGCTTCCGCAACCCCCCTATTCCCCTGATATAGCCCCTACCAACTTCTACCTGTTTCCTAAATTGAAAATTTCGCTGAAAGGGGACCGATTTGATTCAATTGAAGACATCCAGGCAAATACGGAGAGGGTTCTTAAAACCCTTAAGAAAGAAAATTTCCAGGAATGCTTCCAAAAGTGGAAACACCGTTGGAGGGGGACTACTTTGATGGAAATCACAACAGCCTGTAAGTATTGCCATTTGAAATTACAAGCCCAGTCTTAAAACTTTCCAATCACACCTATAAAATTTTGTTGTAATTTTAACTTACAGTCGCAGTCAACACTCTTCAAGAATTCTGATCAGGCAACATCAGTTGAAACTTGCTCTATTCTTTACGTAAACATTAAAGACACAATTTGTTCAGTAGCTACTAATTCTTCTTCTTCTCCTTCTTCACTTCAAGGCTTAGGCTTGGAGCCTGTTCCGTCTTCACAGCCAACGTTTTCTTGGTCTGCCGCTATCTCGTTGTGAAGATTATGAGTAGGTGTAGTTTCCCTATCAGAGATAACCAGCCTCCAGCTAGGTAGTTAGGTGATGGGGCTGCGACCTGAAGGCTTCCCAACGTGCCTGATTTTCTGCTGGGGTTTCCTCCTTTAGCCTTTTAGGATCCCACCACGTCACAAGGCAGTGGTTTTGTAATTGTTAATCAAGGTTTTCTTCTTCTAGCCTTTGACGAACCAACGCCTGACTGCAAGGCAGCAGCTTAGAAACTAGAATGTTAAAAAAAAGACACCCTAGCCCTAATAGCGTAAGAAAAAGACAAGAGTCAGTCAAGAGAATATAGACAGAAAATATTAAAGGAAGGGATGTCACCCAAGACAAGATGAAGCAAAGTGAGAATCGAGCTACGACACATTGGGATTGCAAAACCCATATTCACAAGATGTGGACCCCTGATAATAGCTACTAAGTCCTCGTCATATTTCCTGCGCCCTTCATTTATTCTTATCAACCCAATTTCTTAATTAATTTTTCAAATAAATATTCATGAGAATATTATCTCAGAGGACCTATGCCGCATCTATTGTATTAGATATTATCCAGATATTCATTTCCTTACTTAGTACTTAAAAGCGTCGTTATACATAATTAATGCAAATCTTGCTGAGTTATCAAGCCGTGATTGTTCATTGTATAAACTCTCAAACGTTTGGCTTCAGTTGCGGAAGTAACCTTCAGTGGCGTGAAGTTCATCTTGACGTTACCATCGGACACCAAAAGTCAGTCGACGTGTTAAGACAAAGACCGAAGTCATGATTCTTCGCTGAACGATAGATGATCCTCACCATAAAATTTTAAATGTTACAGTTTACACATTTTCTTACGTCCAGTAATGTCCGATGCATCACAGACCAAAACAGATACATCAACAACTCACAGAAAAAGACAAACTATAGAAATGACTATATTACGGGGAGTACGAGTAGAGAAGATGAACGACAGGTTGCCAAACAATAGTATATGATAAACGTGTACTGTAACTGATATTAATTCTTGGTTTGCGAAAAGAAGAAGTATATGAAATGAACACATATCGAGAACGGATGACGCAAAGCTAGTGAAAAGGGCAAGAGATAGCCAACCAAACACGAAGAGGACCATCGGACGGCCAAAGAAAAGGTGGAGTGACAGCATGTAGGACCGTTGTTATAGAACAGGACGGAGTTCTAACTAGGAAGTTAAGAAGAAGATATTTTCCTGAATTGATCTCGCTTGTAACAGAATGCATTAATAAAGTTATAAAGCATATTTCATTATGTCACACACAGCGTACCCAGGTAATATTAGTGTAAATAGATGAAGCAAGCACAGAAGAAAACATATATTCCTCAACGTCTTGAAAAATTAGGAATCAGTTTTTAATCGAGATGAGAGAGTTTTATCCACATTAGACAAAATGAAAGACAAATGTAAATGGAATTGTATCTTGATGTAATTTTAATGAAAATTACGATAGCATCGTTCATTCTTATTTCTTACAAAATATTTAATTGAATTATAGTGATCGGGATTTTCGTTCGTTTACTGTGTTATCTCGTACGATGCAAGAGAACCTTTATGGTTTGTAAATCTTGCGATGCAATTTACAACAACGAGCGAGGTAGGTACATCGTTTGTCGGTCGGCGCACATGAAGCGGTACAAATCATAGGGGTTGTGGCTGGGGGGAAGCGAGCCACCAGGTGACAGACCAGCTGATGTAGATCCGCAACAAGTCCCCCTTATTGTTATTACCATTGTTGTCTTCCATCACCTGTCCGTATCGCACTCAATTCAATTTTATTCTCCGGGGTCACTTTGAGCAGCAACCTCTCTCTCTCTCGCTCCCGCTCGGCAGCCCCCCTCGTATCAATCCCATGATACAATAGCGCTACTGTACGCTATTAATAACTAACCAACGCATTACCGTATTACTTCCTTTAATTATGCATGTTCAATTTGTTAATGTACAACGCCGATGTACGCGGGAAAAGTGTAGAAACATAAATTGGTAATGGACCAGCAGTACGGCTAATTATGTTTTGTTATTAGTTAATGATGAGCTTTGCTTAAGTGAAATTAAAACAGTAACGCTGTATAATTTTATAAATTGTTTGCGTTACGCATGGAAGGAGAGTGCACGAAGCTGGCAGAATGCTCTATATTGAAACTTTAATTGAGTTATAGTTCTAAAGGTACTAGAAAATTTGACAGTCCAGAAATACAATGGGCTGAACAGTTTTGGTGTTCTCTGTGATCTAGCTTAGCAGCTGGTAAAACATTTTGAACTAATAGAGTTAATCTATTTTAGAAGAACTGTGCATCTATCATAAAAACACGTTGTTATAAATAATATGTAATTAGATTTTCAAACAAATTAAAAAGCCTTTTTTGAGTTTAGAAAATGTTTAATCGTTCTATTAAGAGCTTCTTAACGCAAAGTTTATCATCATCATCATCATCTCCAATTCATGGATTAGGCTGCACTGCCTGTTCCGGAAACCATCTCGCCCTCGGACGTCCTCCCACGACGATACCCTGTGAGTTTATAATTCAAGTCAAGTTTGGGAAGGCGATCTTGCTGCATTCTTCCCAAATAGTTACACCGGTTGCCCTTGTATCCCGTTATTCTATCCTGTATTTAAAATATTTTAAATCTCGCCCTATGTGTGCATTACTTATTCTATCTGGTAACGTGCATCCTTTGAACTACCTGAGAAATTTCATTTCTGCTTATATAACCATCCTTCTCGTGCACCCTCCTTTTCTGCTGATAAAGACGGTTTACTCTAAAACGCCCAGGTTTACTTGAGTTAAAAGATTTTTTACTTTATACTATTCATTCAAATTACAATATTATGACATAATAGCTTATGTAGCTCTTATGACACTTTTATAACTCTAATTATAATATTATGACACTTTTGCTTAATCGACAATGTTTTAATATTATTTGTCGTACTGGGAGTATTCTGTATGAGCTAAGAGTCGCCTAAGATAATCGTATATGATTACACACTTTACTATCCAAACCAATACTGCAGTTAGTAGTCCAGCAACAAGGTATGGCAAAGGTGAACTGCTAGCTGCTAATTCGATGTTACCAGCATTGTGATGTCCAAAATGACAGAAAATATAAAATTTTTGTAAATAATTTAATCCGCGTTTTGTAAAACTATAGAAACTACTTTCGCTTCCATTATTTGCAATACTATCGATGAGCGCTTTCCAGCATTCTAATGTAAATGGTTGGGTGCAACAAGTAGATTCAATATTTGAAAAAATGCCTTCAAATCTGCTATGTTGTGTGATAGGCAGTATGCTGTTGAACACACCTTCAGAGTACCGCAGTGTCTCTGCCGGTGGTCAAGAGTTACTTCAAGATTAGAAGTTGATCTGCAACACGACAGAAGCATGTCGCATAATGACGATTACAACACTGCTCTACCTTGGGACGTGACATGTGAAACATTTACTATGATGCGATTTTCCGCTTGGAAATAGCTGAAGACGCCTTCCGCGTTGGCTATGCGACGACACATTGGTGGCGGTGGTTACACGTGATGGTGAGACACGTAGAGAAAACTCAACCAAGATATGAGATACTTGGATGGAGGACCGTGGTCTTAACTTCTTAACTTGGCTACAAAGAAAACGAAGATAGTTCTGCTCACTAAACGCCGGACCAGGTACGGGTTAGGTTAGAAACTATTTGTACCAAGGAATCGGTAAGTACCTGGGTGTGACGTTGTATGCAAAGCTTACATACATGGGAACAGATAAATTCCGTTGCCGACTAATCTGCAAAGGTCACTACAACTCTGAGCAGAATCATGACAAATATTGGGGGTCCAAGAGTAAGTAAGCGACGACTTTTCATGTCAATCACGCATTACACCCATCTGTACGGTAGTAAGATTTGGGCTTACGAACTTCGTCGAGGCAAGTTCATGAAGACACATGGCCACGGTACAGAGCTCTCAGGATAGCAAGGCTTTATCTTACAGTGTTGGAACCAGCTGTTCTTGTCGTTTCAGCGATTATTCCTATTGCTATCCTTGCAGCTGATGTAGCCAAGAAAATGGTTCCAGAGGCAAGAGAGTATGCAATATGCAAGGCTGGCAAGTGCGTTGGTATATTTAGGCCAGGATAAAATGGACTGCGAAGCTGATCACAAACCTTGCCGAACTGACAGAACGCGGATATAGCGACGTTAATTACTACTTCATTCAATTTCTTACTGGGCATGGCTACTTTAATGCTTATCTTCATAGGGTCGGAAAAGTGCTGAGCCCAGCCTACCAGTACAGTGACTCGCCCGTGGACGACGCTTACCACACTATTTTAACTGTAACAGGTGAGCGGCACAGAGGAGAAATTCTTATAATCCAGATGGGTTAATGACCCCGGACAACATCGTGGAACTGATGCTCTCCGGTGAAGACCACTGTGATGATGTCGCCGCCTACACTGAAGGAGTTCTGAAGGAGAAGAAGAGGAAATAAGATTTAATATAATCTAAACTCACAGGGAGTATGGAAAAGAGTCGGTAGCCAGATGCACTTCTCACAGGTAAAACACCAGAAGTAATGCAAGGAGCAGTTACGAGATTGCGTTATGCCTATGTGTAAAGGCGTTAGTCATTTAGAATCTTACACAACAAGGGGCGGCCGCCCAACCCCTTGACGGTGCAAGATGCATTTCTACCTCCTTAAAAAAAATCAAAATAATAATAACAATATGAAGAAGAAGAAGGAGAAAACATAATTTACTTAAAAGTTAAAATACTCAAACCTGTTTCTCTGAATCTTGTGAAATATTTAAGTCTATATAAAGAATATCATAGTTATCAAACTGTTTCCCATCTGTTTTCATTGTCAACAATATTTTCCAGTTAACTAAAACCTTTATTAATATTTATATAATAAATAATACAGACAATTACATGTTAGTAAATAAACTTCTTATTCTTTCTTCTCGTCATGATAGTCCGTTACTACACTCTAACATTGTTCAACGTCCATCTCCAGTTATCTCCTTCTATGACATTGGTTGGCAATCGATGACAATTAGCAATTCTCTTGCATCCTCTATAATGTCCCGCTACCATGCAAATGCCTTCCCTTATTCCTCCTTCTAGAAATAGTTCTTTATCGTTTACAAAATGTAATAATTATATCCATTTGATCGGTAGCCCTATACTCTTTACGCGATTTGAAACCAATCTAGGCAACACACTGTAAAGAATAACTTTGTGTTGCAAGGATGTCTTTTAAACGCTTCGACATCGATTTGATATATCATGCAGAAATTTGACACTTAACATATCTAAGTGCATGGCAATAACAATTATTGATAAACAATAAAGTTTACAAATTCATATGTAATGCAATATTGTCGCTTACTGTTGGGAGATGATCATCACTTTAAGATAAGGCCATCTTAGGAAAAAAACAACTGTACAAACGCTTCCTACTCACGATATATCGACAAAGTTTTTAAAGCTTTATAGAACACATTTAGGATACATATTTTATTAAAAAAATTATTTATTGACATAGTTTTTTCTTTAAGTCTGAAACGAGATTTGATCTAAACTGGTAGAAAAATTTGCTTTCCTACCATACGCTACAGGAGTCTGTCTAATAACTGTCTGTTTGAGAAACAAGATAAGATTATCCATGCGATGATAACCGCAACTTAATAAAGATGGGGAGGCCCCAAATTTAAACTCTTGAGAGGAATAAAAGTAAATTGTTTTATTTTAACGGCTCTGGAAAGCAGTAACTACTATCTTGTTATAGAAGGGATGCAATACGAACATGCAAGTTTGTCAGGTGAATTCTGTAATGGCGTCCAGTGAAGAAAATAAATTCTGTGTACCACTGGATTTAGCCTAGTGACATACATCAAAATAGATAAGAAAAATATAAATCTAAGACGGAAAGTGGTTTAATAAAAACTAAGGAAAGGAAAAGCAAAGGTATCCTTACAGTCAAAGATGACAAAGAATCATACAAAGATGATAGAGAAATATTACAATAAATAATATTTTATATATTTTTATAAATGTTTACGAACAAGAACATTTTAAATTCATAACCAGAAAGTAACAAAGAATTTATATTTATGAGTGAGAAGAGCATAAAAATAATTATTAAATTAATGTTTCAATACAATTTCTTTCCTAATTGGAGTTTCAATACAAAGAATAAACTGTACATTAAAGCAAGTCCTTTTATTTTTTAAGGCGAACAACAGCGAGATAATTGTTGCGCTATACGATAAAATTCTATAAATAGTAAATGAACTATGTAAGGGAAATTATTAATCAATATTTCAGTGAGATAAAATTAAAAGCCAATTATATTTAATGAATTTCGTGACTCCAAACGAACAATTAAAACAATTACAACAAATTTTCACTTTACTTATTTATATTCTTAATAGGAATGCGTTTTAACAATACACGTCTTGCAGCGCGTGCGGTATCACAAACTGTTCACTATTAAACAGGGGACAGGGTAACAGGTATTCACTATTAACGGGTAAAATTAGACCAGTATATTCTCTTTCACCCTTTCTCAAAATCGTTTTCACCAGATATAGCAGTTTTAAATTGTATGCTAGCATAGTATAACAATTTTAAAACTTATATCATTACAAAATTCTTTCTACGTATATGCTGATATGTGGTACATTAGAAGATACACGCATAATACGCAAATACGCATTACTATAATAAATTTTTTGTTGTTTGTGACATTATAATTTTACATAAAAACTATAGAAATATGAATTTTATATACACTTTTTTTGTATTGTTTAAATTTGCATTTAACAGGACAGAAAAATTTAGTACACATATTATAAAATACAGAATCTTGTACGTGTTATGTTGTTTGTGTTGTTATATGTCGGGTGTTACACTACGCGCACTTTTATATACTTACTGATGACTGGTTCCTCTGCGATGATGTCGTAATGCAAAACAACTTAAGCTACTATGTGTATGTGGGCGCCACTTGGATTTTTTGTTCCAAGAAATTATTAATATTATTATTACTAAAATTAAATTTTGATTTCTTAGTTGTTAAATTAATTCTATGAAAAAATGCGAACAAGACAGTTAGAGTTTGAAAATAACGTATGTTTTAATGAACCTTAAAAATCGTCTGAAGGACTAACACTCGTATTAAATAAAATTGCAGAGTTACAAAAAATTATTATTGACAAGTTTTTTCAATCAAGTATCGGCTAATAAATATTTTATTTACTCAGTTGAAAAGCATGAGTTTATTGTATGAAAAAATCTTTATACTCAGGAAAGTGATTCCTTTGAACTACCAAGACAAATCAATAGGATGCTTTACAAAAATTGTGTGATTTGAAGGTGTGTGACATGTGTAGTACAACTGTGTGACAAATGATACCAGGTAAAAATGACTGTAACTTTTGAACAACTCACGTTCCGGTGGGTAATTTTTTCTTGCACTGGACACTTCTCTTGGGGAAGTTTTCAATCTCGCCTCTTCGTGTTAACGTTTCTCGTGCACTGGTAATTATTTGTAAGTCAAAATACGGTTTTTTAAAACTCCGCACGATTGAAATAAGTTTCGCACTGAATCTATGCTTAGAATTCTGCCGGCGGTGATCAGCTGTCTGCGTGGTTTCTCGATTCGGCCGTCGCAGCGAAAGTTCCGGACTCAACGTTGAAAGGCTTGTCAGAAAATCGTTTTGGGAATTTTGTCAAAGTCAGTTTGTCTTAGCGAATACCAGCAGAATTGATTCTCTATTAAAATTTGGTCCTTTTCAGGGTCGCTAGTATTGTGGCTGCGTGCGTTCTATTAAATATGGCTTGTTGCTGCTCTGTTCAACAACACGTTGGCGTATACTCCTTGTAGAGGTTACTTCAGTCTTTTGTCATGTACGGGAGAAGCCTTTCTGTGTTCTCGTGTCGAATTCTCGTTCTTCGGTTTCGCCTCGGATGTGATGATCAGTTTCGTGGGTGATGTGTCTCTTCTGGATTCAAAGCATAAAGTGTTTTTTGGTCAAATTTCGTCTTCCTTTTATACTCTGTAAGGGGCATTGTTTTAATTTTTTGACATGAACTTCCGGTGTATTTGTGTAAAAATTCCTTCTAGAACGTTCGAGAATAATCAAATGGAACATCATAGAAGAAATTTTACTTCCGTAGAAGCTTTAGAACAAAAACTTCTTATTCTTCACACTAAAGGATATTACTGAAATTATTCTGGTATTTGTTAAACAATTTTTCATAACTACTTACAATCTGCATGCCATTACTATTTTTGGATTCTCTGCTTTCAACTGAATCTAATGATACTAATTACGATTGGTTTTGAACAAATTAACTCTAATAAAATACAACTCTTACCTTGGAATGTTTTCACAAAATTCCAATTTTCTACTTATAAAAATGTTGTGAGGTTCTTTGGTTCTTGCTACAACATTAATGCATAACATAATTATCTTTTTATAACAAAATAAACAAATATTAACACATATAACATATAAACAAGTTCAGTTTTGTATAGGCCTTACATATGGCCTATGTTTTTTGTCACTGGTTCTTTACAATAATTTGTCTTTTTTCGGTATCATATATATGATTTTTCGGGTATTCACTGAGAGTTTGTTATATTGTTTATCCTTGGTAATACCTGGTTTATCCTGATACATATTATTTTTACTGTAAGATTACTTAGCATCATATTGGTTTACATAAGTGATTCATTTTCTTGGTGTGACAAATTTCACTCTCATATTTCAAATCCTTTAAGAATTAAGCTTGTTTTCAACTGAGTAAGTTTGTTTCTATAGTACACTGTAGGGTTGTACATTTTTCCTTTATTTTTGCTAATATTCTGCAATTATTCTGTCAAATATGGCTGTTTTTTGTGATTGTTTTTGGCCTCAGCCTGGTATGGTATAGGTAAATAGTTTCCTAACTCGACTGTTAAAGTGTTTTAGTTGGTCAAATATATAAGTATAGTCACACTATATTGTATTTCAAATTTATAATACAATTTGGTTGCATTTTGTCAACATTAAATTCATAAATATTACAATATTTTAGGTCCATCACATGTTTTCAGTTAATACTGTTTTTGGCTATTTTAATTGATTTCTAATCACTTTACAGCTTTCTCTATTTAAGATAATTTGTTTGTCTTTGTCCATTTGACATTCACATATAGTTTTTATATTAATTCTATAATAATTAATTTTCACATAAAATCTGAGTGATTGGACTCAGCTCCTAAATATAGATTTGTTGTCATAACATTTATATATATATATATATATTTTAACTTACATCCTTTTTAATAATGTATTCAAATCATTTAATACATTTATTTTATTTATATTACAAAGTATAATAATGGATCTCGTCCATTAATTCACAATAAATAGTTTTTTATACCCTATTCAGAGTTACATTTCTTAATAAGTAATGACCTCATTTTGGTTATTTCTGATATTATCTGTCTCTCTTATAGTATATTATTAGTTTTACACTGTTCTTCACTTAAATAATATATATGGGGTTTGAGTCTTAGTCATAGTCTTGTCGTTTTTTCATGTTAATGATATTAATAATCAGACAATATTACAAAATTTTTCGGATTACTTGGGTTCGATAATGTTCACCTCACTTTCGTCTTATGATAAATTACTATGCAAATAATTTCCTTTATGGAACGTTCTGTGACGTTACATATGCCTCTCCGTTAAAATTGATAATTTGGGAAAAACATTTCTTCAGTTTTGATGAAATTATCATTTGTATATTAACCTTTCATTAGCTTCTTTATATTTCATCTTTTATCTTATAATTAAATTCCTGTACTACTCCTTTAATATATTAATCCATCTCATTATTCATGTCTAATTCTTTATCGTATCTCCTATTCCTTTCCTTTTACCTTGATGTTAATTATTTAATCTTTGATATAACTCCCTAACAATTCCCTAACTTTTATAGCGGGTTCGAAGTCAGAGTGGCTCGCTGTGGCATACATTCTCCGCCCTTCCCTAACTATAATTACTGAAATCAGAGGAAACACATCTCTGTCCAGAAAATGTATAAGACGTACTTATAATTACACTTTCGCAACCAATAATAATAATAAAAAAATATAATATTCAAAGATCATAGGCTCCTACACATAAATTCCCTTTCTTAAACTCTTCTGATTATTTCTCAATTATATTAATATATCGTTTTCCGCAGGTAAAATTATCTTTTAAAATCATTCAATGTTAATAGCTATATTTATAGATTCATCATTACCTCCTTATGTAACACTCTGTTTCCTTTTTCCATTCCTTCTTTTTTCTCCATTTATCATTTCCTTTTAGTATCAATTATATGACAGTATTTCTCCTCCTTAGTAATATCAAGTGTTATTTGATTGTTCAATAATTTATTTAATTAATTATGTCCTTTCCTTCTTTCCTTTTTCTCCTTCTCTAAGTACGGGTAAGTTGGTAAATATACGTTGACTTGGCTATTGGAAATAAATTTATATCTTACATATATCTTTTTGCCTTTGGTGGAAGGTGTCCTTCTCGTATTTTTCTTTGTTTATATTAATAATCTCTCCTTCTATAAGTACGGGTAAGTTGGTAAATATACGTTGACTTGTATTTTTATTCATGGTACCTTCTCAATGACGCTTGATTATATGTACCCTTTACTTTGTTACTAACAGTGTCTGTTACCTTGTATGTATTGTTTTCATTGCCTTTCGTAATTGTAAAAGGTCCTGTTTATAAAAGTAATAATTTTTTCGTTATGCCTTGTATAGTACTGGGCATTTTCTATTTCGGACTAACACCTTTTCTCCTACCTTATACTTAATTGCCTTTGGTTGGGATTGAATATATTTCTTCCGTTGCTGTTCTGTTTTTTCGAACACTCTACTATAAAATTTCGTTCCTTCAAATTGGTATTCAGGTTCGCTGGGAAAACTAATAATCTCCTTTATCTCCCGTGGTGGGGGTCTTTCGAACATAACTGTGTACGGTGACTCCTCTATGGTATTGTGATATGATAAATTGAGAAAATCCTCGGTTGACGCTAAGTATTCGTGCCATCTCTTCTGTTCGTCATGGCAGTAGGTTCTCAACAACCGTCCTACTTCCCTCAACACTCTCTCGGCTGGGTTTTTCCATCGACTGGTTCCTCTCCTTCCTTAATTCTCTTATTGCCTGAGCGTATTTTTCAAAAATCCGGTCCATTTGTTCCTTGTAATTTCCCTTCTTCTTGGGATGCATCTTTCTTCTAGGCACACTTACTTTAAATGCATTATGTCTTATGATTTTCTTTGTAATACAGTCATTCTTTTTGTCCCTTTTCATTAAGTTCCTTCTATATTCCTTCATATAAATTCCTTCTCTGCGGTCAGTGACTGGAGGGTTAAGTATATCAATTAAACCACCTTGAGTCATCTCTACTATTTCCTTTGTATTATTTCTATTTGTTTTTCTCGGTCCGTCCAATCTATTAGCTATGTCTTGTTTCGTCTCTACGGTTCTTTCCTCTATGGTTTCAAAACAGGTATTATTTCCTTCCTGCACTCCTTCTAACTGTTTCTCCATTGTCTCGACCTTCCTGTCACTGTCGACTTTACTATCATCGATCTTTTGGTTTACTGTTTCATAATTTGCACTAGTTTCCTTTTTCAGGGACTCTATCCATTTTTTATTTTACTCCTTTTCTTCCTGTCTATTTTTCTTATTCTCCTCCCTATCTTTCTGTCTATCCTCTCTCAGGGATTCTATTAATGCCTCAAATTTCTTATTATCTTTGTTTATCCTTCCTTCCATTCTTTTGAACATCACCATTATTATATTCATGTCGATGCTCCCTGTTATTTTTTCTGGTTCGGGTTTCTCTGTTTGGTCTCCCATTTGCATGAGTCCTTCTCCCGTTTGTTCCTCTAGTTCATCTCCCCTTTGTATTGGTCTTCCAATTTCTAGTGTGGGCGGTTCTATTTCTATTTCCTTGACTTGAACTGCCCCTCCATCTTCCACACTTAATTCGGGTTCTACATTTTTCTTCACCATTTTTCCTTTTGGTTGCGGCATCTTGATTTGTTGGTAGTTGCCGGGCTTGTTCCTCTCGCTTTCAAGCCTCACGTTGGAGTCATCAATTTATAAAATACAGAATCTTGTACGTGTTATGATGTTTGTGTTGTTATATGTCGGGTGTTACACTCCGCGCACTTTTATAGCCTATACTTACTAATGACTGGTTCCTCTGCGATGATATCGTCCTGCAAAACAACTTAAGCTACTATGTGTATGTGGGCACCACTTGGATTTTTTGTTCCAAGAAATTATTATTATTATTATTAAAATTAAATTTTGATTTCTTAGTTGTTAAATTAATTCTATGAAAAAATGCGAACAAGACAGTTTGAATTTGAAAATAACGTATGTTTTAATGAACCTTAAAAATCGTCTGAAGGACTAACACTCGTATTAAATAAAATTGCAGAGTTACAAAAAATTATTATTGACAAGTTTTTTCAATCAAGTATCGGCTAATAAATATTTTATTTACTCAGTTGAAAAGCATGAGTTTATTGTATGAAAAAATCTTTATACTCAGGACGTGACTCCTTTGAACTACCAAGAAAAATCAATAGGATGCTTTACAAAAATTGTGTGATTTGAAGGTGTGTGACATGTGTAGTACAACTGTGTGACAAATGATACCAGGTAAAAATGACTGTAACTTTTGAACAACTCACGTTCCGGTGGGTAATTATTTCTTGAACTGGACACTTCTCTTGGGGACGTTTTCAATCTCGCCTCTTCGTGTTAACGTTCCTCGTGCACTGGTAATTATTTGTAAGTCAAAATACGGTTTTTTAAAACTCCGCACGATTGAAATAAGTTTCGCACTGAATCTATGCTTAGAATTCTGCCGGCGGTGACCAGCTGTCTGCGTGGTTTCTCGATTCGGCCGTCGCAGCGAAAGTTCCGGACTCAACGTTGAAAGGCTTGTCAGTAAATCGTTTTGGGAATTTTGTCAAAGTCAGTTTGTCTTAGCGAATACCAGCAGAATTGATTCTCTATTAAAATTTGGTCCTTTTCAGGGTCGCTAGTAACGTGGCTGCGTGCGTTCTATTAAATATGGCGTGTTGCTGCTCTATTCAACAACACGTTGGCGTATACTCCTTGTAGAGGTTACTTCAGTCTTTTGTCATGTACGGGAAAAGCCTTTCTGTGTTCTCGTGTCGAATTCTCGTTCTTCGGTTTCGCCTCGGATGTGATGATCAGTTTCGTGGGTGATGTGTCTCTTCTGGATTCAAAGCATAAAGTGTTTTTTGGTCAAATTTCGTCTTCCTTTTATACTCTGTAAGGGGCATTGTTTTAATTTTTTGACATGAACTTCCGGTGTATTTGTGTAAAAATTCCTTCTAGAACGTTCGAGAATAATCAAATGGAACATCATGGAACAATTTTACTTCCGTAGAAGCTTTAGAACAAAAACTTCTTATTCTTCACACTAAAGGATATTACTGAAATTATTCTGGTATTTGTCAAACAATTTTACATAACTACTTATAATCTGCATGCCATTACTATTTTTGGATTCTCTGCTTTCAACTGAATCTAATGATACTAATTACGATTGGTTTTGAACAAATTAACTCTAATAATTAACTCTAATAAAATACAACTCTTACCTTGGAATGTTTTCACAAAATTCCAATTTTCTACTTATAAAAATGTTGTGAGGTTCTTTGGTCTTGCTACAACATTAATGCAAAACATAATTGTCTTTTTATAACAAAATAAACAAATATTAACACATATAACATATAAATAAGTTCAGTTTTGTATAGGCCTTACATATGGCCTATGTTTTTTGTCACTGGTTCTTTACAATAATTTGTCTTTTTTCGGTATCATATATATGATTTTTCGGGTATTCACTGAGAGTTTGTTATATTGTTTATCCTTGGTAATACCTGGTTTATCCTGATACATATTATTTTTACTGTAAGATTACTTAGCATCATATTGGTTTGCATAAGTGATTCATTTTCTTGGTGTGACAAATTTCACTCACATATTTCAAATCCTTTAAGAATTAACCCTGTTTTCAACTGAGTAAGTTTGTTTCTATAGTACACTATAGGATTGTACCTTTTTCCTTTATTTTCGCTAATATTCTGCAATTATTCTGTCAAATATGGCTGTTTTTTATGATTGTTTTTGGCCTCAGCCTGGTATGGTATAGGTAAATAGTTTCCTAACTCGACTGTTAAAGTGTTTTAGTTGGTAAAATATATAAGTATAGTCACATTATATTGTATTTCAACTTTATAATACAATTTGGTTGCATTTTGTCAACATTAAATTCATAAATATTACAATATTTTAGGTCCATCACATGTTTTCAGTTAATACTGTTTTTGGCTATTTTATTTGATTTCTAATCACTTTACAGCTTTCTCTATTTATGATAATTTGTTCGTCTTTGTCTAATTGACATTTACATGTATTTTTTATATTTATTCTATAATAATTGATTTTCACATAAAATGTGAGTGATTGGACTCGGTTCCTAAACATAGATTTTTTGCCATAACATTTATATATATATATATTTTTTTAACTTACATCCTTTTTAATAATGTATTCAAATCACTTAATACATTTATTTTATTTATATTACAAAGTATAATAATGGATCTCGTCCATTAATTCACAATAAATATTTTTTTATACCCTATTCAGAGTTACATTTCTTAATAAGTAATGACTTCATTTTGGTTATTTCTGATATTATTTGTCTCTCTTATAGTATATTATTAGTTTTAAACTGTTCTTCACTTAAATAATATATATGGGGTTTGAGTCTTAGTCACAGTCTTGTCGTTTTTTCATGTTAATGATATTAATTATCAGACAATATTACAACATTTTTCGGATTACTTGGGTTCGATACTGTTCACCTCACTTTCCTCTTATGATAAATTACTATGCAAATAATTTCCTTTATGGAACTTTCTGTGACGTTACAATATTGACATACTATTTTGAATACCTGTGCTTGAGTGTGTCTTATAATGCAAGTAAACGACGTTTTGAATAAGTTTTAACTTTAGTGCGGGACCACTAGGCAAACCCTTAAGTCAGCAAGTAAAGGAACACGCCTAAAATTCTACAAGGTGATGGCTCTACCCACATTTCTTTGTGGAAATAATTGAATTCTCAGACCCAAACATTCGTGTGGGTCTGAGAATTGGACATTAACGAAACGCCAGGCCAGTCGCATCCAAGCGGCTGAAATGAGATTTCTCAGGCACGTGGCAGGGAGATACGATACGATCTCCATGATCGTAGAAAAAACACAGATTTACGGCAGAAACTGAATACTATGAGTATACTCGACAGGTTCCCCCAGTATCGGCTGAATTGGTGGGAACATCTTTGCCGAATGGATGACTGCCGCATCCCCAAACATCTATGGAACTATAAGCCGAAGTGTGGGACGTCCGAGGAAGCGCTGGAGTGACCAGCTCTATCCTTTGCCCATTTGAGACCACCCTTAGTTTAATCGTTGAAGACGATAACGATATTCACATACTGTGAACAATGTGTGAAAATTTCGGAATCATAGGTCTAGTGGTTGGTGAGAAAATGTTCCTTATACATTGAAAAACAAGATTTTGGTAATCGTAAAAACTAAATACGTGTGAAAATGTACTTAATTTTATTACATTCCAGAATCACAGGAAGTCAATTCTTCAAATTTTCCTCCAATTAAATTTAATTTTTTGAATCTTTGTCTTTTAGCATCCCGCTCATATTCGCTGATAGAATTTTCTGCGTCACGATCTCGCTCCTTGTCAAAATGTTTTGATACTTGACTTGAACAGTGCTTTTTCAATATTGAATACCCACAGAAGTTAACACATCACACTTTATGATGTTTCCATTACTGAAAGAAGCTATTTGCTTTAAACACAACAAACTCAAATGTAATCTTTTATATAAATATGTTTCTACGAACACTATCCAATTCAAGTTATTTACACTTTTATTGGCGTTTTGGGGCTTTCCATGGAGACAGTTTCCCAATAATTCTGGATTAGTAAGACCTATGAAAATTGATTTGATTTCAGTCATTATGGCTTCTAGAGTATTGTTTTAGTGACTGCGATTTTCTCCTATGGTAATTGCTTTGTTCAACCTACACCAAGAATCGTTAAAGGCGGGACACAGGCTATGAGTTGGTCTTTCATCAGTAGTCAGATTTCTGAAAGTAAGTGTTCCACATTGACGGCAGCCGCCAAAGTAGTGACATGCAATATATTTTTCAAAAATATATTTTGATGAAAATATCTGTTCAGTATAAAACATGTTATACATCAGTGAATTAATGAAAATCTCAGCTTTTTATTAATCTCAGCTAAAAACGAAAATTTGGAAAAATATTTTTTTCCTTTCCGTGTCCCCTTAAATCATTCGTGTAAGTGAGCCGCAGGCATTAAAGTCATCCATATGCTGATGATGAGTTACGTACAAGTAGAATAGAGAGCAAAAGTACAAAGTAAATAAATAATAATAATAATAAATAAACATACGTGACTGTACCTGGGCTGTTTATCGGACACTTGGTTCCTACAGTAATGTCTGGATGCCATGCTATTATATACTGTACGTGTACGAAGTGTAGAAAGGAGAAAGTAATGTAATACTGGTTACGTATTTAAACAACATGAAATGGATTTACTTTATTATAGGTTAATATTACTGTTGCTTACAGGGAAGTAAATAGCGAAACGCTGAAATAGCGAAATAATTAAAGGAATTGAACAAATTTCAAAGGCTAGAATATTTTATCTTCAAATATAAGTTTGTTTTCCTTGTAAAAAAATTTTGTTCCTGCTAAGAGAGGTTCAATACTGCTTGCCTCCTACTTCGCTACATCTAATTTTTAATCACTTTCCTAATTTTAATTTACAAGCGTACATTCCACTTGTTCCCGACGATTTTCTCTCGATTCCTTCTCTCTTTGGACTTTTGGTTTGTGGATAATGCAACACTTCATATCTATAACGAACAGCTTTCTTGAGCTGCAATTCCTTCGACTTTTAATTATTCAGGAAACGTATTTTTATATATCCATATTTCCACACACGTAGACACACTCATGCCAGCGCAAGCGTACGAACAAAGCTTGAACACATAGTTTGGACTAAGTACAAACTATTTAAGTCCTACTCATTCAAGATTTTTAAGATTTCATTCAGAAATTCAGAGAACAAGTACACACACACGCGCGCACGCGCAAATACAATTTATATTATTCATCAATTAATGACATAATTCTATTGTTTCGACCACTAAATTTACTAAAATCATTTAGTATTCACAAAAAAATTAAATTAGGTCTAACTCTTGTTTAATACACATTACTGGGAGCCTCCTTATTCAAATCCGTCCCAGTGCTAGTTTTCAATTGATAAGAAAAGCGCTGCTTGTCAGAATTATCGGTACTCGAAGAGGTTAATGTGAAATAATTTGTAAGATAAGTAATTGGAATCGGTAACACTTAAAGATATATTAACTCACAACGCACAGCGAAGAATGGTAATTATGGATAATTTTAAAAAATATTCTTACGCAATTATAGAACGTTCTCGAACAATGAAGAGTGTCGTTATGTTTCTCAGCTATCCCAGCAGAGCCCAGCTGTAATGTTTGTGTGCGTATTTATTGCTACTTTGAGATGAAAGTCAATTACGTGACATTTATCATTCGTCAACAATCGAGGCTATTCCAGACCGTTCAAAGCCAGACACTGGCTCAGTTTCTAATGGTTTCGAGAGCGCCTGTAAGAGGCACTTGTTTGACACGTCAACCAAAAAGTGACAGATTATTCTGGCATCACAGAGAGGTATAAATATAAGTTCAGTTATAAGTGGCGATTTATTGAATTGTGTTTCGAAGTATTGTGGCGAAGTGATTATGGTGTTATAATTAGTGTGGAACTCAATTACTTGACATTATTTTTTCGGGTGTAAAAATTTTACATAAATTGTTGTAAGAGACTATCTTTTTGATTACAAATTATTATTTGTGATTAATTAAAGCTGGTAATTAGTGACTTCATTGGTGTCTGTATTTTGTTTCCACTGTACCATACGACGATCAGTGAGACCGTCGTAACAATATTATCTCAGAAACGGTTAGCATCACCGTTTACCCTACTACTAAGAGAAGATTACTGCTAATTACTATTGAGAGCATCGATCAATTGTACCTAAAAGGCAGTAATCATTTCCATCTAGAAGGCATTCACTATAATTTCTTACAAAGGAATATTAGGATTTTAGATGTACAGTTAAGTAATATTCGACTAAGTAGTCAAGTAGGATTCAGAAAGTAAACAGCCACTAGACAAGCATGTTTCTTGCATGAATGTGCATAAAGATTCATCCTTCTTCGAAACATGATAACATGTAACATAGGAATGAGGAAGGAAAATTAAAAACTAATTTCCAGACGCTCTGTTTAATCAAACTATTTTGATTCAACAAATTGAATCGCGCATGCATTCTCGCATTCTGCAAGTCGTAAACGTGACTGAGAAGTGTTGTAGTGTTACAGCTAGAACTGTACAGATTTTACGGTTATCGTCAGCAATCCAATAGTTGCCGGTTGTAGAGGGAGGTGAAGCGGAGTGCAGTCTGGACTACAGGCAGTGTATTTATTAATAAATCAGATGTAAGACACGGCTGGCGAGCTTTGTTCATGATGAACTGTAATAGCATTGACAGAACACTCAACACTTTATATAAATCATGAACTCTGTATACCACGAGAGAGATGAAATTAGTTCCAACGTGTATATTTGTAAGCACTGTTATAGAGTATGCGTGCCTGTATTTAATAGAATATATAGGGCTACAAGTCGTGTGCAGGAGATGCATTCCCTTGGCGTAGTAACTGTTAGTTAGCTCGAATGTGAAAAATATGCAGAAACGAATTTTATTTTGTTGTTTGAAAATTATGAGTATATGTTTTATATCTAAGTTATTTAAAAATGAATCAAAATTAAAATATCTTGCGACATTTATACTGTATGTTCTACTTTTACTTTCGTAACATTTTCTTTATCTTATTGTTTTTTTTTTATCCTTTGGTCCCTTACCTTAAGAAAGTAAAACTAGGGGAAATCCCCTTATAACTTGGGAAAATGTTTAGACATTATTTTATTGTTTAATGCATAGGCTGTTGATGACTTTCTAGAGAAGTAAATTTGTGACAAGTTAGCTAGTATCCTTACCTTGAAGAATTAGACACAAAAGTTCAAATTATAAATCAACTACAATTTCACATGAACCATTAAAATGTAAGCTTGTGAAAAATGACAGAATAATAGAACAAGCAATGCGGATAGACTAGTAACAAAGCTTACTAGTAATAATAAGGCAGAGGAAGAAATAGAATATCAATTGATGAAAACAAAGAGAATTGTTGCATGCATGAACATCCTTATACGGAATAATAAATACCTCTCACAAGAAGCAAAAACTAGGGTTTAAAAAAGCACATACGTCCAATAATATCCTATGCATCAGAAACAAATCCGGATACAACAACAATTCAAAGAAAACAACAAACAATAGAAATGTCTGTATTACGGAGGGTACAAGGAAAGATAGGGTATGATAGGTTGCCAAAAAATAGTATAAGAGAAACGTATAATGCTTGCTATAAGAGAAACGTATAATGCTATAAGGGAAACAAATATTAATCCTTGGATTACAGAAAGAAAAAGAATATGGAATGAAAACATATCAAGAATGTATGACACAAGGCTAGTAAAAAAGGCGAGATAGCCAACCAAACACCAAGAGGGGCATTGGTCGGCCAAGGAAGAGGTGGAATGACAGCTTGTAGGACCGTTATTATAGAACAGGACAAAGTCCTAACAAGGAAGTTAAAGAAGAAGTTTAAATTATGTCTTCCTTAGTATTCCAGTAGGTCGCTTCAACTTTTTGTTTAAAATACGTTGCTTCTTGAGTAATCTATTAACTACCGTCTGTCGTGTACATCCCTTCGGAATTTGGGCATTTTGAGAAAAACACACAAATCCAATGTGAGAGGTGTTGTTGAACATGTATGCGCACTTTATGTAACATACAATATTTTTCCATACACAAAACCAGAGTTTGACTAAACAGACGACTTCACATATATCACTTTTCATCGAAAAAGTAATTTTGCCCGCATTGCAACATACAAGGTTTTTCCAGCCACCCATTATGACAGTTTTTGAAAGTAAATGGCCCACACTGACGGCTGCAATCAAAATGATGCACATTTCTGTTCAGAATAACACGTGTTAGACATCAGTGCATTTAGAAAAACGTCGGCTTTTAATTAGCTCAGAAAACGAAAATTTGGAAAACGAGTTTTTGCTTTCCGTGTCCCCTTAAGTCAATCGTATAAGTGAGCCGCGCGCATTAAAGTCTGTCGTGTACATCCCTTCGCACGTCGCAGAAACTTTGTCTAGAAAGAATGGATAAATATTTGTTCGTTGTCACCAAAGTCTTAGACCCAAAGTGTTACAGCATAATAAGGACAGTCATGAACCTATAAACTACATCCGGGTTTCCTGTATCGTGTCTCTGCCCAGTGTCTGTCGTATTGCACGTCAAACTGAATTAAACATAAATGAACTCATAAATTATTTTACCGATAATGTTGGTCAGTCGTTTTGCACCAGTACCAAAGTTATCTCACCTTTGAATGCAAAGAAATTTATTCAAAACTATAAAATGTTTAGTTAAATTTAAAGATCGCTATCACAAACTATGATTACATTGTGAACATGACTTTACGATTAATTTTTATTGTCAGTGAACGAAAAGTGTTGCCCGAAGGGAACAGTTGGGCAACAATGCCTGTGGAATCTATGCTATGAACGTCACTTAATTTCCTACTCATTAAAATCTTTCACTGAATATTGCTACGCGTAAAGAGACATGTTGGGTGTGGGTTGGGACTAAATCAACACCAGAAATAGTAAAACGATAACAAGTTATTAAACACTTTTATTCAAATCACAGTTAATTAGCCAATAGTCAACATATTGGGTAACTCCGTTGTAAATACAATAATAAACTAAACACTGTTAAACATGTTACTTGGGATGTTGCGTTACATAAGAGACAGAAGTTGATCTGGATGAAAAATAAAACAAATTTAGGAATATCTGTGAAACAATTCACAGATACCTAAAAATAAGACAAAGAAGGAAACAAGGATACGGTTTTTTAACACTACAGCGGTACCAATTTTGATGTATGGGTATGAAGACAGAGTTATGACAGATAGAGACAAAGCAAAGATTCAGGCGGCGGAGATGAAGTTTATGAGGAGTACTCTGGGCTGTACCGTTCTCGGTAGAAAGAAAAATGTGGATATAAGGACGGAACCGGGGATCGACCATTGTCGGAACCGTTGAGGACCAACAAAAGAAGGTGGCGGGTGGCAGGATTCCAGTGCTAGCAATGGAATATAGTAGACCGGTGGGAAAGACAGATGTAGTAGGACGGCCGAGAAGACCGAAGTCTGTCCCGGAATAGGTTCAGTATGAGCCTCTTCTTTGAGGTTGATGATGATGACTATTAAACATAAGTAACAATATTAATTACTGAAATCAGTAATATGCATAATTTGCAGTAGGTAGTTTAAAGACTTAATAAAATCTCTTCCACGGAAGGTACGGCACAAGTGCAGTAATCATTCAGTAACAAACTCGCTAATAAAGTGAGCTTTGGTGGCTGTTTTTATATTTAATTAAATTCAAGGTATGAGAAAATGACGGCGTCATGGAATTCAAGTGGTTTATATTAAGGCCTTTAGATAATGTTCTGGAACTTCCTACCCTGTTACTCATCAAATTTTTATTTGATGCATCGTCAGTGTTCTATTGTGCAATCAACAACACGCTACACTTTCTTGTGTAAGCAACACGCCATTATTTTTTAAGTAGACGTGTTAGTTATAATGCATTTTATGCCATGTTCGTCACACACAATCGTATAGTATTCGTGACACTAGAGAAATCTGTGCACAAAAGAGACTCAAATTCTTAGTAAATAATAAAATAAGTAATGGTCTTAATAAATAATAATAATAATAATAATAATAATAATAATAATAAATCACAATAATAATTCTTAATAGACATAAACATGATAATTGGGAGTCAAACAGGATAATTGAACCGCTTTCCGTCCCCACGCGGTTCAATTATCCTGTTCGATCCCCAATTATCTTGTTCAATTATCCTGGCCGTTCCAATCTACGCCGTTCTCTTTCAATGTAACGCAGCACCTACCGCGTTATGATAGTTGATGGTTGTCGCTGTCAATTATCTAGTTTTGTGTATATTATTTCATTTTACTACAAAGATTATATGTTTATTTAGTTCAGTCCAGATATCTAAATATTTCTTCTGGCCCATAACCTTATTCATACCAAGCGACAGCTCGCAGAATTCTCATTTCCGCGGGTTCTATACATTGGTAGTCCTTTTTAGTTAAAGTCAACGCTTCGCACCCATAGAGAGAAGCAGGTACTGCCTTCACTTTATAAAACGTCAGCAGCGTATCTATAGTTTTATTTTTTAGAGTTATTATAATTTTGCCTCACATATTTTAAAATTTTATATCTTCTTTCCCAAGAAACTTATCACCCAATTTAGATCAGTAAAAGCATTTACTTCTTCAATTGATTTATTATCACCCACTATTTTACCTGTCACTACATAATTTCACTAAAAATCAAGTAACTTGGTTTTTCTAGTTTGAAGTCGTCAGATTGTACTGCTTAGTAATATTTCCCAAATATGAAACATATTCTGTAATTGAATCTCCGAACCTGATATCATAATTTGTTCAACCGCATATTAAAGAGCAGATAACTTACAATCGTATAAATTAAAACCTATATTACCATGTCTCTTCTACAAACAAATAGCGTCGTATAGACATAAATTAAGACTGGAGACAAAGCGCACCCTTGCTTCAACCTCTGATTTGTTGGTATTTCTCGGTTGTCCATATTAAATTTACTTTTCAAAACTTGTAGTTATGACCTAAGAATAATAGATTCGTGTCTACCACACTATGTTACTAACTTTAAGTTTCTAAACAATTAATTCAATAAATTTACAATACGAGTTATTGTAACTCGAGATTATCGTAACTTATTGTAACCCAAGATAAAAATTATTTTAACTATAATTTTACAGATGTTCCCATGTTTACTTTCCTATGAAACTAGAAAATAGAGCCTATCATTATTCGTTTTTGTAGCTTTTTTTAAATTGCTGTAGTGAATCCTACTTATTTAATTTTTTACGGAATTTTTACATCATTACTATAAATGATATCGTAACACGTTAATTATTGATTTACAATGACATTTCAGTATGTATAGAACCGTGCGTTTCATTACAATATCTCTTTATTTTTCTTGTTGTTTGCATGTTTCTTTCAGCCTAAAACCCTCTGTTTCATTAAAATACCTTAAAATTTCTTTAAATTATATTGCTTTAGTCGTCTTTACAATGCGTCTGAATATGCCGTTCAGCATAACTACTTGCAGTTCTGTATACATTCATCTTCTTTTCTGATTGTTAGACGTTATCTCAACTCTTATATTCTATTAGTCACAACATCTACTACACTACATAGGCCTATGTTCCTACACTACGAATCGGAAATCAGTTCTTGATTGTTAACTTCCACGGTTAAGTGTGTTTCTGCTTTTGAATATGTCTAAAGCCTTTAACACGGATTTAGAGACTACTATGGAAACTATATAGAGATTAACCTATACAGTGAACTAACATGTTAACTCAGCCATACAAAAACAAGTATTAGAATGTAGAAAGAATTTTTTGAAGTTAAAGAGGTCCATGTGAGAGTAAAGTAATAGTGAAGTAAGTGTTAGCCAATAGCACTCTCTTATCCGTCGTAAACTCTAGACCACTTTCTCAAACTGAGAACCATGATGGTTCTAACCGTGTGGCCTGCGGCCTGGTAAAAAAAAAAACTAATGTTATTTTTTAATTTTCAAATATCTGCCAGGTGTCTGTAGTAAACACGGACAGTCCAGTATGATTACATTTCGAAATGAGAAAAAATTAAGGAAGTTATGTAGTTCACCTACTTTGGAAGTAAAATTACAGAAGACGGAAGAATGTAAACGAGAAATTTTAAGTAGGATCGACAAGCTACAGTTGCATTTTACGGTAAATGGAAATTACTGACTTCTAAAGAAGTAGCCCTGGAAACAAGGAAGAGGTTCCTGAAGAGTTACATACGGAGCACAGCTGTGGATGTAAGATGTGGACAATTGGAACAGAGGAAAGGAGAAGACTTGAAGCACTGGAAATGTGGTGTTATAGGAAGTTCCTAAAAGTATGATGCATCTACAATGTTAGTGATGATGAGATTCTGACTAGAGTTGGAGAGACGAGACGTTTTTGGCAAAATATTGTGAGGCGAGGTGTTGAATTTATTGCCCATATTATTATCCGTCACGAGAATTTGAGAAAGACAATAATAGAAGCTTATATTAAAGGAAAAACAGGAAGAGGAGTATAAAACTGATTATTGGTAGTGTAAGTTGTAATTCTTATGAGGAGATGAATCGGAAAGCACAGAGAAGTTCGGTGTGAACAACTGCTACAATCCAATCTGCGGATTACTAACTAAAGTAGGAAGGATATTTAGTTAGAGGGATGATAATGAATAATCTGCCAGATAATTACCCGTACCTTAAAGCTAGTGTAATTGTAGTCTGCCTTATATGTAGTCTATGTTTAATATCCATGACAAATGTCGTTAACAAAAGTTCTTTTTCCAACCAAGACTTTACCTACACTTCTTTTGTTTCTTTAGAGACACCAAATAAATTTAGAAAACAAAATAAATACTTATTTAGACTTATTCCCTCTTGAGTCTATTCCAAACCAACTTTGTTTAAATAAGCGGTTACATACTTGATCTAATCCCATTTTAATTGATTCCACGATCACCACTTATTTGATTCCAAACTTTGCATCACCTTGAATCGTAATAACCACCGAAGTAGATCAGCGGTACTGCAGGGTGGGCTCGCTTAGTTAAGCCTTTCGGAATACAATTAAAGTACTGCATACAGCATTACTCTTCAGCCAACATTATCACGCAGCTATGTATTATTCCAGATTATCATTTCCACAGTTTGAATAAACTTGGAGGCTAAAAACGCACATTGATTTTTCTGATGCACCCGGGATTTGGACCAGGAACCTCTAGATAAATAGTCATGCGCTAAGAGTAAACGATATATTATCCGTAAAGGTTAATTGAAAGCGACAGCTAAGTGCGAGGCGTAAACCATTAAACATTTTTAAATTAACAACGCGGACCGCAACACAGCTATGAACGTAGAAAATGTCTGCGGTCAGCAGTGTGTCGGCGAACGGAACGGTTGATTGGTGTGTTTCGCTGTCATCCGAGTAATGCCTGTTTAATACGGTTGTGTTCAGCGGGGTAGACGTACGGCGGCATTAAACATCACGAGCTTATAACTTGTGTGATTTATTGTGAAATAATTCCCCTCATGTTGTTGATGTCAGCCCGGGTTAAAGCGATGACGTTGAGAGAGCGAGAGCGAGAGGCAGGGGGCCTTCTCCTAATGCATTCTCCCAAATTGCGCACAATAATTTATGATTTTCTATTCATACATTACATGTGATGTGATACACGCTGTCCATTTGCTCGGATATTTGCAAGCCATTTGCGACGCTATACGCTCGCCGAACACAATACCTGTAACCGCGCAGCAACAATGTTGAATTATTAATTGCTGACGGCCGCTGGGTTCCTTAAAACACGCACATGTCGCTCAGACAGCCAGCGCTGATTCTACGTGTTTGTTGTTCGGTATACAGGACAGGACAGAGGAACGTCCATGCAATTAGACGACGTCCACTGTGGAATGCGCAGTACGAGTTTGAAACTGGCGATAAATTATCAGCAATGAATATCATGCCATTACGATTGGACAGAATTGTGTCTGTATATCAAACAGTTTTCTATTGACACACTTTCTTTTAGTTGACTCAGATTTTACATCTTTTTTAATAGTTTTAACGTACTTACAAACTATAATAAATTTTTGCTGCTCTGGGACATCCTTAAGACCCCAGTACGTTATATCTGATCAACCAGCCAACCAACTGATAGACCCGTCACCTATTTTCGAAAGTAAGGAATAAATACATTTAAGCTGATTAAATAAGTTTTATCTTACGTTTAAAACAGCATGACAAATTTGAATCAAATTCAGTTAATCTAGGTAAACACTATTTATGACTTCCTTTCTTCTAAACTGTGTAAATTTGGGGCTACAATTTCCCCAACAATACATTTTTGAATCCCTTGTAAGATATCTTTATTACTTGATATCTAAAAAAATAAACAGTATTACCGCCAAAGATATAGCCTAACTGTAAAAAAGTCAAATAATTTAATCTGAGCTAACAAAAAAAAGCAATTTATGCCTTCTACAAATATAAAGTGGAATTAAATTTATTTTGAGTAAATAGTTTTATGCACACACGTTCTTGTGTCGTTGATATTAAATGGAATAAACTGATAATAATATTTTTCGATATATAAATCCAAAAACCACTATTCAAATTAGGTATATCCGGACAATTCGGCCACGTACAAAAGTTGTTAACGACAAACGTTTCAGCTCCACCATCGGAGGCCATCTTCAGTGTCAGAGGTAGTTTGGCAGTTCTTCGCCAATTGACCCCAGTATTGAGGTAGACCAGGCTTTCTACAACTTTCGACCACGACCTCACAGCAAGGCAATAACTAATTTGAATAATGTAGACGCCGGCCACGAGAGTGTAAGATCAAGTTCACTAAGATCGTTAGTAAAATTTGCTTTATCAAGTATTGTTCTGACCCGTTGTTATATAGAAAAAGAGAGGTTCTTTAAATTCTGGCAATAACATAATATCTGTTAGGTATATCCATATATATTGGCGGGGATCCCACAGCTACTGTCGCATCCCGCATCTCAGTTTCCATATCAACTTATATTCTGTGTATCTTCATTCTTCAGATTCTTTTCTTCCATACTCCTTTCGATCTGCCTCTTTTCCTTCTGTTGCTAGGTCTGTATTTGAACACACTCACAGGTATTCTTTCTTCACTCGTTCTCATTAGGTGTCCATACCAGGAAAGCTGTTTACGTTTTACACCTTCTATTACAGTTTCTTTTCTATTTGTTCTTTCCCTGATTACGTCATTCCTTACACGTTCCAGACGAGAAACTCTGGAAGCTCGTCTAAGATAGTCCATTTCTACAGCTTCAATCTTCCTGCGGTTCTTTTCGTTGATTGTCTAACATTCTGACCCAGATGTGGTAATTGGTTCAACACTGGCTTTATAAATATTGATCCTTGTCGGTAGCCTGTGAGTGTGTTCAAATACAGACCTAGCAACAGAAGAAAAAGAGGCAGACCTAGATTAAAATGGATAGAAGGGATCGAAAGGAGTACGGAAGAAAAGAATCTGAAGAATGAAGGTACACAGAATAAGTTGATATGGAGACTGAGATGTGGGATGCGCCAGTAGCTGTGGGATCCCCTCAAAAAAAATAATAATAATAAAAATTTAAATAAAAGTTTATTCAGGACAAACAAAATTTTATTCATTATTCAGTAACATAAACAGTGTAACGATAAACTAATAAATTTATAACGTTTACTATAATTGAAAATACAGGTTTGTAAAGTAAATTACATTTACAAACTACATACGTTTTTTTGTAATAAAACTGGTGTTACAAAAATTAGGTTTATAGGATAAACTAGAGTAAAGAACTGGTAAGCGTTTGCCAATACTGTCTGCAACGCTTTTACTGGTGGGCAAAAATCTGGGGTTGTATAATCTTTATTAGGTCTACGTCACATGTAACTTTGAGGCCAATGTAATATAGACATACAATAATTCATTCAGTTGCTAGTCGACTTACAAGATATTATAGTGAGTGTTATAGTTAGTACGTAGTGTAATCAAGTAATATTAAGCTGTAATGTCTACTTGGTAGGCGTAATAAATTATTAAAGGGGCCAGAACATGAAAATTTACCAATAAATCCTAGTTTGAAAAATGTAGTTTATAGCTTTAAATTTTTTTTAAGAACAATCGTCGAGTAAATTTCTTACATATAAACCCATTAATCTACTGAACCTAATTCATGCAGATAAACACGTCAGTATAATTATGACATGATAAGAAAGGCAAATAAATGTTTTAAAAGTAGTAAGGGGAGCAGGTTGGAGAAAGAACAGCTAAACGACATACAAATTAGAGTAAGAAATAAGTTATAGAAGTTATGCAAACTGCAATATACATAACAAAACTTTAAACATGATATCCCGTAATTACACATTTTAATGTATATGTATGATTAACGTTGCTTTCAATCATGTTGGGAGTTTTTACTTTTTTTATTACGTGCACTATTAACATTACATATTCTAACCTAAAATTAAGAAAGATATTCTGATGAAAATATTTAATTCTTTTCAAAACGAAGTAAACATTATGCACCTTAAAAAAGTACAAGTTTTCAACTCTAATAAGAAATCATTAAACACGTTATTGGGTTAGAGGTATGTTAGAGAATTCAATTTGCTAGGAGACAATTACATCGGTAACGAGAAAAGTAAAGTTTGTGCAACTTTGATTAATCCTAACGGACATAGTCTGTAAAGGAAAGGAAAATTTCCAAAACAATTTGTAGCAAGCAACAGAAAATTATAGAGTAAGCCTGACAGGAGACTGGTGCATGAAAAATAAATAGTGCAAAAGTGTTAAGGAAAAGCCAAATTAAAGTAACATAAAGAAAGCAGCCAAAGTAAAAGAGAATAAGAAAAGCAGATGGAAGATAGACAAGCGCAGAAATGTCTGGAAGAGGAAAACGGAAAATATTTGTCGTATTCTTACTTTCTTTTTTAATCAATAAGAAGTGAATCAGGCAGTTCTGCTTAGTTTGACATACATAGTCGAGTAGAACAGACAGAGCCTGCATGATTTCGTCGACGACAACATCGTGTACACATTAAATAAATAACGTCCAAAGCCACAGCAATTTACATTGATTTTCTGAATCAATTTCGACATAAATTGATAATAATGTCTGTATTGTTGTGTACTTTGAAGCAGTGAATATTAATAATAATGATAATAATTCGACATGTTTATAGGCCTACATGTTACAAACAGACCTGTTAACTTCTCGTCAGAAAAGTATAGTTAGACTTCTTGCCGGAACACATTTATATATATATATATATATATATATATATATATATATATATATATATGAAAGTAAGAATAAATTACAGTTAATATATTTGTAAATTTAAATTAATATACGTAAATACTTGTTTATTGAAAAAAATTAAAACTTTCATTTACATTTAAAGTAAATAACCAGGCTTTTGGCAGACCTAAGAGTCTACAATGCGCAGTACATCTCCGGAAGCAAGTCATTCTTAAGTAATTAAGTCTTGAGACAAACAAAACGCAATACGCAATATATTCCTTGTGTTTCGGGGGGTGATGCTTCTTAATAGTTCTGGTCCACGATTTTCTATTGCATCGTTTGTCCCCAGTATTACAAGGGCACCGTTAGACTGAGTCGTCCTTGAGGTGAATGAATCCACACGCCTTGGAATACTTTTTTGGAAAAAAGTACTCAATGAAATAAATACTGTAACTTTTTTCCAATATTAACTGAAAGTGTATGACTGTTATTGCAAACGAAACTAGCAAATTCGCTTCCTATTCAACAGGAGGCGCCTTCGATTGAACAAAATTCATTGTATTAGGCCTACATCATTCATACAAAATAATAAGATATTGATACTATTCATAACTATTTCATAACTGCATCCGTAAGATATGTTAAACCCATCATTTTATCGTCATAAACAATTTGTTGAAGAATTGTATTCATAAAACGCAATTTTTTCTCTATTGATACTCTACGAATCAGAAGAAACGCGTCAATATTTTTTGTAATATTTTTAATAAATATTTTTAATTTTGATAACTAATTATAGCACAAATTTCATTAAAAAGGTATTGTATTTCCAGCCAGTTTTCTTTAATCGTGCCCATTATTAGCTTAATTGGATGTAAATTTTGCGCTACTAAGTCTTTGGTAGTCGACATGCATTGACATATATTACATAATAATAAATAATTCATTAATAATGAATCGCTTTCATATATTCTGATTATTATGTACTGTATTTTGGAGCTTACTAAAACATTCGTTTAATATTAAATTAAAATAAAGAATTGTTAAGTTAATTTAAACAGAATTAAGTATTTACTAACATTTCTAAAGTGAATTACAAATAGTAAAAGTTAAGTTTTCCATTTTCGTGGAAAAAACTTTACAGTTTTAATTTTGCACTGTTTATTCCTAGTTTAAGTGATGAAATGTAAGTTAATATCAGTTGTCTAATGATTGTTTTCTCACCAGACATCTCCAGGATGATACCTAACTTATAACACAACGAACGACACACGTTGATAACAAAGAAAGAAATTTTCCAGATCATTCAGTAATAACTCATTTAGATGTGTCAAATAAAGTCGCAGAAACTGTATTGGCTTGTTCCTCAGTGTTATTCTTCATTGTATTTAATAGTATTTTCATCGCGTACTTCCATTCCTGCATTGACGTGAAAATATTTATTATTATTAGCGAATCCTATAATACCAAATATTTCTACTTACGTCGTGTGGCCTTCTATTAATTATTGTAAATGGTACATTCAAAAATAATCTATTACATAATTCAATACTAGCAAGCTCCATGAGGTGGAGAACTCATTGACTAAACTGAACGAAATACAACCATTATTAAATAAATTTTAATACTTAATAATTTCCAGTTGTCATAAAATTGCAAAAACTCGGATTAGCTTACAATGTTTTTAATAAAATAACAATTGTAAAGCAATAATACAATAAACATAACTTTTTTTTTGTTATATTATTAACCGTAATTCCTAAATGACAATTAAGTCATAGGTTTGAAGTTTATGCATTTTTCATAGATATCTGTTAGTCTATAGCTAACCCTTTTCACACATTCATATAACTGATAACAAATTTGTAAAGTTGTTTTGCAAACGTATCTTATAAACATTTTGAAAGTGGTCAAAAATTTACAAACGACGTTAAAAGATATTTATTTTTGTGAAATGATTAAAAATACCGAATCTGCATTTGAATAAAATTCCTCATAAATTGATGCGCCATAAAGGGTAATTGACTTTTACACTTTTCATAAAATTGTAACTTCCATTCTCGCCCCACGATGCTCCTAAAGTAAAAAAAATCAGAATAAATTTTCAGATTTGGTTAAAATTCTCTGTAGTCTGATATAAGGCGCGGAGGTGTACAGTCTACACTTTAGGCCCTATCGTCCAAGAATTTTGTAACTTACAAAGCTAGGTAAATAGATTTTGTATAACTTTTTCTTTGATTTAATACAATAGTTCCCAACCTTTTTAGGCCGGAATCCACCTTGAAGGATATTACACTTCATGGAAACTGTAAGCATGGATGCCGGCTAGGTAAGGGTGTGCTCCCAGTTCACAATCATATTTTTGTTAACGTTGAGTACTTTCAGCCTTCTTTTATGCTTAAACAAATTATACTTACTTTATTCTAGAAACGTAAATAAATAATCGATTTTTAAGGCACAGTATATAAATTTTCGAGCCCTACTTCACGACCCATCAAACGCCCTCTTGGTACCCAGCAGTCGGTCTGGCCCCCATAAGTTGAGAAACGTTGCTTCTACATCGATTCTTGCGATTACTTCAAGATTTTGACTCCTTACATTCTTGCTTCCCCCATTTAAAGAGGGAAAAATCTCAAAAAACAGTAAGGCTCTGTACGTTAAAGTATGGATATGCATTTCAATTCTCGAAAATCGGATGATGAATGCAAAAGTTGTGGTGTGATAGCTCAAACAGACAGACAGTAATGCAGACGGACGGAGGATATTGCCAAACGCCAAACGATCGAATTAAAACTTAGAACTTGCTCCGGTCGTTCAGATAAAAATAAACTTCATGAATATTAAAAAACAATGTATTGTGTATTGATTAATTACAAAATTAGGAATGTGTGTTGGTTGTACTTACAATCTTAAGACCGTGGTTAGTATGTTGGTGGTTTAGTGGATATACTGAGATCAAAGCGGCTTAGTTAACGTAATACGTGTGCGCGCGCGTGCACAAACCTGTCAATGTGCGAGTGCGTTCACAACAGCCGCAGCTTTGTAGTGAAGTTACGCATACAGTAGGCCTACGCTTTCATATTGGTTAAATTTTCTGCGGTAAATTAGTTATTGTGTGAGTGGTGCTCTGTCTGAGTATGGGAGGAGGGAGAGGGAGAGGGAGAGGGAGCAGAGAGTATTGTGTGTAGACTACACCACCTTGTTGCTTATCACAGCAGACTAGTAGTGGAACAGTGTGTGGCCGCGAAGAGCACTCATCTCACTCAGCTTTGTCATCAGTTCTCGAGGGTCCCCTGTTCACATCCCGGGCCGGTCATTAGTGCCCACTCAGCACCGCTCCCTGTCTGTGCTGCCCGCCCTTGTTCTCTTCAATTAATACTCTCGAGTGCTGCTGCCTCTTTCTCTCTTTAATGCAGCATCACAAACAATGACACACGCCTCTCGAGTATAGCGCTGTTCTCAAGAATGTCACTCTCATCGTGTGTTTCTCTTTCTCTCTTTTTCCCTTTTACTCTGTCATTCTGTCTCTGTTTCCCCTTTGGAATCTTATTCCTTTTCTCACTTTGTGTATCTCATTATCTGCAACTTTATTTTACATACACGTGTATGTGCATAGACATAGAGTCTCCCTCGCTTTTTGTCTAGATGCTGTTTCCCTAGATCATTCAAAATGTATGTATTACACTCACTCGCGCGCGTAATTTGTATGGTGTGTATGATAAATAAAATGATAGATGTGAATGGTGTGTATGGGTGTATGATAAAATGATAGGTGTGTATCTTTACTGAAAGCAAAAGGAAAGACGATGAACCACAAAATGTAAAGAACGAAGAAGACAAACAAAGTTTGAGGGAGAATAGACGTAGAGGATAGACGAATGAAAAAGAAAGTACAATATAAAGAAAAATTTTATTCTTGGCGGTTTACTGTATTTTTATCTGTACATGTTATGAACAGATGCTACAGATTAATTGTTTACAGGCCACTGCAAGTAATCTCCCTACCAAAAAGATGATCTACATAAAAATAATAATTTCACATGTATGAAAAATTTCAATATTTTATCATTTATCATTCTTTCTGTTCATCTACATTTTCAATTGTAACTTAATAATTTTTCAACTGCTCTTATTAGATAACATTTCAAATGAACTTCTTTTTTAATATCATCATCACTAACCTAGGTATACGACTAATTTTGATTGTACACAAGAGGAAGACAAAAAGTTAGTTTCACTAGCATAAAAATCAACATTTTACTTATTAAAAAGAAAACTTTTATGTATCTGAGAGAATAATTGAATTTCTACTTTTTACAAATCTGGTAAGTTTATTTATAGGTTTATATATGGCGTAAAATTACATGATTTGTTTTCTATGCCATTGCCAGAACATTTCCCGTTGAACAGACAATAACCACTCCCGCGCTTCATTTTGACGTCTTCATCACCATGATATCACCGCTTCACAGGGGCCTTTTTCATAAGACTGAACACATGAAATCACACGGCTTAATGTCAGGACTGTATAAGGAAGATATTTACACTCTTCCCGTTTAAATATTTCAAGGAATTCCTTTGTGAGTGTGCCTAATGTTTCGCAAAAAATTTTGACATTGCAGAACCTTAGAGAAGATTCAGATCTCTCGCAAGTGAGAAGTATTCAATTCAGTCCCAATCTTGCTCACTGATTTTGCTACTTGCAAGCAACCATTAGTAAACCATTCAAAGTTGTCATCAGTTATTGGAATTTATTTCCTTCCCAAGTATTAATCATCTTTCATGTGTGTGAGGTCTTATCCGAACAACTCGCATCATTTTGCGATTACCTGGCGTGAAACACTTCACGATTATGTCACCAAACACTTCCCTCAACTCGCGATGATTTTCCGTAGTATTAGACCTCCTTGCCTACGGAAAACCAGTCAGTGCGCGGATTTCTGATTTGGATGCTCCTTGAAAAGGGCGTGCCAGGTTTCATGGCTAAAATGGACTAACCGTTACCAAGCGGGAAACATTACTACAGGACCCGGACGTATACCAATGTTGCCAACAACTTTCATAAAAGTTATCTTATAAAAAAGAATAAGGGCAAGTGAACTAACTATTTGACTGCTCCTACTACCTGTAGGATAATCTTCTATGTGTTTTCTTTGATTTTATTTTTAATTGGTACCTCGTCCCTCGTTGGCCTCTTCTGACCCGTCATTATCCCCTCGAGATCCCCAGAGCTCCATTATTCCCTATTCGTCCTTCCTTGGTCCTCCGTTACCCAGTCTAGTGACCTATTTCCTTTCTTCGTCGTCCTGTCCGTGGTCGTCAGTTAGTTTTGTCCTTTCCTCTCGTAGCCTTGTCTGTAGCTTCTGTCATCTCTCAGACTTATTAATACAGATCAAATTTATCTAGAAAAAAGAAGCGCCTAATAGCTATATTTGTGTCATTAAATGGGAATATGTATGACAGCTAATAAAAAGTAAATATAATTATAATAACTAATAACGAAACTAATAACTTCAAAATTGACCTGTTAAAATGTATAAGCCTTATTTATAAGTTTTATATAAATATTATGTTATTCATTGTTCTATTCACGTTTTTGTGGTTATCAGGCCCAGCTACTGACTGAATGTGTACTACAGATTAGGCAAAAAACCATGATTAAAATGTTTTAGTTAAACTAAAAAAAGTAGTTTAAAATAGACACTATTATGTTTTTGAAATTAGAGTATGTTACGGAAATAAGTACAAATAAAATAAATATCAATTATTAAATAAAAACAAATGACTATATTCTTTCAATATGAATTAACTGTAAATTGTAAGATCTTAAACAAACAGCTGTTGAATAAAATTGTTACTTACAGGATAGCTTTCTACATTTTTCAGAGTTCTTCAAATCCTGTTTTTTGCTTCGCGTATAGAAAACTTGTGCCTGCAGATAGCTCTAACGACGGTTTCAAAAACGTGAAACGCTATTCAGGGAGAAACTTTGATAATTAGGCCAGGCCAGAGTAGAAAATTACTTAATGGCTTATGACAGGTATGTCCTGTAGTACCAATAAATCATTTACTTATTCTCAAGAAATTTCCTTATATCTGAAGCCAATTGGATAGAATATTCTGAGAAAATTCGTGACCACTATGAAGGCAACATAAAATATTTCCTCTTCCAAATACAAAAAAAATTGAGTGTCATATGTCCTTCTGTATCTATAATGACATTATATGTGGCGTAACGTTTAATTTTGAAAAATTTATTTTATCACATCTTTATTGCTCCTAATCTCTTTGAGAAAATGTTTGCTAACACCGCACTGTCCACGTTTTTCATAACAATTTGTACCTTTCGTTATTATTGATTCCAGGAGTTTCAAACAGGTTTGAATACTACAACCTTATTGAAAAACTTATTTGAGAGCACACTCAAAAGGGTATAGACACAAGGCAATTGACAGTGGATTATTCCGGAGAAATGCTCAGAAAATGTCTCTATATTGCAAAAACTAACTAAGAAGAAAACCACAGTCAGGGTTTCAACATGGTTTCTATTTATCTTGGCAAGTTTTGTGAAACTGTCCCTAGATTAGGCTATAGAAGATACCTCGGTCTTTGTATTTAAAATTACCTCAGTCCAGTTAAAATGCTTAAAAAATTATAAAGTCAAATAAAGTATGACAATGGAATGACAGTATTCTTCAAGTTCCTATATCTGCAATATTTATACGTATAGCGACTTTTATTCAAATTTACTGAGAAGCAGCTTTATGTAAATGGAAAATACTGTAGCGGAATTCGTATGCTTTAATTTTTGTGATGACAAGAGAATACTAGCACAAGACTGTCCCGATTTAGGATTATAGTTACAAATGATTGTACCTGAAGGTAAGGAATGAAGCCTTAAAACAGGCTTATCAAAGACACAGTAGGCTACCTTGTTTCCAAATCGGACTAAAATTTTTAGAGAGAACAAAAGAAAAGATTCAAATACCTAGGAGCGCTCAACATTAAAATTTGCTTAGGAGAATCAGAACCATTCATCAGAATCGTTAAGTAGTAGAATGCCTCAATTGCTTGTGGTACGAAGGTACATATCCAGAGAAAACAAGAAAAGATTTGAGTAGGTGATGGTTTGACCATTTATTACTTTGCTTCTAAGGTGGATGTTCTATGTTCTAAACAAGAATTAGAAACGTGGACTGACCGAATTACAAATAGGTTACTGAGTAGAAGCGCTGAAGCCTCAAATGCAAAACAGAAGATCAACAAATACTTAAGCACAACATACGTGCTAGAGACAATGTGATAAAAGTAATCGAGAAGTAAGAGTTGATATGGATTAGGGAATAAATAATAAAAATAAACAAACATCTATGATAAAAAATAAAATTTTAGTTGAAACGTCCGAAACGAAAATAAAGAGGAAGACCACGCCAGTCTTTGAATGAAGGAATCAATCAGGTCATTTGAAACCTGAAAGAGGAATGAGAATCACGTAATAGAGGCTTAGAGATGTCTATGGCATAAGATGTATTTAATTATTTTTGATTTTTGTTTAATATAGACCCTTTATAAATAAATATATAGGTATGTTATGTTTTTAAAAGTAGAGTATGTTACGGAAATAAATACAACTACAATAATTTTTAATCATCAATTGTTAAAGAAAAAGAAATTACCATCTTCTTTCAATATGAATTAAAAACGAATGTTAAATATGTATTATATTGTAATCACACACATACACGTATTATTACACATTACTACACATTGACTCGCTCTCTCTCACACAAATAAACAAACATAACTGAATTAACAACACTGTCAGCATTGCTGCAATGGATCTTCACTGATCCATTAACACCTTCTTCACAGTGCCTCAAAAAATGTACGAAAAATTCAAAAAATGCACTTTCATAATTGAAAACGACCTTTACTTTTATTAACTTTACAATAATTATCTCAAGCAACATTGGCATTTTTAACAGGCTTCATTACGGCATAAAATAATAATTTAAGACAGCACGAGGAGCAGACTACTAGACGTTTGGTGCTCGTACGGTAGGGTGTAATTGGAAGTAACCTGTCAGGCTAGCCCGATGTCAGACATCCCCCATCCCTCCGCCACTTGTTATATACAATGTGGATTAAATGGGGTGGATTAGTCCGACACTTACAATGCCTCGCAGACGTCAACTTCTTGCTTCCCATTACAATTCCCTTACAAACTCTTTCCCTTCCCTGGGATTATTCTTCCAATTTTTTTTTACATTTATACGTACTGTTATTTGTACGATTTGCAGCTACAAATAAGAGCAGACGTTTAGTTAATATTTTCTTACATACAATTTTAAATTGAATTACAGGGTAGAGGTAATAAACCAGCACCAATATTCATGAGAAAACTAGAATATATCCTTCATTCCGTTTTTATTTTTTTTTTTAATAAAATTAGTTTTTAAAGGACGTTTTCCATTTTTTCTTTGTTATAACCTCGCTTTCTATTCTGTCCACATTCTGTTCCGGTCAACCTCCCTCTGTCTGTGACAATTCCTTTCAGTTTACTTTAATATTAGTTTCTCATTCTATCCTCACTTTAACTTGTAACTACTATTACTTCCCCCCTCTACTTACGTACTTCTGTCCATACATTTTTAATTTTCTGTTAATACGTAATCATATGATCGAATAAACACGTAGGCCTATTTAAACAAAAGCACAAAAATATAAACAGATAGAAATATGCTTTATAGTGTGTGTGTGTATGTGTATATGTATTTTGTTTGAGTGTTTATTCGCTATAGGATACACGTAGAATTTTACATGTCTACTGTAAAGATATTCAAGAAGACTTTCATATGTCTACTGTAAAGATATTCAAGAAAGTTTTTTACTTGCAAAGTCTGTATTTCTCTTGTCATCATACGAATACAGTGGAAATGGAAAGGAATTAATGTGTCTACAGAAAGCCTGAGTAGAAACCGCGAGGTGTGTTAGTGTTTAATTGGAGGAGCCATCCGCCTTGGCGTGGCTGGACACCGTTCCCACCGACATCGCCTAGAGGAGTCGCACCTCTAAGCTTCTGCAGCCTATGCCTAAGGCAGCCATGGGCAAAGCCTCAGACATGGCGACTAGCTAACGCAACCATTGAATTCTCCTCATACACTGTACATAAATCTGTACATGTTTGTACATAAATCTCACTTTTATTTTATCGTGTTCTCGAGAATCAAATCCGGGACCTCTAGATTAATATAAAAGCGTCACACCCACTGGTACTCTAGGCCCGTCTTCACTACGTTCAAAATAAAAATTATCTACCAATAGTTTATGGGAAAAATAATTTTATTAAAAGTACTTGACATTAGCTTCAATTTTTTTTTTTTAAATTTAAGTACCTAATATTGTTGCTGTGATTATTATGCTCATTATATTAGTCTGTATATGCGATTATGCTGTTACCTTGTCGTTTGCGACATAGCCTATTACTAACATGAGTGTGTTCTGTATTAAGCGTATGAGTTTTCTAAAATATTCCGTGATATACGGATAATAATGCAAATATTTTATGCATTTGTGTGTCAGTGCGCGCTTGCGTGTTTTTTTAGTAAACTCGGAGGCTTTGACCGCGCGGGCGCGCGCACGCGGATGTGCATGTCCTGAATAAGAGATAATACCAGATCGCGGAGAATAGGGGGCTGCAGTCCCAGCAGAGCCGGCTGGCGGCAGGATTGTTGTGACATTTCCCGGGAGAGAGAATGAGGTTGTAACCCTCCCCAGAGTACGGGCTCGTCTTCTGAAAAATTTTGTGCGAAGACAATTTCAAAGAAATGACATGTGGGTTTCTGTTATTGTTCTGTAAAGATTTTGACGTGTTGTGGTGTAGTTTCCTTTATGTCGCGCTCCTTTTCTCTCGGTCGATTCACGTTGATAAAATTAAATTGAAAACTCCGATACCAGCCGATACAAAATCACGAGAGATAAAGTAACAGATTTTCTACAGATGTCAGCGTTCAAATGTGAGCTGACTCTTTGTAAATTAATTTAATTTATTAATTTGTTTCTGTATAATACATGTACAAACTAGCAGACTCACCATATTACGCAGCCGAAAATGCAGTCGTGACATTTGAATTGAAAATTGTAGATTTATCTTGTAAATTTATTCGTACGTACCAATGTTTACGCTCCACATTATTGTTCTTGCAAAATGAGTTGTAACTTTATGTTACCGTTGATGGTCCATTCAGTCTACTTTTATAAACCATAATTTACTTATTACTTATTACTTATCAATCTTAATTTAATTTTTGTTTAACATTCAAATTTTTAACTTTTAGCTTCATCTACCGGTATAGATTATTATCTGTGCGATACACATCAATTCCATTACCAGAACACGCTAGAAAAATGTTAAAGAAAATAATTGTAACCAAACGATTCCCGTTGTTTGTTATCATCATCAGTAATGACGGACTCTATCATCACAATCAGCTTTGATAATGAATTTTGTTGAGGTTACTTTAATTCAGTTACTTAACAGCAGTAGTTGTTGGTTTTATGTACAGAATGTTTTAAACAGTGGGAAATATTTGTAACCAGATAGATGATAACTTCATTAAACGTAACCTGAACTTATCAAGTACTGTCAATACATATTCGCTATGTGTGTTTTGTTTCTTTTGTCGGAGTAATTTTTATAATCCCTAGTATATTCTAAATGTATCATATATATCAGTATCGTTTACTTTGAAATGATGACAACACAATAATTAAGATTTAAATATATGTCTATCGCAGCGTAATATAAATTTCACAGATTTCTTTAGTGCTTAGAAGAAATACCAATATAATCGCTCTCTTTCAGGCGACAATATAAATAACACTGTTATACGATACACACAATACAATGTAATTACAATACCATTGTTACATTGTATACACGGCTCAACAAAAATTAAAACTTGCAACACCTCTCAGAGATATAGCGTATCAATATATATTCTATCATCTATTTCGAAAATAGACCTAAGTGTTAAAGAATCACTTAACAATCGTGCAGCGAGCCTCTAAAAACATTTCCAATAAATTTTCATTAATGTATTACACCTATATTACATCGTGTACCGAAATCTTCAAAATGACTCAAATTGTATAGACCCAAAGATGTACAAATCAGAAACACCTGTCCATCCTACGAAGGAACGATGAAAACACGGGGATTAAAAACAAAAACCTTCTTCCTGTCGGTGCCTAATTGTTATAACATACGAGGTTTGTATAAGACTATAATTCCAAAAAAGTGATAACATACGTACTTATACAGCATACTTGCCGATGATAGCGAGCGACACAAACAGAGTACTCGTGCTTGTTTCAACCACATTGCAGACTAGTACTCATATTACCACTTACAACTTATTACAGTACAACTTACACCAAAATATAAACAAGGTTATTTGTAACCAGCCGAATAACAAGAACTGACAGCAGAATAACGGTAGTAGTAACCATGAAACTAATCAAAAAGAGACTGATCTACAATGTGAAGCCTGTTAGATTACATGCAATGTCATGTCACAACTTTACTCGTATGTAGATTTTAAAATCACCAAATCTCGTTACGGGTAGTGTGCAAATGTGTTACTAATCTAGGCACCCTGTTACGACGGAGTTATTTTTTTGTCAGCTGAGTAAGAGGCTTAAGCTTCATAAAGGATCAGTGTAGTGGGGCTCTGTGCTTCCTCGCATCAAAACAGGGAATACCACGGAGTTGTGGTCACGGAACAATACTCCCTGAATATTCTGTAACTGTCTCTAATGCACTTTAAAAAACTCTTTGCCTAATCAGTACAGCATAAGTAAAGCTCCCGTTCCAACTTAGAACGGCTGCGGACACAACTTAAGTCGTATCTCTCTTGACACACATTGGAAACTTGCTAATTCTCGACCTCTCGTAGTCAAGGCCCCGGTTTCTACCAGAAATCCAACATTGTCCTACATGACTGCTACCTTGTTTTTCACAGTTTTCTAGTCTTAGGAACATGGTCAGTAAGAAACTTTCGAATTAAAACGACAAATTTGCTGGGCGGCGATTGTTAGCAACCTTCTGCATACCATTTCCCACTTCCATTGGGAAAACACTGAAGATACTATATCTAAAAACCACATCTTACCTGACCTTAGCGTAATCTGTATTTCCTGTCTGCGCTACCCAACAAGTACGCGGAGTGTTGATAACCATCTCAAGTTTATGAAATTTTCTTAGCGACTAGGACCAGACCCTACAGATCTGCTTGTAACGCAACTGTTCTACTGATAGGTGTATTTTACTATTCCAGATCCTCCTCTTCGACGGCTGAATGTATTCGAATTTCTATTTAAAACGTGTTTGGAATTTTACATCGTCAAGCAGATTTCCTTGAAACTCGTCCTGATCTTCCCCCAGGAAGTTACCTAGCCTCCTGCTTACGATTTACCCTTTCACCCATTGATGCTATAAAACGGGATCGTAAAATAGATTACACAAGGTGGAGTTGCTATTAGAACAATCTATGAGCGCCTTTAAGGGTCAATATAGCAACCATACGCACATTAAGTGTTAAATTTATATTCCGCATTTCTGAAATATTATTTTATTATTATTAATAAATAATTTTATTTTAAATAAAAAACAATATTATAGCAATCTAATAAAATGAACATTTAATATTTATTATTTATTGTTCATCAGCTCTTTTACTGAATTAAATAATTACCCAAATGTATTGTAGTAGGTTATTCAGGCGCCCATGTTCAGCTGCGTTATTCACTCGACCTAATACATTTGGAAATATAGAAAATGAGGCACTGAAAACAACACTACACTAATATGAATTAATTTCTTGTCGTAATAAAAATTAAACAATAGTAAAATTACGCACTCATGAGCGCACATGTACTTTTAAATGTTTAAATATTTAAGAGAAGTGTGATAACTCACGGCACAGTTAAGTGCATTAGCTGATAACGTTTCAACGGCATTAAGTGGATGGGTTTTTTCCCGGCGAGAGAATCGTACGTACAGCAGATATGACCAAATATAAAATGTAAAAGTGTATACGGCAGGTATAGCAGTAGGGTACGGAATGGAATGGAACGAGCAGCATTGTTGGCTTTAATTATTGACGTAGTATTGTTAGCAAGGAACGGAGCGCAAAGTGTTTCTCAAATATTCATTACACACGAGCCCCGCTAGCAAAGAGCAAAAGCACGACTCCCCTATTCAACCGCCCGCTTCCACCCCACTCACTCATAGCCTACATTCAACCCTTTCATCGGCAATATACTCTAATTGGATCAACCTTTCTTGCTGCCATTACATAAAATGTAAGGTGCATTAATCCCGTACGTGTTTATATGTGTATTGCACTTACGATTCTATAACCAACAGTAATAGCAACCGGTAATACAGTAAATTCTAAGCAGCCATTGGGATACACGCAACACACTACTTCATGCTCCACTGATGGTCACATTCGCAGGAGTGCGGTAACTGGATATCTTAATTTCATAAATATGGATAACCGTTAGAATTGGTTTCCGTTTGAAAATTTGCATTTTTTCTGTTAGAAATTGTGGCAAAGAATCTTTACTATCCTATCCACGGCCAGAGGTCTTTTACAGTGAAGGAATTGACAACGTTTGTTGGAATGATTGGAATACGAATTACAAAATATAATCAGTTTTTATAAAAAGAAACTTCTGTATAATTGTCTTTTACGTTGATAGCTTTTAAATCGTAATTGCTTTAAAGTGACTATTTTAGCTTGAAAAACATATATCTAAGACAGTTTTTGCGTTATCCCCACTGAAATCAAGGCTGCAATCAAAAATAAGTCTATAAACTGAAGATAACATTGAATTTTTTCTATTTTTATTGAGTTAGTTTAAAAAGAGTTTTGCTATTATACACATCGGCTGTACATGCAAAAACTACACTGATATCTTGTAACACAAAAATCAATTTGTTAACATTTGTTAACACAAAAATCCTTTATGTAAACATTATTTTGGACTATATTTCATACTCCTGATGTCGTTAGAATAGATTGATTCCATTGGTAGTTTATTTTACATGATGTATCAAATTTATGTATAGATAATAACTTACTTTCCGAACGAATAGAACTATTTCTTACAGTAGATCATTTTAACCTTTCTGTTGGCTACCAGAAAATTTGGTTTTAGTTGTTTTGGACATTTCACAAAATTAAAGTGACTTTATGAACGTTAAGTTTTAAACAAAAACTTATAATTCTGTAATGTTTATCAATATTCAAGACGCAAGGGTTTCTTCTATAACAGCCATCCGTTTAGTTCTTATGGAAAAATAATTTTGTAAAAGATAATTAAACAAAGGTAATAAAAATAAAGTCAAAGAATTATGTTGGTTTATTCATATAAACAGACAGTATTTAATATTTTAAGGGAGTAACAAGCACTGTTATGAGTTCACATTTAAGTATTTTTCTACATTTTATTAAAATTAGTTGTTAATGCCTTTAATATTATTGAGAAAGATTAATAATCTCTGGCCCATATGATTTTAGAAAATATTTTTGTGAATACTAAAATAAACACTTTTGTGTAAAAATTGTAATAAATATAGATATTTTCAAGGGTTATATAGATATTTTATTAAATATATTATGTACCAGGGTAAATGTGAACAGACATAAAACTTTATATTTTTAATTGTGAATTAATTTTCATTACTTTTATTTTTGCTATAGGTTGTATTTTACAAAAAATAACCATGTGTACGTAATTTCAGTGTTATATATGTTGCAAAATTGCTTACAATAAAGAAATTTTAAATTGAAATTCTTGCTTGCTACTACTATTTCTTCTACTAAACATTAGTATCACAATAATTAATAAATAGAGTGAATTAAATTTACATATATAAAATTAGTTATAATTGATTGTTTCAAGTTTTTTTTTAATTCATAAAAAGTGGGCGTACTTACTGTACAGTATAACTGATTGCTAAGCATGAAATACGATTTTCCGTTTACTTTCTATCTAAATATATCGCCACGATTGTTAGTTGGTGGTCGGCTATGGAAAAGTTAGGAAACACCACCTTACACCTCAGGTTACTTTTTACAATTCATACTAGTTTACGAAAAAGCAATGGAGTTGGTGGTGGGCCAAAAATATTGAAAACGTCATACAAGAACGTCGTCTGAATACTCCGAACATACTTTAGGGAAACCAAATACTCCATCCCCCCATCCAAAACGTTGTCAAGTTCCGATTGCCCAGCTCACCCAGAGAACCATGTCACAAGCATGTTGAGGAAGCAGTTACTGAAAATAGCCTAACTATTACTGAAAATCCCAAGGATTTGTATGCTGCTTTCGTTGGCAGTCGACAGAAAAGACGCTAATTGGAGTTGTAAAGTGCACAAACGTAGACAGCGGGAAGGTATTAGATATATATATAATCTAAATATTGTAAATGTCAAGATAAGGATAACCGTAGTGAAAACTGCCAGAGTAATTATAAGAGGCCAGCCAAGTGGGAGTATGGAAGTGGTCGGTGTAAAAGAGGTCTTTAGAAGATCCGTTGAAAAATACGATGTGCTCTACATCAGTTACTTGAGTGGTTGAATAATAAAAGCTATTCACCAGTGACTTAAGGTAAACAATATGCCAGTGCTGGCATAAAAACTAGAATGCTTAGTCCAAGTACAGAAGTGGATGGGAGCTAGACTAGAGAAGTTGAAAAATGAAGTGAGAGGTAAAAGGTTATCGGACGGTCTCTCTATCAGTGGTAGGAATCGACTTACAGATAAAATCACAGACCAGCTGCAAAGTTTTTATGGCCTAGCAATTAGAAACAACTCAAATTACCTGGAATCTATAAAAAAATAGTGTGGGTTATTTACTTCATAAACTGTCAACTGATGAAAAACCAACTTGTGACTTATGTCCCACCGGTAATGATCCTTGATGTTGATTCAACAAAGCGGTTTCTATAGGAGAAAACTACAGTTACAAAACAATATTCCAAAAGCCATAATAACATAAATCAAATCAATTTTTAGAGATCATAGTAATCTAAATTCGCTGAAAAAGTGTCTCCTCTCAATGGAAATACTCAGAATGCCAATGGAAATGAATGTACACAACTTGATTTGGGACACATGTTCTTAAAAATAATTTGTATGAAAGAATAACCTTGAATTTGGTGTGTTTGAACCAATAGCTTCTTTCAATAATGGAAACAGCATAAAGTGTGATGTGTTAAGTTCTGAGAGTATTTAACCTGAGAAAAGGACTCACTGTTCAAGCAATGAAACATTTTGACAAGGAACAAGTTCGTGATGTAGGAAATTCCATCAGCAAATGTGAGCAGAAAGCTAGAAGACAAAAAAAGATTCAAAAAAGGAAACTGGGAGAAGAAAATGAAGAATTGCCTTCCTCTGACCCAGGAATCCATTAAAAATAAGTTAGTTTTCATATGTTTTTAGTTTTTTTTATTACAAAAAATATGGTTTTTTAATACATTAAGAACATTTCCTGGTAAACCACTAAACTAATTATTGTGAAACTTTCACACAATATTCATAGCATGTGAGTACACATACTGAGTATATTCTGTTATATTAAATGAAAATGTAGACATAAAAAAATAGTTTTCATGAAAATTTAGTAACTTTTGAAGGTGGATGGGAAAACATATTTTTCGTTTTCTCTGTTATATCTTTTAACAAATTGCTATAAAAATTTCAAACACATTACTTTAGTAGTTTCTATAAAAAATGTTCCTTATGTTAACATGGTGGAAGATAGGCATTTTGTGTGACTTAAATAAAATTAGCGTATGGCACAAATTTTTGCAGAACTCTGTTATCAACCAGGATTGAAACAGGCTGATGAAATTCTTTAAAGGAAGTATGCTATTACACATTAAGCGGGAAGCATTTGTTGCATATTTTAATTTCAAAACATTCTAGCTCTTACTCTATTGCGTATGTGTACACCAAGATTTGCACGAAAAAAAACACGAATGATATTAGTAACAGGTTTTATAGATTCGTCAGTGGCTTTAAATAAACGAAACGCTGGTATCGATTCAAAGCGTTGTGCAGCTTACAGCGTTCTGTTTACTAGTGTATATCGATTTTAACGCAGCGACTTCGTGATGAATGAACGAATGCATTATGAAACACACACACACACACACACACACACAGCCAGAGCTGAATGTGTTGCTTTACTGCTGTTATTCATAATGTAGCACCATTATTTCGTGCTTTCGCATCGCCATGTATTCCACCAGTTTCCTACCCCATCGTAATAAACTTTTCCGTTCTCGAATCCGCTTCTCGTGTACACGAAACTCGAGCCAAATTGCCGATAGATGGCCGTAAACCTGTCAGATTCCAGGAAATTATTACCAGTGAATGTTCAACATGTAGCCAGAATAAATTTCGCTCTGCAGTCACTGCGATAATTCCAAAGTACATTAGAAACATTTTTGACAACACTATTTATCTTACTAAATGTAATGTTAATAACACAAGCAAATGTGTTATAAATGTGCTATACGCACCTTCTTAATGTTAATATATTTTCTCTTTCACGTGTTTTAAAACTACAGAACTATTTTACTTTCTTACTGTAATAGTTAAAGGTAAGTGTTAACGTATGTGTTGAAATAAGCCAAACGCCTATCCTTTTATTGGTTAAAAAAACGAGGTCTGTTCTTGCTTATACGCTTAATCTAAAATCTATTTTTTAATTGAAGTTGTATTTTAGTTTTTTGAGAATTATTTCAGTGCTGAAGGAATTCTCCTACCAAAACGTCAACGTGCATAATTACTTACATTATTTACATATTCAAACGAATTAAACACATTACATTATGCATTAAACGTATAAAAGTTGTTTTAAAACAATATTCATCTTTCCCCTTCACCGCGTCTTCCCAATTGTACCTTCATGTATTCAGCATCGCATGGGTAAAGACAACATTGTTCATGGCTACGCACTTAATACAATTCAACTTGGACTTTTCTCTATGCCTTATTCCACCTGGCCCTCATTCTTCCTTTTCTCTAGTAATTCTTCCGTTTTTCCTGATGGCCGTACCATATTAATTGTTCTTGTCCTTTCCCGGACCCTCCATTTCCATTTCGTTTCCTCTAGACCCCCTTCTTCTCCAGTAATCAATTTCTGTCGACAACAGGCTCGTGTAATTCTGTACACGTTTTTACTTACAAGCTCCGTAAAAGTTACACTAACAAAAAACTTGTTTATTTCACAACTTGGCTTTGTTGATAAAATTAGGTTAATTTAAAAATAGCTCTATAAAATCGAGTTTAGCATTCCTATTGATCTTTAAATATCATAGATTTTTTCCTATCCTTTTTCTTAACTTTAAATAACAAAAACATTCTGTCTTTCTAATAAAATTACCATCGACATAGGTACATAGGTAAAACATAAAGTAGGTAGGTTTACTTATCCAGCTTTTTATTGTCACAACAATAGGCATCGTTCTTTCCATAGCTACACTATCGGCCAAAATTATTTATTATATTTTACGTAAATCATTTATCATGTAGAACGCTTCACATTAAGTTCCGTATTTTACTCTAATCTCAAGTTAACAAAAAAATAGAAATGACTGACGCTGCACGAGCAAGTCGGAAGAACCAACAATAGTAGATGGGTAGCGAGAGTTAAGATTAAAGCCTCATGATGAGAGAAGAAGTAAGCTCGAATGTCCTGGAGAGACAAAGTAAATAAAGCAACGGACAAACAAGACCTTGAAAATTGGAATGGGGGGTCCGAGAGGCATAGAGATTGTTCTTGGCAGTAAAAATATACAGTCTTTACAAATCTTTATATAAAAGCGCGCGCGTGTGGTATTACAAATACAGGTAGGTACAGGTATAACATGTAACAGATGTTACACTATAGGCCTTGCAATACACTGCATATAGTAATATGTAATTACATGTACTACACTTATTACAAACACCTACACGTTTTATGAAGCGGTGCTGAGGAACGTTGAGGATAGCGGTGATACGTCACGGATATAGAAACCCTTTAAATGGCTGCCGAATAGGAGTTCAAAAACATACGTCATTATGTGTTAAACACGACGAAACGTGTAAGAAAAAGCTATGTTAAAAGTATGTAAGAAAAGGCTCAGAATATAATGAAGATAAATGAGACACAGGTGGAGATTATGTCACAAATCACAAGTTATTACTGTGTAAATCCCTTTTTCCTCCAAAAATTAATCTTAAAAATGTGCTTTATCCAATTTCCTAATCGTGTACCTAAGTAATATTAATCACCGTCTAGAAAACCTGATTCGTTTATGTACCGTTTCTCTATGTGTAAGTGTAAAAGTGTCGTAGAAGGTGATCTAGTAGTAGGCCTATCCAAAGTAAAGTATCTGACGAGATTCACTATCTGTCGGCGGAATAATATAAACCCATAAGCGTGAGTTGCTTTAGTTTAAAAACACAAAAAACAAACAAACACAAAATATAGGATAAAAGATTTATTTTATTATCAGTGTTAAATAGGCCCTACTTGTTAAATAGTCTACGTAGAAAACGTATGTACACTTATTTATATCCCCACACTGACGTGTCTTATTTGCTGGATAGTACAGCGTCGAGACAAATATATAATAAGCCTCATTAATTGAATTAGTCTTCTCCTTCTCCTTCTCCTTCTCCTTCTCCTTCTCCTTCTCCTTCTCCTTCTCCTTCTTCTTCTTCTTCTTCTTCTTCATCTATCAGGGTATAGGCGAATCACCTGTTCCGGTCCCAAAGGAATATATTCACTTCGGCAACGCCGCTTCTTAGGTCTTCCCACACTTCTTGTCCTGTTGGAATTCTTGTCCCTTCCTGTTGGCTTGATTGCCAAACATCCTTTCAAAACCTGCCATCTGGCATCTTACTCAGATTAGCAATTCGTTTCTTTTTTTTCTGCAATACGATCTTTGATACTGAAAATGTTTAACTCTTTATAAATGTCTTCATTATTGATAGCATTCATCGATGAGGTAAAATATAAAGTATCTCTGAAAAACTGAAAAACTCTATCCATATCAAGTTTAATGTGATTCCCTAAATTCTGTTTTTGGATCATCATCGTCGTCGTCGTTGTCATCACCATCACCACCACCACCACCACCACCAACATCATCATCATCATCATCATCATCATCATCATCATCATCACATCATTATCATCATCGCCGACAGCTTCTTAGCACACACAAAATTATTGTAAGTGAACACCGTTGCGTAATATCTATTACGTTACCTATTTTATTACTGATTTTTTTTTAATTACAGGCTTTCTAGTGTTTATAAAGAAACAACAAGTACATATATTTTTAAACTATCATTAATATGAGTAATTTCAAGAGAGATAAGGGGCTTTTGAAGTTTTGTACAAAACGCAAATGGAGAAGATTTCATATATGATTAGGCTCATCAATGATTAGGTATAAGACAGATACAAAGGAAAGTGAGATAATGGTAAGATAACAGTAACGCTTTAATATTTAAGGAACAATTTTTTAAAAAATGCTAGTCATAAGCTAGGAAGCATGCTGTAAGACGACCATTTGGCCAAAAATTTGGGTTGACGTGTACAGAGACTTTTTAAGAATAGAATATCAGAAAATGTTCTAGGGATTTTGATGTATGGTCACCTACATAACCCTGGACTAAAGGTAGCTAAAGAAATGTGTGTTAAGTATCTCTTTCTATGTCTTTGTGATTTCTTCATGGAATATCACTGGCATGTATTTACCAGTGATAATAACTAACATAAGGATAATGCGATAGTTTAGTTTAGAAATGAATAGCAAAGTGATTATAGTTATCGTTAATGTTTACATGAGAACAGAATTTGTCATTGTTCTCATTATAACAGTAACAATATTATTCTATTAGCTACTGGACTGAAACACATTTTGCTGAATATAGGTAGAGGAACAATCAACAGATATCACTCATAAAATAATAGTAGGTTTGCTGGTTAAATTGTTATCAACAAAAGTGTTTAAATTCACAGAAACGTAAATGAAATATTTTTTTGAATTACCTGTCTTTCTTTTAGACACGTAATTTTAGAAGAACTGATTCTAAATTATTCTTAGGATTATTTTTTTAATACGCTTATTAGGCTATAATAAAATATATGACGATAATCCGTCTCAACGGAACTCGTACGCCCTCTGCCTCCGCAATATATTATCGCGTTGAATAATGGAAACAAAGTTTGACCGTAGCAAGTAATCGGTTTAAAGAGTGGTAGAGAACAACTAACCGCAAGCCGGTACGTACTGTGCGGAAACCATGGTTTCAAGCCCGAATCCTATTCTAACTTGTGTCCCTTTCGATTCGCGGAAACCCATTAGCTAAATGGTTATGCTGCCGCCGCCCCCGCGTCGTCCCGACCCTCTCTTCTCTTCGTTCTATTGATAAGCATTAGGCACACATTTCTTCATTAGTACCATGCCATGTTGAATGTTGTTGTTAGTAAAAATTGGAAAGCTCTTTGCAGCGACCAACCCTAAAACATGTGTCCAGGGTTTCCCTTTCATATCGCGATATTCACCCGTTCCCGTTCCATTCCTTCTCTTTAATTTTTTCCTTTCTCTCTCTCGCACAGTCTGCGCTTCGCTTTTGCCTTCGCGCTGTGCTCTATATTTAATGTAATCATAACCAATCACAAAGTAAGCTTGTGAAATATAAATTACGTTCTCTTCAACGTAATGATAGTCGTCCCTCGAGTACTTGAAAAATAAATCTTACTTAATTAAATAATGTTTATCCACTAAATTGAAAGTGTCGACCCACTGTTTTTCTGAAAAGCGCTATTAAATCAACTGATTACTTAAAATAATGTTTAGTAAAACTAGGTTTGTCTCGTTTCTACTAACCTTTAATTACACCTGTAAAACAAAAGCTGCATGCAATCTGGGAGTACATTCGGGTAATTAAATATTCATAATGAGCCGTAAACGGGGAAAATCACGATTGTAATTAACAGTGCTGGAAATTTATTACTGTCTGTTTATAGATGGATCTCAAAACCGTTGTAAATTACCACGTTCAGTTAAAATGTGGGTGTTTTATTAATAATCAAAATTTGTTCTAATTAACATTAAACAACTTACTACTACACGTGTTTTATTGGTGTGAATTTTGAACATAATTTATTTCTCATGTGTTCAGCTATCCTGCTCCCACATATGTGCATTTATGCATTAGGAAGTTTTGTTTGTCCGTACTTATGACCAAATATGAGTTTTAAAATAACTTTTTCTATCCGTTTCTGTTCAGACTCGTACAAAATACACAGGCTAATTTTAGAATTTTCTGGCACACTTCGTAGAAGTATTCCTCTCCATAAAATACAAAATATTCTGCCACACTTCGTAGGGGTATTCCTCTCCATAAATAGAAAATAATGTAGTAGGTTGACATAATAATTATTTTAGGAAATCTTTGTTTTCTACATATGGCAATTCGTTGGTTTTCCGAAGTATGTCCTAAAAAGCAATACAGAGCAATGCTGCACATATACGGGTGAAGGGAGCAACACAGAATCAACAATTTATTATTAAATTTTGCCTAAAGAATTTTAAGAAATCTGTTTAAAGATCGTAAATTGTGTATTGTAATGGAAATGCTATAAACATTTGTAACAGTGGTCTGAACTTTGCGTCTTTTATATTCTATGTAGAAAGAATATTATTAAAGTGCTTCAAAATAATTTAAGCTTTCTGCAAATTTGTTCGACAATTTAATTCTGAACAATATCCTGTAATAGTTACCACATCTTAGTAACTTTTTTTCTACAGTGTTATTCATATGCCTGTTAAGTGCTGCAGTAGTGGCTCGCTATCTGTACTCTGTGGGTACGGCTCCTGACGGCCATCTCTTGGCTTATGTTATTTGGCGCGTAATTATTGGCTCCAAATGCGTTATCCGCTGTGTATTAACATTCTTTTTGTCTTCTGTGTTGCTGAGGTTGCCCGGTCGGTTCTGTACTTCAGAGAGGTTACGAAAGTTTGTTTTATGAAGTCTAGTTTCAGCCATAGGCAAGAACTCAGGAGATTTTAATTCGCATATAAACTGCGAAGATGATTTCTCAGATTCCTATGAGGATGTATGGGGATGTATGATAACAGACATGTCTCTGTTAGCAAAATATTTAAAGAGCGTGGCTTATGGCAAAGAAAACATAAGTAATATAAATGAGTCAAGGCATTGAAAGCTAATTTAAAGTAAAATTTTTAATGGAGAAAAATGCATATATCCAGACCCCGTTACAGACAGTTTAAATATCGAGGCCGAAGTAGGTAACATTTTTTAAACTCTGGAGCCTAGCAAATAATTTTGGTGGTGGTTGATATTTTTTAAACTTAATAGTTTAAGCTTACTTATTTTTTAAATAACGTAATTATTAAATTCTTGGATTTCGTTGTCCATGACGTGTCCGTTACTTAACTAAATATAATTAATTCACTACCGACTCGGAACATAAAGTTTTTTGTAGGTAAAAACGTAAACGTTTTACCTTATAGCCTTAAACGGTTTTCGCTTTTAAAATGTTTCTTCAAAGGCTGCCGTTGCGCGCACTGTTCGTCTTGTCGTTGGCGACTGTATCGACTTTTGAAAGATCGATGTTGTGTGTGTGGGGTGTGATATGTTCGAATTATGCGTGTGATTTGAATTGTGTCTGTTCGTTTAGGATGTCGTTTTTATGTGTTTTTGTGTGTTTTCATATTTCCAAAATTATTCTAGAGTGTCTAGTTTTCGGCCTTTTGTGTGTGCTTGTAGAATTTCCATGTTATTGTCGATGTTTGTGTATGTGTGTTTGCTTCAATGAGGTTGTTTGCAAATGTTGATTCTGTAGTGGAGTGTAGTGCCTTTGTGTGTACACTGTATCTTTGTTTGAAGCTACGTCCTGCCTGGCCTATGTAGAATTTGTTGCAATCTGAGCAATTTAGTTTGTAAACACCAGGTAGATCGAATTTGTTTTGTACTTTGTGTCTGCGTGTTTTGATAGTGTGTGTTCTGTTTTGTTAGTAGTTTTGTATGCGATTCTGTATCCTTCTTTTTTGAATTTTTGTATTTATGTATCCTGCTTTTATGGAAAAAAATAAAACTGTTTCGCATAATAAAAGAATTGTTTGAATTTATTCTTCATGTATTTAAAGTAGTCTTAACTAATTAACTATTATATCTAATTCGAATGTTTTGGAGTTTCGAAAATGTATTATGATATACAAATAGTTGGTACTGTCCTGGAACAAGTTACCAATTTTGAATACCTGGGCTACAGTGTGACTTATAATGCAAGCTACGACGTTGTGAATAAGTTGCATAAGTTCAACCTTATGTGCGGGACCATCAGGCGAACCCTAAAGTCAGCAATTAAAGGAACACCCCTAAAATTCTACATTGTGATGGCCCTTCCCACACTTCTTTATGGGTCTGAGAATTTGTACCTTAACGAAAGGCCAGGCCAGTCGCATCCAAGCGGCTGAAATGAGATTTATCAGGCACGTGGCAGGGTATACTCTCCATGATCATAGAAGGAACACAGATATACGGCAGGAACTGAATATTTAGAGTATTCTCGACAGGATTGTCCAGTATCGGCTGAATTGGTGGGAACATATTTGGCGAATAGATGACTGCCGCATCCCCAAAAACTATGGAATATAAGCCGAAGGGACGGAGTGGTGTGGGACGTCCGAGAAAGCGCTGGAGTGACTGAGCAGCTGTCATCTTAGACTGTTTGAGACCGGAACAAACCACCCTTGGTTTAATCCTTGAAGATGATGATGATGATGGTAAAAATAGTTGTGAGAGTAAAATAAATTTAGGAAACATCCTTAACAAAACAATTTCATCAGCTTTTAGCAGAGCATACTGCCAAATATAGCCTATTTTGTATCAGATTTAACCTCACACAGGCTTACGTGAAATAGTTTTGTCCTTCATATAGATGTAAGCTATTTTTGAAAGTTTTTACAGGTTGTATTAATTAACTATATCAACCGTTTTCTGCATACTAGCTGTATTTGCAGAATCAAGCGCGAACCTTAAGCGAGCGTACACCCCGCCCATACAACTACCCACCTACACTTACAACACACACACACACACACACCGCTTCCAGGCACGAACACAAACAAGAACTCTAATTTATCTTGAAGAGGCATTTGATAGATAGCTAAACAAGCTGTCAAATGCATTTGACAGGCATTTGACAAACTATGTGACATATTATGAAAACGCGTATTGATGTAATCAAAAGCCTCCACATGCAGCATTCACATCGCGCACAGCGAGCGACAAGCGACTAAAATAATACGTTCGATAGCGTTATAATACCGTGTCGTGCCGTACCTTATCAATGAAACTTGAACAATGCTGGTTGATCAATTCACCCCTAAGGATTAACAAAGTTGTTAGTCACAGATGACGTTATGTAAACAATATCCCATTCTGTACGTATTGGTTGCCTGAAAGTGGTCAGTACACGATAGAATATAAGTATTAACAAACGCATCTACGTACGTTTCTGAATATTAACTAATCCTTTACCAGACCGGAAATAACAAGATATTCGGTAGAAATTAAATATTTCCAATTTAAATGAAACCTCTTAACATAGATTTCAGTGGTGCCAAAGTTTTGTATGCTGCAGGAAAGAATTATTTTTGCAATTTCTGTGCCACGATGTACGCATCATTTGAAAAAAAAAAACTTTGGGCGACCATACACACACTTGTCAGATCATTTCGTAAGTCCAGAACACGTCTATGGTCTAATCCTTGAAGCTGACAATAATTTTTACGATGATTTAATATTTCTTAAATTAGCATAGCATACTTTTCACCAGATATGATGTTTTTCAAATCAGGTTGAAGTCTGTACCTGAGCTTACCAAACTAGACACGCGTCACCAAGCTGGCATATGTGACGGTCTCTCAGCGGAAAGGTCAAATAATTGCAAAATATTTCGAATGAACTGACGTATGCTTAAGTTTTATATAGAAATTTTACCGTTTTGATAATAGCGGGATGCGTTACGATTATTTTATTTCCACGCTCATAAAGGGAAAGTTGCATAGCCTTGACTGTATCAGTAATGTAATTGTGCTTTTGGTGTTATCAGCAACGTAGCTCACTATCAACCTTCAACGCACATGTGACTGAACATGGTGATCAAGCCAGACTTTGTTGAAACATCATCAGTTGTTAAAACCTACTTTTATCTGTGCGGAATTCGTAAAATGAGATTGTAGTAATTAGAAGAGGAGTTTTCTTTATGCACCAGTCACAGTTCAAGCAAAATTTGTATTTAAAAACCAACATAGGCATATTAACCAAATCCATGTCTTCAACGACTTTGGTATAAAGACATAAATAAATTAAAATAAATGGTATAGTAAAATAAATTAAATTATTCAGTTGTAGGAATAATTAAACGGTTCTCGGCGGGATAAAAAATTTTATTTATAGAAATATCCGCTGTGCAATTTTCGCCTTTAGGTACGTGTGAGTCCGATATCGGACCTTAACAACTAAATAAAAAAATGAAACTAAACATCGGAAATGAAATTTCTAGCCTGGATTGCCGGAAATATCTTCAGCTTAGTAGATCGAAGAAAAATACAAGGACATTCAACCGAACGTAAATATTTTTAGTATTAAATGAAAAAATCTCCGGACATAGATGCGAATGGCACCCATATTTAGATCAGACGTTGGTACAACAAAATTCTGAAGCAAACCTTCATACCCCCACCCGTATGTAGAAAGAAGTGTTGAATGTCTTCAAAATCTCTGGTGACATCAGTTTTCTTGTGTCCTGAACAGATTCAGTAGGCTTAGACTTAGGTTTAATACTTGAAATCAAATAATAATAATGACGATGGTGGTGATGATGATGGTGATGGTGGTGGCGACGACAACGATGATGAGATTATGATGATGGTGAAGACCATACAATTATTATTTTTGTTATTGTTTTTGTTGTTATTATTATTATTATTAGTCTATTATTATTATTAGGTTGACATGTACGTGTAACCCAAGAAGAGAGTTCACTATTTACAATAATGTTACGATAATCGCACCAATAGTAGAGTCTAGTATTTCAACCGTAGAATAAACTAATGATCGGCAGAGAAATCGACAATTTTGATTAATAATTATGTGACACAATCACACTAGCATTAAAATATTCCTACTAGTTATAAGGAATGCAACACGAGCTTTGAACGGAAATAATAAAAGTTACCATAACGATTAAACTGCAGTACTGCACAACACTGGTACATTAAACACTTCGTGCCTTTCGGAAAATAACAAATTCTCGTCACTAAAAAAAAATCCATTCGCTAAATACTACTATTAAGGACGCTGACCCCTGTAAAATTCGCAGAACTAGAACTCAAACCGGCGACAGCTGTCCCGTTTTGTCTTTTCGTAAGCACAGAAAGTCACTGGTAGCATTTAAAGTTGCCTTAATCTTCTGGGTGTTGGGCAACGTAAAGAATGTGTAAACACAGAAACGCTTTGCCAGACGTGTTATCGTGGCTTTATAAATTGCATCTAATTGCCGGGTGGCAAATATGTGACATCACGTTACCTACATACAGTATGCTATTGTTACGACGGTCTAGTGATCGTCGTAAGGGTACAGTGAAAAAACAAAATACAAGATAAAAATTAAGTCACTAATCACCAGGTTTAATTATCACAATTAAGTAGTTTGTAATCAACAAGATAGTTACTTACAACAAATCAAATAAAAATTGTTCACACGCATATAAAATGTCAACTAATATAAAACACAATTGCATTACAATTGTCCCGCACAATTATAAAACAAGTAATACTTTGCCACAATATTCCGAACCGCACTGCGTAATCGCCCGACAATAACTAACTTGACCGTCGCTGAATGGCTGTATTTATACCCCGCTGATTTCCAGAATAATCTGTCACTTTGGATGACTTGTTAAACAAACAGGCGTTCTCGAGAATCCACTATAAACAGTGTCCTTGAACACACTGCACTGATCGGTATGGTCTGGTATACACACGATAGTTGACGCTTAATTGTCTTTCACCGCAAAGTAGGAGCATTATGTACGCACACACACATTACAGCTGGAATATTCGAGAAACTTCTAGAACGTTCCGTATTACATAACACTTTTTCCGCATTACGTAACACTATATACGTTACATGGGCATAACAATGTGTTTTTGTCTCAGCGTAATAGATTACTACTAATCCTGAAGTCGTACTGTTTCTTATTTTCAATTCTCAATGTGGAACGTGAGTAATCTAGCTTCCTGTTGAACGATAAGACGATACGCGGGTCAGTAGTGGGGTATATTATTTATGTTGTCGGCGATTCAGTTGTTGAATCACTACCAGATAACGACGTCGGTACACGCGATCATTTGAACTTTCCACACGGCTACTAAAACTAAATTTGTAATTTAATTGGGTATTTTATTGCTGTCGGACGGCCAATTGTAATCTTTCATCAACAGGGTTTTGGGTCGGACACGTTTCCTTCTAGCAATCAGCAGCAGCAGCAGCGACAGCAACAGCGGCAGCACAAGTCGTTAGGTCACGTGCGCCGCACGTGTTCACTGTTGACTTCACACGTGCCCCCTACCACATATGCAATCACGGTCGTGACTCACCAGCGCACACCCACTCGTCTGTGTATGTATAATATGTATGTACGTGTTTAAGGAGTCAAACTGGCGCTGCGGCGTCGGTGGTGAGTACAATTATTAGGTCCTCATCGCCGTAGGGTTTGCGGTAGGGTTTGAGGGGCACCAGAAATAAGAGGATTATATATTCCGTCAAATCATCACTTCTCAACGACTGTACTACAACGAGTTGCTGCATTGTTTACGCTGGAGCTGTTGATTTCATTTATATTGACGTGTTTGTGTGTGTGCGCGCGCTCGGGGGAACGGGCACAATTGCACGAGGTGGCTTTCGTTGAACAAACGGCTCACAAAGTGCTCAGCGCACAAATGCTCGTCGTTAAAAGCGCGTGGGCGCATGCGTGCGTGCCAGGTTTAACTTTAGTCAGCTAATAGCATTACACTCCAGTGTTTAGATTACCGTAATTAATAAACGTGTCCATTCTATCGCTTTGTGCTCTGATTAATTTCTTCAACACAATGCAGCTGATATTGTTGATTAATAAATTAATAAATTTTACAACGAAGGTTGGTAAAACGGTAGGCTATACGGTATAGGGTATTAAAATGTTAGTCAAAATATCCTATCGTAGACTATTATAACCCGAGTGTAGTTTCTACTAAACGTGTTCTGGACTGAATAAAAAAAATTAAAAAAAAGTAATAAGATGCAATATACGTATATTCTTGACCAGATTTATGATCAACAGTAAAGAGTTTTTAACTCAATCGATAACACTGTTAAAATCATTTTACGCTAGATTTTAAATTATTAATCTATATTTGTATAGGGCAATGACACTGTACTAATCACTTTACGTTCCACTACTAAAGTCGTCTCTGAATTCTGTCCCTTATAGATATGCAACAGTCCCGTTATAATGTTGTAACATCTTTCGTCTTACCGTCTAACATTTAAATAAATATTCCAAAGGTAGAGAATATTTTTTATTACGTGCTGGCCAAAAAGGAAACCAATGAATCAAAAAAAGTCAACCCTTTATTTTTCCTTTAGAACAGCAACTCAACAAGAAAACAGCCGGGTGGTGGTGGAATGCGATTCCGCCTCTGTTTCCGAGTGTATCCGCCTCATGACTGCATGTAAAGAATTGTCAAAACTGTGTAGCCTGAACTAATGAACAAGAATGTATAGCATACAAGTGCTACAGGCCTAATTATAATGCTACCTTAATAGCGGTATGTTATATATTTTTATGCGCCTGACTAAAAGGTAAATATGTTTTATAACCTAGCGTCATATTTTGCTGTTTTTAATTAATGGAAAAATTGGCACCCTTTATTTTGTTTCAATTAACGTTATAATTTGAAGAACAAAACACCTAACGGCTTTAACGGAGTGTGTTTTAGTCGGAATAAAGTTACTCTCAAAATACATGGTAATAGATGGCCTTCATCAAGACTTAAAATGGGGAAAGACATGAGGAAGATTTCATGTACAGAGGAATACAAGTATTTATGGGTGAAAATTACGGCCAGTGGGAAGCAAGACAAAGAAATACAATCCAGAATTAATTTGAGAAAGATAGCTATATCTACATTAAGTGGAATCTTGTGGGATAAGAAAATTATAGCAGAAACTAAAACCAAAATATTTAAAACCATTGTTAGAAGTATCATGACGTACGGCTCAGAAGTTTGGACTACTAATAAAAACACAAGAACAAAATTAATGACAGCAGAGATGAACTTTTGTAGACGTTCTGAAAGAGTATCCAGATTTGAGAAAATTAGAAATGAAGTCATTAAGGATAGAATGAACGTAAAAAATTCAATTGTTGATTTTATCCAAACAAAAAAAATACAATGGTATGGACACACAAAAGGAATGACACAGGAAAGATTGCCAAGGACAGTTATGGAATGGACCCTACCAGGAAGAAGGAAAAGAGGAAGACCACCGATCACCTGGATAGAAGAAATTCAGACTATATTGAGGGAACGAGAAATTGAAGAAGATATTTAGATGGACAAGCAGCAGTGGAAGCTGAGAATTCAATCAGTTCTTTAATCTTTGGTTCCGGAAAATGTGTAAACATTGTACAGCCGGAATAATAATAAATTCCTAAACTTTACTTGTAGTATTGAGACACTTGACTGTAAAATGATTGGAGGGACTCTACAGACACGAATGATTAGGTCTGTATTTAGGTCTGTGATTAGGTACTCTAATGTAGGTCTGTTTTATTTTCCACATCCTGTAATTAAAATTTTGTTTGAAGTCGGTTGATTAACAATTTAATTTAAAAATTTTTCTCCGACAACTAAAAGTATTTATGCGTCATCCGTCGACATCAGGCGTATCCAACCTTTTAATGCTGTATACCTTGAAACCAATATGAATTTTAAAAAATGTTTCGTTACTATTAACTGTTACCGATAAAATTAATAGGTCTATGCCATTGGTACTACCAAACAAAACCTACTCTTAATTTATTAAAAACTATAGGCCTATATGAGAGTAACAGAATTTTTTATTTACCACGTAGTTCAATTTCTGTGGAGAGCACATCTAATTTCTTAAGTACTAGTAAAGATTTAATGAGATCGGAGGCATTGCATCTATTTAAGACTGTTTATGGAAGAGGTAATATCTCACAATCCAAAAGGCGAGCATTATTTGCTTCGGTAATAAAATCTTTATAGTCGAGCTGATTAACATACAGTATTTATCACAAATAAGATCTCCTCTGTTATAAGATTCCTTATGTTTCAGGATACATTTTTTAAAAAAGCTTCTTAGCATGTAAATTTTAGGGAAGTAAATATAATTATATGTATTATAAGTTTAATTATAAGTTATAAGGAAGTGGAACGTTTTTCAATTTTACGTATGTATTTAGGAAATTCCGTTTGCTGTCTCTAAAGAAAAATACTTTTTTTTGAGAGGACTAAAATAACCTGGCGAAATGCCCTACTTTAGTGTTATATTATCGCTCTGAACGTTACAATTCTATTAGATCTGTTCTGTTATACAAATTGTTTTATAAATATCGGTAACCATTTGTCGCTACCCGATTTTTATCGTCGTGTTAGCCGCACGACAATCAAAAACATGTCACTCATGACGGCGTTATCCCGGACCCTCAATCAAACTCTAAGTGATGGTTTCGGTGGTTTGAACATTTTAAAAAAGTTCCCATAGTTTCATAATTGTGCCGTCATATTGTTTGGTTCTTGACCTTTCCTTACTCTTTGTATCCGATACTGTAAGACGGCAAGAAATCACCCCTCTCACATTAACTTGAAGTTATTGCTATTGATTCAATAGCATATTTCAAGGTAGGAAGACTCTCCGGAAAAATTCTGGAATGCACATATTTTTGGATGCTCCCAATCATGAGTTTTAATGAAGTTTCACCTTACCTTCCATTCAGTTTCAACTTTGAAGGAAGTTTTTTTTTATGTTCAATTTTCTCCATAGGATATTGGGACATTTTTTGAACGATAGTAGATAAGATAAAGATTAGTGCCGGTGTTTGATTTTGACAAATGTTAAGCTTTGTAATGGGGCTGATCAAAAGTCACACCTCCGCTCAACAGTCCCTGAAAGGACCAAGGCGTACCGCGAGGCTGTTGTGTGCAATGTGACGGTTGCATGGCTAGTATAACGCGCCACCAGCCGCTAGTTGCGGTATTCACAGCCAGGAGGCGGCGCTGGTATCTCAGCGCCTACTCAGTTTGGCCTCACGACGCTGAGTGCACGCCGTACGGAGACTCCGCCGGGAATTGAACCCGGGACCACGAGCGCATCAAGCTCCCGCGTTAGCCACTAGACCACCAGGAGGCTCTATGGGGCTGATAAGGGGCACAATTTAAAAAGTAATAATAAGTTTTTGTAATAGTTAGGTTTTTCTTTTCGGTAATTTATTTTTGGATTCAAGAGGTTCTAGAACGCCGTTCCGGCGCGTTCCCCCTGAAATCAAGCCCTGGTTACGATGTCACGTTAATTGATCGATTGACTGAAATCTTGAAATCTTCATTTTGTGCTCCCAGTACTACGTAGGAAAGAAAGTACTTAAGAGTCTAAGTAATACTGTTCTACAAGTGTTAAATCATAAAACTCCGCTTAAATAACGCGGAAGCATGAAGATCATATGTTTCCGCTTCAATCACTGACTGTTCGCCATCTCTCTACTACATGTCACACTTTCAGGCAGGAGAAATGACGTTTGTTAATTCTAAAAATCTCTAATGCTACAGACATTGACGATGTACACGGAAGACAGTCATTTGCATATAAAATTATGAGGCATTTAAACAGAACAGAAAAAGATGTGGCAAAACTTAGTATCATTAAAGAAGATCAGTGGATTGGACATTACAAAGAGCTGTGGTGTAAACAAGAAGAAGAACGAAATAATAATCCAAACCTTATTGACGAAGGAAAAATCATAGACGTTGGTGAGATATCAATGAATGAATAACAATATGCACTAAAAGGCATGAAAAATAGGAAAGCTGCAGGATTAGACGGGATAAATTTAGAACTAATCAAATACGCCGGCACTTTCTGTCACCTCAGGTTCTCACATCTCATTAATATGTGCTGGCAAAGGTGTGAAATTCAAAATGCATGGGAAACAGCAGAGTTGGTCTCCCTTTTCAAGAAAGGGAACAGAAGTGATTGCGGGAACTATAGAGGCATAAGCCTGCTGAATGCTGCTTACAAAATATATTCCAGAATACTTAATAACCGGTTAAAGGTATTGGCAGACGCACTCTTACAAGAAGAACAAAATGGATTTCGGCAAGGACGCTCATGCAGCAATAATATCTTCAGAGCCAAACGTCTTATAGGAAAACGTAGAGAATTTAATCTCGAAACGCATCTCGCTTTCATAGATTTCGAGAAAGCCTTTGACCGAGTTGACAGAAATAATCTCTGGATAATAATGATAAACAATGGGTATCCTCCACGCCTTATAAATGCAATCAAAAGCTTGTATCACGCGACACGAATAGTAATAAACACAGGTAATAACAGAACGGATGAGATAAAAATTAACCAAGGAGTGAGGCAGGGATGTAGCTTGTCTCCCACTCTTTTCAATATATATATTGACGATGTTCTTAAAAAATGGCACTCAAAGGAATATCCTGAAGTCCAGCTAGACCGACATACTTACCTGAGTACGTTACTATCTGCTGACGATAAAATAATAATACAAGAGTGTGAAGATCAATTACAACTGGCAGTGCACCGACTGAATCAAATATGTCCAGAATATAATCTTAAAATTTCCTTGCATAAGACGAAAGTTATGGCTTTCCAAAGCAAGTATCCCGTTAGGTCGAAAATAATTGTCAACCATAACCCAATAGAACAAGTATCAAATTTTGCATACTTGGGCTGCGACACAAGCTACAATTATGACAATGACATGAAAAATAAAATAAATAATTTCCAGGTAATATGTGGCACAATAAATGGAACATTAAATAACAAAGCACGAAAAGACACAAGGATATACAACGTGCAACGTGCTGTTTTATACAACGATGGCTGTACCTGTACTTGTGTATGGGAGTAAAAGTTGGATAAATACCAAAAAAGGAGACAGCAAAATACAGGCAGCAGAAATGACATTTTTGAGACGGGTCAAAGGTTGCACAAGAAGAGATTTCGTAAGAAATGAAGACCTTCGAAATGAACTAAATATATACCGGTATGCAATAAATGGAAAAATAACTCAATAAAAAGGAAGATGGAAACAATCCGTAAATAGAATGAGAAGTGGGGAGAGTACACAAAAAAATACTTAACTAAAACCCAAGAGGGAAAAGAGATATAGGAAGACCACGAAAACGGTGGTCGTAAGTTTTTGAGGACGGAACAGGCAAACGCCTAATCCTTGTAGTGCAGAAGGAGAAGCTGAAGACATTGTTTCATTTTTTGTATTTTTTGAAATTAGTTTTACAGGCCACAAAAAACTGCGTATACGTTGATTACGCTTTGTCTAAATGCATTTGAGTAAATATTTGATTGCTTATAAAGCTCTCTACAACAAGATACTGTTAAGCAATACGGAATGTTCTGGTACGTTGGAGAACATTGTTCTACTCTTTTCTCGGCTGACCCAGCAGATTCGAGCTGTAATGTTTCTGTGCGTACATATAGCTGCTTTGTAATGAAAGACAATTATGTGGCACTTATCATGCGTCAACAATCAAGGCTATTCCAGACCTCTACGGTCGGACACTGTGTTCAAGGCCAGACAGTGAGACTGTTTCTATGTATCTAGTAGATTCGAGAGCGCCTGTTTAACACGTCATCGAAAAGTGACAGATTATTCTGGAATCTCAGCTATGTATAAATATAAGCATCTAGCGACGGTCAGTTCAGTCAGTTTAAGTGGCGATTTATTCAAGTGAGGTTCCAAGTATTGTGGCGAAGTGTTATAATTGTGCAGAACTCTATTAGCTGACATTACTATTGCGTGTGGACACATTTTGCTCGGATTATTGTATAAGTTGATTAGATACTGTATTTGTGATTAATTAAAGTTGGTGATTAGTGACTTCATTGGTGTCTTGTTTTTGTTTCCACTGTACCACACGACGATCATGGAGACCGACTAACAATACTGCACATAAATATATACTATATATATATATATATATATATATATATATATCAGCATTCTTTTCGTCATATATTTGGTTTATACTTTTGTGACAGTAATTTTTTTATTCTTATGGTTGCCATTTCTTTAAACTTGCTCTTATACAACTTAAATTTTTATTTCACATTTGTTTATTATTTATTTAATTTATATGAGCAGTAAATAAGTGACTTTCAAAATATTAGCTGTTAGTCTTACCACAGTGTGCATTGTATAAATTCGATACAATTTACAAATTCATAGCAAAACGGTTTGTACTATTTACTTTTTCTAACTCCATAAAGTTTTAAAGTTTAAAATTCCCACAAAATAACATTTGTCCTTAACGTTTTGTAAAATCAAAAAAGCTAAGTTTTTTTTTATTGCAAACTAATGGCTTCCAGCTCGATTTAATTTCTATTACCAAGAAGGGAAAGAAGTAACTAACATATCTTTGTGTGTAATAAGAATATTTAGGCTAATATACGTAAAATTTAAAATTCCATGAAAAATATCGCCAGTCTGCGATATTCACATGACGTCTATTTTCAGTTCAAACAATCTGATTTTCTTCAATACCGTAGGCTAAATAGTTTGTTACGTTAATATCATTATTAGTAAGGTGAAAACAAATCAGCTGTCCTGTTGATCGAAACAAAAACCAACTTGCGGTGTGATCCAATCCACAAGTTCAGACTTTTGAAGGTTATATTAGTCGTGGAGTGAGATTGGTGGGGGGGGGTAGGCAAGATATCACACAGACGTGGTATCATTAGAGAGGAACCCTCGCTAGGGTAATTCGAGCCTCCATTTCCCACTTGGCCGGAACAAAACCGGCACGCGTCCTGCAACACAATGCACCACGTCCTCTTTAGGATTAATAGCAATCACCAACAGTAGTGGCTCAGCTCAGACAAAATCATAATCATAATAGTAGCTCTAGTAATGGCAAGGAAATGACACCCCCTACCCGACCGGTACCGCACTCTTCTCCCCGCTACATCTATTGTACGAGCCCTTTGTCTTCCACGCTTTAATTGAAGTGCTACTGCACAGATTTACACCTATTTTAGGGATCGCTGCACCTACGTGTACAAAGCAAACACAATGACGCGCACATGTCCAACTGAATATTTTTCCTGTTTCTTAACTGAGCTCTAAATTTTACCGTTCTGTTACTACAGAATTTAGTCATTCAAGTTAAATACCCGTCCATTGTAATAAGTTTCTACTGTGTGTAACTCACGTCCTGAATTTTCCAAACTTCACGAATGGTGAAAACAAAAACCTTATCATCTTTTTAAGTGATGTATCCAGGGCTTGTGGGTATCAAGTGTGTGTCTTTGCATACGATACTCTGTTTCAGGGCTCCAAATTACATGTGGCTTGTGTACAAGGGAAACAAGGAAATGTTTTACGGATGTGTTCAGGATACAAGGGAAACGGATTACAAAATTTACAAAAAATAATTAATTAAGACGGTAAAAGCAAAAAGAGGAATGAGGATAAGAGTCAAGAAAAGAACTTTTCAAGCTAACTGGTGATTTAAAGAATATGTAGGTGCTTAAAAACGTAGTCCGGCTAACCTGACTGGCAAATACGAAACACGTCATGATTTCAGAATGCAGATTCGTATTACCTGCCTATTTGGGCATGTACCATACATGATAAGTTAAACATATAGTCACCTCCAAGTTCAGTAGTAATACAAGAATTCCCAATTGTGGCACTGTAGTTTTAATGTATAGAAACTACACGCTCAATTCTTCTTATTGTTAATAACTAAAGCTAACAATATTGGTGATCATTCTTGTTATCTGAGAATTTAATTAGTAACTAATTTTACATATTGTTTAATTAATTATTTCATGTCATCAACGTCTTACTCCTCTTTAAAAAAAATACGTTTATTCTGCAACAACATATACTTAATGCAACGGACACAAAAAACCTACGACCTAGCCGGTGTTTAACACTATATACTGTAGTTGCGTTGGGTACATGGACAGAAGTGTATTTATTTTATAATACTTTCAACGTTGCAATATATATATTTATGTAAAATTCGTGCTGTTACAAACATTTAATTTTTGCTACGTTATGTAAACAAAATTTATTTTAATTAAAAAAAAACACAAACAAACCGTGGAAATTAAAACTTAAAACAAGGGCCAGTGACGCAGTACGGCAGTAATTAACATGAAATCCTTTAATGTTTCCAAAGCCTGAGGGCATTAGTAAAAATTCGTGTACCAGATTAAAACTTGTTGCACATTTCCCGTCAGATATGACCATTTTATCAATGTGAAAGTTTTGTAATTGTTTTATGTAAAAACGAAGAGACACAATTGCTGAATGGTCTTTTTACCTTACAAACTTTTTAATAACTCATACAGGGTAATATGTCTGCTTGCTAACATTTATGTTTTATCTAATTCTAACATATCCATGGAAATATGCATTTACACGCACATACACAAACGAGCGCGCGCACGTATGTATGTTTCAACAAACATTTTTTGTTATTAATTTGCCATTACCGCCTGCTGTTTTTTGCGAGATTTCAAATATTTTACTGACGCTAATAGTACGTATTTTAAAACATAAATAATGAGCAAAAAGCAAACACCAAACGCTTGTAAGGGTTTTATAAATAGATAGAAACACCCGCTGTTTATAGGGAGAGAAATGAATGTAAATTTACGAGACTCTGCAGTTGATTGATTTGAATGTTTCAGTTCAAAGATTTAATGTCATAAGAAATTACAAATTTAATAAGTTCTTTAAGCTTAAAGAACTTAAAGATTAAAGAATTATTTAAAATAAACTTATAACAGATATATTATATAGTTAATGTTTCAAAATTTCGAATGTGTACTTGTAAAGTGTAACAAATGAACTGAAAATTAAACTTGGAACTCAATTGTAATTACCAGTGATTGACAGAATCTGTTATCTTTTTGGCCATTTCATAATCGTATATCATCACGTCACATCAATTACCAGGATTCGAATTTTATTATTAAGTTATGCTTTATTAATGTATGCTTCATTATCAAATTTATATCTTTTATATTTTCTACCCGAGAAATTCTATATACTCTCCTTAACCATCCATTTCTACTGCTTTTTAACTCATCTATACTCCTATTTGTAAAGTACCGGCGCCACATGTTGTGGTATGTTCTAATATGGTTGATAGATATTAAGGTTTTCCTACAAATATTAGAGATATACAGAGCTCAAAATTATCTAATTAGAGCTATACAGAGTCTTTATGTGAAGAATAAAAGCTTAATTGATGCAGGGAAACCGAGAACAGCTCCTAGAGTTGGCCTGATCAATTGCGGAGTACAACAAGGGTGTCCATTATCACCTTCTCTTTTTAATTTATATATTGACGATGTCAAACAAAACTGGCAGATCTGTCTTCCGGAGCATTTTATGATTCGCCACTCTGCAATTGACACTTTTTTGTTTGCGGACGATCAGGCTATTCTGTCGAACTCGAAAAACAGGTTGCAGAAGGGTATACATTTGTTAAATTGAATCTGCAAAGACTTTGGATTACAAATATACACACTTAAGTCTAACTGGAAAGTGTCTTAGCGAGAGGTATCTGCCTAGTGTAAGGCCTGCCTGTCTCTCTTGTCTTTTGTATTTAATAAAAATTACGACAAGGTAATGGCTTTTCGTGGAACTGATCCTGTACGGGCAAAATTGTTCTAGCTGGTACTGTCCTGGAACAAGTCCCCATTTTTGAATACCTGGGCTACAGTGTGTCTTACAAGGAACGACGTTGTGAATAAGTTGGATAAGTCCAACCTTATGTGTAGGACTATAGGGCGAACTCTTAAATCAGCAAGTAAAGAAACACGCCTAAAATTCTACTAGGTAATGACCCTTCTTCATGAGTCTGAGAATTAGACTTTAACGAAAGGCCAGGTCAGTTTTATCCAAGCGGCTGAAACGAGATTTCTCAGGTACGTAGCAGGGTATACTCTCCATGATCATAGAAGAAACACAGGTATACGGCAGGAACTGTATATTATGAGTATACTCAACAGGATTGCCCAGTATTCTCTGAATTGGTGAAAACATCTTTTCCGAATGGATGACTGCCGCTTCCCGAAATAACTATGGGACTATAAGCCGAAGGGACGAAGAAGTGTGGTACGTCCGAGGAAGAGCTGGAGTGGCCAGCTCTAGACTTTCCTGATTGAGGCCGGAACAAACCATACTTAGTTTAATCTTGGAGTTGATGATGATGATGATGATGATGAGATAATAAATATTGATGTTTAGCTTAACGAGGTTTCATATACATTTTGGTAAAAGTTTTGTCAAATGGCTAGAAAGGATTTATTTCTATGGACCACTATGGACTACAGGTCAGACGCACGCATAATTGAGAACATGATTCGTAATATTAAAATTATATTTCGCAATATGGTAAAATTCGTGGTCATTTAAAAGTGGTATATGAGTACTGAACACTGCTAAACCACACTTTTAAGACAACCAGCGTAACTAGAAAACGCGGCTTGGTAACATTAGTCTAGCGCTGGCTGAGCGGAACGTGCTGCAAAATTCGTGTCAAACGCTTTCCCTCTCCATGCGCAATAAACATTTTATTTTCACAACACAACACTCAGGCCGATAATGTACGTTGTACTATATGTAGTGCAACGTTTTATCTTGTCTAGTGCGCCGCTACACATGCGAATGTTCAGAGATAAACAACGCTGTGCAGATAAACGCCAGATTTACTGCTCACACGCAACGAACACACACACAGTGGTTTGTAAACGCTTTACCGCCTCTGCATGCAAACTGTGGCGGTCTCGAAGCGTAATTTAAACACTTGTCTGCTTTAAACACGAATTATTATTTTTTCCGATAAAGTTATGTGGTTAATAAATTCCATACGATGGCACGATTATAAAAATTCAAGCGTCATCTGTAAGGTTATCAACTTGTTCGGTGACCACATGCATATCCAAGAAATTAGCTTTACGCTGCTAAAGGCAGATAGAGGATAAAGTTTCGTCCCTATCATATTATCTACAATGAAATTAATAAATAGGATTTATGTTGTAAATGACATCGTAAATTTTTACTGATAAATTCAACATTTACGTGAACCACCGCAAGACCTAAAATAGTCGCCTGTATTTCTTTTCGCAATATACCTACTAGGCAAACGTCTGCATCGCAAACCTCGTTCAAAAAGAATTGGGGATAAACCATCACCCTGTCTTATTACACCTGTATTTATTTTGAATGGTTGAGATATTTCTCCCATGAATTTTACTTTTGAGACTGTGTCCGTAAGGGTTTCACGGATTAGATTTGCCAATTTAGATTTAACACCAAATTCTCGGATTATTCTATCTATAGTTTCTCTATCAACAGAATCAAAGGCTCTTTCGAAATCAACAAATGTTATTACAAGCTCCTTTGAATTCAGTAACCTGTAACGGATTATTGACTTCAGAATGAATATTTGTTCTGGACAGGATCTGCCCTTCGTAAAGCCACCCTGATATTCACTCAAATGGCTATCCAATGTTTTTTCTACTCTCTTCAATAGAATATATATTTTATAATATATAATGTATTTTATATTATTATTAATATATTTTATATTAATATAATATATATTATTATTAGTATTAACAAAACGTTTTACAAGAATATGTTTTTATTAGTTTGTGAATAACAATGTTTCAGTAGTATTCAACTATCATCATCACATATATTGTTGTGAGTCAATATATATAATTACAATTAGTTACTCTATCCAACACAACACCACTGTTAATAACATACAACATATACAGTGCAACTAGCACTATTATTACAATTATACTACTTTATATTTTATGTTGTAGGCATGAATATGAGATAAAATAAATCTCGAAACGTCGCACAAAACCTGCATTTTTATAACGACCGGATCGATATCAGCTAGAAACCATAATTAATACGGCCGATAAATAATAGTCTTATTATATATTATAACGTTACAAAAGGTAGCCAACAAATAAAGAAGATATTACCATTTAATAAAAAAAAAGTGAGTTGCAACACTAAAGGAATTAATGAACAAAAATATTAAAAAATAGCACGATAATAACTTAAAACCAAGACTAGACTGAGAGACAAATGACTATGACCAAACCCCAGTGATTGGCCAGATAAAGGATATAAAATAAACAACCGTGAAATAATAGAAAAAACACAAATAGTAGATCAAACTTAGTAAAGAGTATAATTTAAGTTATATAAAAAGAAGTACACTACCAATAATAAATATGTAAACAAATTGTTAGTATATTAGGAGTGTTTGTAATAACCTTATGGAGAGATAAAATGTAAACATAAAATGATAAAAAACTGACTTGACAAGTATATTGTAAAAAGTAATAAATACCAAGAGTGAGAGTTAGGTAGGAAGTGATAAGGATAGGTAGTGAAAGTGATAAAGAGAATAAGAAGGAATTAAGATAAACAGTTCATAATCTTAATAAGAGAAAAAAACAATGTTGAGAAAACAGAAACGATAATAAAAATGTTGATAAACAGCCAATTTCATTATGTTAGTAATTAAGACACAAAATAGTTATTAGTTGATTTAAAAGAGTTATGTTTATAAGAAGGAATATGGCTGGATGATGAACCAACCATAAACCTATTTTTATGTTATATGTTCTCATAGTAGGATTAAGTAATAAAAAGTGTGTAAGAGATAGTAATTGGTATAAGCAAGCAAGTGTATAAATTTAACAGTTACAATAGTACTCATCATTGTAAAAATAGAAAAAGAATATTAGGCAAGGAATGATTTTGTGAAATTATAATAACACTCATTTATTGTAAAACAACCATAAGTAATTCAAAAGTAAACAAGTACTAAATGACAATAAGCAAAACATATGAAGGTAATAAATAATATTTAAATTGTGAAAAATAAGAAATTATAGACAGTTAGAGCTTAGGCCTATAAAACACATAACTGTCAAAATTCAGAAAAAAAAACAATTGTAAGCAATTAACCATTGTATTTGAAAATTAAGGCCAAGTAACTTATTTATGTCAATTAGCTAACCATAATAGTATGTCAGAAAAAGACTAAACAGAAAAATTAAATGAAATATGTAATAACATAAGATTAGCAAAATTGTCAGAACATTAATACATGACCAAGCCCAGCTTTATGGGATACCAAAATAATCTTTGAAAGAAAATAGAGACATTTATGTTAATATATCACACTTTGGGAATAACACCAAAGAATAATAGCAATTATAAAATCTTTATTCATTTTGAACCAAAACCTAGGATTTATAACAATGAGTACAAATGTAGTCAACCAATAAGGAGGGAGCTGGTAACCATAACAACAAAACATTATTATTTTAAAACCGTTATAAAACGTATCAGTCCATTATTAACGATCAAGAGAGATTGATTCCAAACTAAATTAAAGTTAAAAAAGAGTTAAATGCAGTCAAGATCAAAGTAAAATGAACTCAATAAATTGTACCAAGAGCCTTTAAACCTAAGAAGAAAATGGAAACCAAATTTCAATAATCAAATCAATAAAACATTGAATAATTAACAGTGAAATCATAAAAAGGAGGAAAACCAAATGTCAAAGAATTAATTAATAAATAAAAACCATCTGGAAGAAATACCTGTGCCTCATCACAAGGAACGACAATGTTTGTTAAGTATAATTGAATTATCAATAATTGCGAACTAAACTAGTTAACTTTTCACAACACTATAAAACTCACTCCGAACTTGGTATATTACTTTCTTTCAAGGATTAAACAAAAACATTTATTAAAACTGTATGTAACTTATAACTTAACCTAGTGACGAGACCAAAAGGTTTGACACACTTTTGAAACACTAAAAACTGAATTTATGTAAACGTTTATATTATTTAAGAAACATTAATGTAAGGTTGTGTACTTTAATAACATCTTGTTTAATTTTTCGTAACCAAAAGAACTCATTGACTGAATGAATTGTATAAATAATTATCGTCAACAGCCACGCTGTTTTCGTTAAAATATTCAGTCAACGTAGCCAACCCCTGAGGTATAATTTGTTTATAGCCGGAGCAAGACTTTTTTATAATAAACTATTTTGTATTTAAATGTTAAAAGATTAGCGAATCAGGACACTAATACAGTAGTACTGAAAATTAATAACCGTCCTTTGTTTTATTCAATATATGTATTGTAATATTTGTGTACGGTAAGAGTGAAGAAAATTCGTCACCAGAAGTCAGGTTGGCAACACGACGGGCGCTACGCGAGATTTGAATTCCCGGCAGTCCGCGTGAGTAAATTGGATTTATTCACATCGCACAGAAAACGACACAAATCGAAACTCTTAATTGTTTTGATAGAACACTTTGGCGCCTACCGGGAAATAATTACATCAATTAAGTACAGGTAAGGAAAAGAATCGATACTGGTTATTAACGCGTTCGCGATCTGCATCGTCAGCGAGAGAAGTAAGAAAGGTACGACTTAGTTAGATTACAAATTGACGACAACGTAGTAAGACTTACAGTCACATACTATAGAGGCTGATTGCTACAATATATGTGTGTGTGTGTGTGTGTGTGTGTGTGTGTGTGTTTATCAAATACTAAATCATTCTGCGAGTGCAATTTTCATATTTTTTATTAGTAAAAACATAGTAATAAAATAAGAAAAATACACTTCCAGAGGTAATTATTTGATAATGTACTATATAACATACAAATATTGTAAGAAACATCTGAGTTTCATACCAATAATGTGTGTGTGTGTGTGTGTGTGTGTGTGTGTGTGTGTGTGTGTGTGTGTGTGTGTGTGTGTGTGTGTGTGTGTGTGTGTGTGTGTGTGTGTGTGTGATACAATATTTGACTTAGGTAATGTAACCAATGTAAGTTCGTAATTAAAAAGTTAAATATACGAATAAACTTATAACATTTATAATGCTGAAATTAATATTATGTGAAACTGCACATAGGGGTAATATTTTATCATATGGTAAAAATCAAAGCGACCATTCGTTTTGTAAATTCTGCATGTTAATCACTAGCTACAATAAATTCAGACTGTAGTATAGTGTACGCTGCGTTAATAATAATATTTTTGTAGATAATAATATCAGCAAGTGATACAATGAGCCTTGAACTTTAGTACATAAACTGAATGAAAACCTTTAAATTTTATAAATTTCAGAACGAGAACCTGAATGACCAACCCACATAGACGGCAAGACATTAACAATTTGTTCAATATTTTCAGGCAGCACGGCTAGGCGAGAGGAGCAAGAGAGAAGAGTTGTTTGGCTGCACGTCTATGACTTCATCATCGGCCGAGTCCGAAATGTGTGCACCACAATGGAACGGAAGCGCAGCGTTCAGTATGCGTCAGACGGAAGTCCACGGATCAAGTTGCAGGAAGGCCTGTCTAGCTCCCCTTCCACTCACTACATCTGCATCCATCCATCCATCCATTCCATTCATTCCATTCACTCGTTGTTTTGTTGTCGAGCGATTCGTTATGATATCGCCGAGCGCTATTATTGTAACATTATGTATATACACTGAGGGAGGGTCGTCGCACACAGATAATGGCGTAAAAATTTACTGCCTCCGCTTATACGTACGTGCATTGTCTACACGTGTAATTCGCACACAATTGTAATGCACACACACGCACAAATGCGTGTGCACGCACCGGCGGGTGTATGTTTATACTCACACACGCTCGCGCGCGTATGACTTTTATTACAACGGCACCACCGAATTCCATCCGATTCAAGATATCCTCTTTTTATGCAAACGTTACTGAGTTTATTGCTGATATACAGTGTACCCAACGAAAAGACTTCTGCTTTTTATTATCTGCTGGTATTTTATTTCTTTAAAATTTTACATACTGTACCATAAAATTTAAGATCTTTGCCAGAGAAACGATTCTTTTAACAAACGTCTTTCAAAAGACGTATTTAAAGACGTATTAAGTGCATATTTGATGTGATTAAATAACTAATTTTCACCATAACAACTGTATTAATTAAAAAATCGTTACGAAATTTTTCTACTAATGAGTGGTTACGAAAATAGTAAAAATATTCAAGAGATAAAAGAAAGAACTAAATAAAAAAACAACGTACAATCTTTACTAAAACCGGAATACGTCCACGGTTACAAGTTGATAGCATCGCTTAACAAACGACGCGGCTTCATATTCGCGTCAAAACACCTTCAAAAGACCTTCTTGTTTGATGACCCTGTTCGAATACTCATCAGTATTAATGTTATGGGTGTCCACATATTCCTTTAACAACCAATAAGGAAAAGAAACAAACAGTCGAGCTGACATTGACGGTGACAAGTCCAAAAAATCAATTCTCAGACCAATCTAAGGGACTTAAAGCTTGGTTACTAAGAGTTTAACAGGGTTAGATGAGGGTTATGTCTCTTGAAAAACAGCCTTACTCTGATCTCTGTAAAGTAAGGCAAAACGTATTTATTTAACATGCGCAATAGGCCTATTAGTAACATTCAGAGTGTTGTCTAAACCCCATAGGCCAGTACAAATCTGCAATCACAGCTGCGCTGAGTATGATACGTTTTTATTTAAATTTCTTCTGTTCAACTAAGGAAGAGTTTTTAATGTTGTTATAATTATAGTTGCGTCTGCACCATTCAGTTGCTGTGAAAAGTACCAGCCGGGTGCAATAGAATGTTTGCACAGTAATATCAAAAGACACTTTTCTGAAGGAATTTTGTTTACCTGGAAATCTCAAGGTGATACACTATTTCTTCTCTTTCCACGTCAGAATTCCCCCAGTATTTTTGCGCCATACTGTCTGTTTATAATAGAAAATTCTTTCACTTAGTAATTTATGTTTTGTTGGGGGATCAACGCCAAGAAATTTAACTATAAGAAACTTTGCACGATCTATGCAAGTTATAAGTGCGATTATACCACTCACAGTATATTACTTTGTCCTCAATTGTATGACAGATTTTTAAAAGACAATTGTGTTACACAATATAATTACACATTATAATTATTATTTCACCGTTTACAAATTTACACAGACGTTTTGCAATATCTGAAATCCTACAATACGCGTAATTAAGAGCACAGATGATTTACAAAATAACTAAGTATGTTTACATTACATTTAAACTTTAATGTAACAACTTTCATTTTAAATTAACTTTCATTTTCAATGTAACAAACATTGCTGACATATGTTATTATATTGCTTCTATGAAACCCTTAAAAAATTATGTTTAGGAATAAAATAGCATCACTAGCAATTGAAAGAGACGTTTTAAAAGTGTTAACAATTGAAGGAGTCCAGGGTATGAGAGAGAAAACCGTAGATTCAAAGTGGACTGAAGACAGGAACAAGAAACATAGTGAAAAGATGAAATAATATTGGAGAAAAAGGAAAGAACAAGGAATAAAGAATTTAAATTGTCATATGATCCTCAGACGGTCGATACAAATAGAAAAAAAAATACCATTACACAAATATTAGCATAAACCTCTTTGAGGTCACACAGAATATTTCAGAACTTCTGTTACTTTAACATGACATGCGATAACGTGTTTAATACACTGCTTCGGTGAACACACGTATTCCTTCTGTGAATAATAATAATAGTGATATGACTGTAAAATACTAGATATGTTATTTGCTAAGTGTATTCATCTTACAAGTAATAAATGTATTCCTTTCGGTGTTATGTAATGGGCATACGTATATAAAACATATATGTATAGAAATTTGGCCACTTCCTTCACGTACATGCTCGAAGAGAAGTTTAATTTTTTTTCAGACAAATTATGGTTAAAATCTTATGAAGTTGCAGAGTATTTCACAGCGCAGTTCAGATTTTACAAATTGAATTAAGGTTGCACATCGGTCCAACGTATCTTGTCTTACCATTTGGTTGAATTAAAATTATAGTGATATTTGCTTTAACTATCGATTGCATAAGCAAATTCAAATAATTTTATAAATTAAATGTGGGTGTTTTATTGGCGCTTTTATAATTCCTAGCTCTTTTCAATTGCCCAGCAATTTGTTTCCCTATAAATGGACTCAAGTCAAATTTAAGTTAAGCTTTAAGATTTTACGTAGTACATCTCTCACGTTTCTCTGTAAATTCGTAAACAAGAGAAGTAGCAATAGCTTTTGCATTATCCTCTTCCGGATAACTATAATTGTTTAGCCGTCTAGAGTTTTCTAAATAGTCAGAAAGATGCAGGAAACGTTGGCAAAATAAATTTTTAACATTAAATTTTAACCAGGTTACTATGGTCCTACTTAACGTATTTAATAGTTTAATGCAGCACGGAAGAGGTGGAATTAGAACGACATTCTAAACTCGACTGTCAATTGGATAGTACGGAAACTGTACAACCAGAAATACAAATAGTGAATATCGCATATAGGCCTATTACTTTTACGCTGCTACGTATTCTCGGTCCTCTTCTACGGTGTAGAATCTTGGAATTGACTAAAGTCACAACTAAAAAATTTGAATCTTTCGAAATGTGGCCTTATCTTTGAATACTGAGCATTTCATGGAAAGCACATATAACTAATGTTGAAGTTCTGAGAAAGATAGATGAAGAAACGTAGGGAAGTTATTAACACAGTGAAAATAAGAAAGCTTCAGTATCTAGGACTTCTCACGAGAAATGAACAGAGATTTTACTTTTTGCAGTCCATACTACAGGGAAAAGTACTTGGAAAGAGAGGAGTTGGGCGACCGAGAATATCATGGCTGAGAAAATTAAGGACCTAGTTTGGCATGAATGCAACTGACTTATTCCGTGTAGCAGTGCAGAAAGTTAAAATAGTCTGTATGATACCCAACATCCGAAACGGATAGGAACTATCGGAAGAAGACATATAGAATAACAAAAGAGGTGAAACAATTTTGAAAACATCGAAAAAGAACTAATTCTGAAAACGCAGCGCTAACACACTAACCTGCAAAGCGAAGAAACCTGCAACCTGCAAGTTGCAGAACAATAAGGAGAGACCGTATTGTACACGGGATGTGTTTAAAACCTTGAAGCAAAGAATGAAAAGGTACATTTGTTTTGCCAAACAACAAAAATCACAAGCGACTTCAAATGTAAGATGTTACGTTGAATTTACGTCCCTAAAATCGATTAAATTTTGTTGTAAAAGGGGGTTGGACTAAAAAGCATAGTTTTCTCTTGTAACGTACAGTTTTTAAAGAATGCCTCTAATGTAGACCCGAGTCTGAAAAAGGAAATGTTCTTACATAAAACTGATAGTCGCTTATATTGAAGGTTCATAAACTTCACTCGCTTTACGGATAGTACAAAAGATAAAACAAAATATTCAAAACAATATTCACCAACATTCCTGTTAACAGATATTGGTCGAATAGAGAGGGTTCGAAAATTTAAGTATCTAGGAGAAATAATTCAAGAGAATGGCTTAGAAAAATCTGCTATAGAAGAAAGGATTCATAAGTTGGAAAGAGCATGTGGTATAACTAAAAATATTTACAATAAAAAGAGCATATCTATAATTGCGAAAATAAGACATTACAGTACAGTAGTGAAGCCAGGATGCCTGTATGCAAGTGAATGTCTAGCATTGAATTATAATTTAGACAAACTAGAAATATTGGAAAGACGAATTGTTAGAAAAATATTAGGCCCACGTAAACCTTCAGAAGGTTGGAAATTAAGAAATAATGATGGCATATATCAAAGTATACAAAATATAACAGAAACAATGAGAAAAAGAAGACTATTATTTTTTTGGACATTTATGTAGAATGGACGACAATAGGTTGACAAAGCTAATCTTCAAATATCTGTGGGGGAAGAAGGCAACATCTAGTTGGATTAAAGAAGTCCAAAAAAAATAATATACACTCAGAAGAAGCAATTGAAAGAGAAGTTTTTCGGGTAAAAGTGTTAAAAATGGAAGGAGTCCAGGGTAGGGGAAAGAAAAACGCAGGATCAAAGTGGACTGAAGACAGAAAGAAGAGACACAGTGAAAAGATGAAAGAATATTGGAGAAAAAGAAAAGAATAAAGAGTAAAGAATTGAAATTGGCATGTTGTCCTTAGATGGCCGATAAAAAAAAAGATTCATAAGCTTCATTCGCTTTACGGATAATACCAAAAATAAAACAAGCAAAAAATAAACTTTTTTCATGCAAACGTCACTGTGATTATTGCTCATATACAGTGTGCCCAACGAAGAGACTTACGCAACATATGTGTTAACAGCACATACACGAGACTTACGCGCGCACGGGCGCACACACGCATTAATAGTAATAATTTGATGCCTGTTTTGTCGTTTTTCATGACGTTTCCATTAATTATTGTAGAAGCTAAACCGTGTGTACTGAATTTCTCTAATCAATTAATTGGAGCCGCATTGGAGGTAGCCATCTGTTACACAATGGCCGGACATAAAGCCGTGTAAGCAAACAATAAACAAACAGAAACGTAAAACCAATATGTATACGCTTTATACACAAACACAACGACTGGACATCGATACAAACGCATGGATACTTGTACGTATGCATTTTACATGAACAAAATGAACGAGAAACATAGGATATACGCTTTGTATTATCAGTCAGCTGTACGGTTATGTTCGGTGACGTTAAAAAGCGGAACACATCATATTTGCTTTCTATAATACAAAAAAGTAATATACATTTCGTCGGATGGAATAAAAAAACGATTCTGTTCGTTGAACAAGTGCCGCTGCATTACAATCCAGCTCTTGCCTTCGTTGGATATAAACGAACATTTTTGCTTTTTTTTCTGAATAACAAATTCTATAGTCTTCTCGAGCTCTCTACATCGCTAACAGTCATTCGTATGTGTGTATATATCCAGCGCTGTAATTTTGAATATAACTGTTCCCATCAGACCATAATCAAATAGTGCACTGAAAAAAGCATGTAATCGCATAGCTCTTATAATCAAAGAGACGGCTTATAAAACTTCTATACTTGAATTATAATTCCTACTCTTTAATTTTAATGGAGCGATTTATAATCTAACTCCCATTCTTTACGAATTTATTTAATAGTATTTAATGAATGCAAAGTGTAAGAAATTTCAAAAATTAAAATTTTTTTAAAAAAGTAAAAGTTTACATTCAATCCTTAAGTTTGTAGTTACCGTCAATCAATGAATTTTTCGGGCGAAGGGTTTTTTTTAGGATCGGTGAAAAAGTATACGGCAGTTTAGAGACAACTGTGTCGAGAAACTGGTTCATAGTAATGTCAGCTAAGATGGGCCCGAGACTACTGTTCATAGCTGTGCCGTATTTTTGTTTAAAAAGTTTCCCTGAATTGTGAAATAGCCATTGTCGCAACAATGGGCCAGAAGTTTAAGGGAGGTATCCTTATCTTATGTTGTATGTGTCGAGATACAATTCCAATTTTGAGTTATCAATATTGTAACGTGACAGATATATGCATAACATTGAATGGCATTTGATCATTAGAATAATAAACTTATAACATTTAAATCTGGAAGAAAGCATTAAGTTTAATATAAAAAATTAATTCATAGCAACTGTGGAAAGCAATCATTATTATTTAAAAAATACAAGTTCAAATAAAATGAGTTACTAGTGATGAGTCATCCAAAACCAGTCTAATGACCAAAGGTTTTCAAATTATAACCCAGGAAGGTAAAAAGTAAATAACAAAGCAACACAGAATATGACCAAACCCACAACGAGGAAATATAAATGGAAAAGAAACCCTGAATAAGCCAAGATCAACCAATACAGGTGATGTATTTCTAAAATGACGAAGAAGATGAAGAAATCCCAAGAAACCCGAAGAAGATGAAGAAATCCCAAGAAACCCGATGGCATCAAGAAGAAGATGGAGAAGATACCAGTCCCAGAAGACAGAAGAAAAGAAGACAGAAGAAAGAAGAAGCAGGCAGCATCCTGACGAAGATGTCATGCTCTTATAAAAGACACCCAAATCCCCATACCCCCAAAATAAATGATAAAATACCAATAAAAGTGTTACGAAATAGTAACAACATGTACATAAAATTAAGAGAGAGAAGTGTGTAAAGTAAGAGTTGCCAGTGAACCAAGATGAAACAATAATATAGTACCCAAGGAACAAATCTCCATTGTAAAACACTAACCAATTTATCATGTTAATAAGACTACACGACCATTTAGAAATAACATAAAATAAAAGTGTAAAGTGAACCAGTGATAGTTTTGGGTATTATAGAAAATTAACCTTGTGTTTCATTCTTGGCAATCACAAACATTGAATACAATGAAATATGCAACTTTCAGTGACTTAAAATGTGTACTATGTGAATATGTTACTTACAAGATATAAATCTGTTTAAAGTAACATTTTGTTTTATATAATGAGAAAAAGAAAACAGATTTAATTATACTAATGACAGGGTACAATTCCCCAAAGACAATTTTAAAAGACAGTGTAAAAACTGTATAATCCAACTTAGTATAGTAGTTAGCAAATAAGAATATAGATATAAGGTTTTTGTAAATATAGGATAAGGACGTTTAAAAATGTATTAGATATAAGGTCATTCATTTAAATCTACAACAACTAACATCAGAACTGTAAACATAATTATTACTTGTGAATAGTAAGAAGTAATTAACATGTTAGTTGGTAAAAAAAAAAAAAAACATTTTTTTGTGTGAACAATATTTCAATGTTAGAAATAAGTATTTAATTGTAAAATGTCTGAATGTTGAAGACAATTATTTATTTGAAAATATTCTTTATTTGTTTAACTGTTCTTTGTATTGTAACCAATACTAATTATTGTTGTGTAATTTGAAAAAATGTTTAGTTTATAATACCATATTTAAAAGTCAGAGAGGGTATCACACATCATATATTGTTTGTAAAAATATTTTGTAAGGAAAAATTGTTAAAAAGCCTAGGCCAAAGAATGAAAACCAAACTTCATCAAAACAGAGAAATTACTCATTTAAATGCAATTAAACAAAAGGGATTTAGACAAAATAAACCTGAGATGAAGCCATATAATTGCACATACCATTTAGAAAGATTTTATAAAATTATATTCAGAATTATAAATAAAAATGAAACTGACTAAATTCAGAAACTTGGAGAGGGGAGTCATATATTCCAGAATAATATTTTAGAATTAAACCAATTCAGTTAATTACAAGAAAATAAGGGAATAAAAACCTTTTAATACAATATAAGATTATTAATATTAAATATAACTGAAAAATGGCTGAATTTACATAATGACAGGAAGTTAATTTTGGAAATGTTTTATAAATACAAAATGAAAGTAAAATTACTAATTTTGGACAGAAAACATTATAAAACGGCATTATTCAATCTTAAAATACGCCGAATGAACTGAAGGATTAATTTAAATAACATCTAGTAAATAAAATTGATAAATAACCAAAGTTTAGGCAATTATATAATGTATTTTGAAATATGTACAGGATGCAAAATTATATTTGAACAATGTTAAGAATAATATTATATTGGCTAAGAGTTTAGTCGAAACTGGAGGAAATAAGATAGTTGATTATTGGTAATTGTACGGTGAACTTGACAAGCGGTTTATAACCAAACTAACCTAACTTAAAACGGTAATGCCTAGTGAGTGAACGATACGTTTTTGTGAAATCGCGAGTGGCGTATAAAATCATTCTAGAACGTCCACATAGTGACAAAATCAATCGAAAAAGACTAAATAACACTGGACAGTACATAACTACACCGAAAAACACTACAAAACACAAGAAAACAGTATAACAAATAACCATATATTAGTGTCGGAATCGTAAAAAGTGACTGAACTTATAAATACACAGATACACAAAATACAACCCGGAAACTTCACACAAGGCACTATACAACGTCAAAAAGGAGATTTGCAGACACCAGGACGTAATTCCTGCCAGAAAATATCTTATTTGGAACATCGCAAATACGGATGACATTTTGACCGACTTGACGGCAGCCATTTTCCTTCATAGTGTGCAACGCTTCCTTGTTCCAGTCAGCTGTGTTGGTGACGACAAATTATATTATTTCAAATTTATTATTCAATGTGTGTATCTAGTATTAGTAATTAACTTGTTGTAACGTTATACTTTTTACATATTGGCCCGATTTCTCTGACTTTGATAATAATTAGCTGTTTAAAGAACCCTGTTGAATTTTATATACCATATCTTGTAACTGTTTCGATACCCTGAGAGTCGATATTATAATCGAAAAGAGTCTATATTTCAATGTTATAATAAAACATTAATACTTTTCACCACAAAATAGTTCTTTCTTTCATTAATATTACAAATTACCATTAATATAATTTTAAATATTAAACTACCAGGACTTTACCACATACAAGGGAAGATAACCTACAAAACGAAAAGGTAAACAAGTATCGATTGTCCTGGAGACAATCTTATGAGTGGTTGTAGTTTATTTAAAAAATACAAGAACATCAATAAAATTTCTTAGAGGAGTTATACACATTTTGAAACTTCACAGCACAATATTAATTAATTGATTTTAATTAATTAATTAATAAAAAGGAAATTTTTTTTAATTATAAATTTTTTTTTAAACATAATTTTTTTTTTATTTTCTTCAACAACCAACAATTTTTGTTTTAAAACATTTTTGGTGAAACTGCACATTTATCTCTTCAACAGCATAACTCTATTTGACAATATTTGCTACATTTGGGACTCGATCAACTGGGAAACTTAAGGAAGTGTTTCAGGCCAGTAAGACTTCGAGAGCCACACCAATTATCATTAAACACACCGAGTTTATTTATTTTATTACAAATTGGCGCACAACTGAGGGGCTTTAATTAGTCGATTGAAAGGCCACTACAATCTGCCCAATCACTAGTTGGAGCTAGGCAACAGCTACAAAGCCAGAGAAATTGAAGGGAAAATGCAACGACGTGCAACATCCAAGAAACGGGCGGCGGAGGCCGAAAAAGAATTAGAAATCGACATGGACAACAAAGAAGCGACGCCAGTAGATGTGGAAAGTTCGTTACCGCCGGTGTTGTCCAAACAAACTGAACAACCAGAGGAACAACCGGAGATACCCACACAGACAGGGGAAATCAATGTCCGGAAGGAACAGTTAGAAAAGTCGACACGAACGGAGGATGGGGGTATACAAGAGATGATCAGAGCAATGATGGAAACAATGGATCAGAACAGGAAGAAGGACACACAGTCTTTGAAAGAAGATATCAAATCCAGCAAGGAAGAAATGAACAAGAACATGGAAGATTTGAAGGAAGACAACCAGTCCCTGAGTACGAAGATGGAAGAGAAGATAGAAGAAAATAGTAAGAAGATGGAAGAGAAGATAGAAAAAACAGCAGGAAGATGGAAGAGAGGATGGGAGAAAAGTTAGAAAATTTGAAGGAAGACAACAAAAAGATGGAAGAAGAGATGGGGAAGAAGTTAGAAGAATTGAAGGAAGACAACCAATTTTTCAAGGAAGAATTCAAGTCGACTAAAGAAGAATTGATTAATAAAATTGAGAACACCAATCAGAAAATCGATGAAACCAGGAAGAAGATAGAGAAGAACAACCGACAATTGAAGGAAGAGTTGAAGGAAGATAACAAGAAGTTGGAAGAGAAGATGGGGGAGAAGTTGGAAGAATTGAGAGAGGACAATCAAATTTTAAGGGAAGAATTAAGAGAGGTAAATCAGGAGAATTTGGACAAACTGGACGAAAGAATGGAATTGTTGCGAGAAGAACTGAATAAGGAAATCAATGTTAACAAGAAAGCGATGAATAAGAAGATGGAAGAAGAAAACATAATGGTCAATCGACAGATTCGAGAGATTGATTGGAAGTGCAACCAGACCGAAAAGGAGGTGCAAGAGTTTAAAGAAGTAGTGAACATTAAGTTTACTAATATCGAAGAACATAGCAGCAGGAAAGTAGAAGAACAGAGGAAGGAAACTCAAGAAGAATTCGGAAGAGTACGCAACCAAGTCACGGAACGGTGTAATGATATGCAAGAGACCATGACCAATATCACCGGTCAGTTGCGACAAAGCCGAGAAGAGATAGAAGCAATAAGAAGTAGACCGACTCATTTCACCGGATTGCCTGTCAACGAAAGCCGAGAGTGGCTCAACTTCCGGCAATACAAACGTAAGCCGATGGAATTCCTGGCTAGGGTAGAGGAATACTTCGCTAAGCATAAAATTACTCAATGGAGCCATAGCAGGGAAATCTTAGATGAGTCTGTGACGATTTCATTAATAAAAATAAGTTAATTAATTAAATTGTTATGTATAAGCTGAGAAATATTAAATTTTTAATAAAATCTCACATTTTAAACTAAATCTTATTGCTATCAGTAAATAATAATAATATTTAATAAAAAGTCTAATAATAAAATAAAAGGGAATACAATTGTACAGAAAGGGTAAAGCTTGCTAATTAATCCTGCATATACAGGCACTGACCAGAATTAACTTGTTTTCCGACCCCTAAACAAACTAAATATTATTGTAAATTTGTTATTATTTAAATAATTAAATAAGACCACTGTAATGTACTTTGATAACGTCTGTAACTAAGAATATCTCTATTTAATTATTTAATCAAACTTTAGTTCTTTAATTAAATTAGAAACATGGAACTACTTTTATGTTGACTAGTAATTGTCGCGAGATTACTACTCTCCCCCTAACTATTTTTGCCCACTTGCAATGGAGCGCTCACGCCGTAAGTTGCGTACAGCGTTGTTTCGCGACCCGTGTATAATTATGTGAATGGTTGGTTCAATGAAAATTTAAATAACTAAATTTGTGCGGCGATGACATCTCTCTCTCAATGAATAAATAACAAACTATGTAATTCATACATTACTACAAACATGAAGGTGATATTCAACTAGTAAATAATCATGTGAAGTGTATTACTGTGAAACAAACTTTCTATTTATTTATTATAACTACAAGAATTACTACAGTCGCCTAAGATGAGAGTACTTCACCCCGAATGATATAACAGACTTCAGGAACTTCACCGTCACCGGATACTAAGGCAACGACAGACCTTCAGGAAACACACCAAGGACCGAAGAACCAATTCTGCAGCAAATACTGAAAACCAGGTGACATGGAGGCTTGTCTTCCATGGTTATGAGTTACTAAAATTATTACCCACAAAAGACAATTTAACTCACCACTTTTAAGACTTTAAAAGACAGACATTATATGTAACATGTAGTCTGTAATCTAATAACACTGGTTATAGCAAAAGAGTAAATGTTTAAACTAAAAGTTTTCTCGTTTTGAAAGATTAATAAAGTCCATTCTTCAAATGGCTCAATTTTCAATATTGTATATGGCAAGGTGACCATTATTAACTTAATATATATTCAATCCCGGATCCGTGGAATAAATTAAATAGATGTACATCATATTTTGAGGGCCCTTATGAAAGAGTAATATATATAATTATACTGTAAACTATATATGTTGAGAACTTTAAAATAGAGAAACTTATCTCATAATTTAATAAAGAGATGTCATCTGAGTACCGAGTAAACTGAGTGCATAAATCAACAGTCTCCCCTTCCCAATATCCTGATATAAGAATTGCTTTATTTGTTGTGATTAATTTTCAGCTCGTCACAACGAAAGGCAGCCTGTATAATTGGCAATACCAATTAACGCGGGTTCTCTACGTTATAACACAAGCCAAGATGTTATAAGTCCTTCCGAGAAATAACGGATAATTGGTGGATGGCCAACCGGAGTGAAATTCCCGACTACCGGCAGTTCCGGAAAATGTTTAAGACGAAGTACTGGTCTGAGACTACCCAGAACTTGATCCGTGACAATATATGTAACGGACGATACAGGGCATAACTAGGCAGCAGTATGACAGCATATTTCTTGGGGAAGGTGTGCATGGCAAAACACCTCGAGCCGGCAATACCAGAAGAGTGTCTAGTGAATAAAATATCATATCACTATGATGAAGACATTATCAGGGCCCGGAGAGGTAGCCAGATCAAGACGATCCAGGCGATGACTGAGTTGTTAGAGGCATATGAAAACGAGGAGTATTATCGGCAGAGCAGGAAGAGAAATGAGAGACCAGAGGCAAGGCCGAATACATACCCCAATAACGGCAATAACTATCCCAGTAACCGGAACCAGCCCAGTAATTACGACGGCCCTAACAACCCGCCGCGTAATAACCATTTTAACGGCAATTTTAACGGTGTTAGGAATAACAACACCTATCCGAATAATAGAAATAATTTTTATCAGCCTAATAGTGTCCCATACAGTCAGAGAAATCCATACCCCAACAATCATGGTGACAGACCTTACCCACCTAACCGAAATTACTATAATAATAATTATAGTAATAATAATGGTAATAATAATAATAACCGAGTGTCGCGTCCTAGAGTTAATTTTATAAGAGCGGAAGATCGCGGACCCAGGAGATATTATCAACCACGGAGGAACAGCTTCCACGGCGCCGACAGAAGATGGAGGAGTGCGGAACGGGACGGCCCAAGACACGAACAGAGAAGAAGAAGTACAAGCCTGGAGGATCTTGGCCGACAACAGAACAGGGCGCTAAACCTCGACCAGGGTGCAGAGCGTCAGGAAACGAACCAGAGTTTCCCGAACGATGCCTCGGTCAATACTAACACGAACAGTGACCAAAATGCTTTAAACGGGAGGAGGCAGTAATCAACAACAATGACCCGTTACTGCTTATACTTCCTGGGTTAGAAAAGGATGAATTGCAACAAGCAAACAAGCATAAGAACATCACTATCATAAGTAACCACTATCTAAAAGACATACGAACTGAACTTTTGGAAGAGAACGAGAAGAGTCTCAGCAACAATAACAATGAAATACTGTATATAACAGCGGAGGTGGAAGGAGTTCCCGCTAAAATAATGATAGACACAGGTGCCAATATTTCAATAATAAACGCAAATGAATTGGAGAGAATACAAAGTACATGTGGAAAAACTTTGCCAATGTTACCAGTCAACAACATTGTGTTAATAGGTGCAACTGGCCGCCAGAATAAAACCATCAGGAAGCAAGATTCCTTAAGTGTCGTTAGCCGTGATATAGCTTTAGACATGGAATTTTTTATCGCCACCGGATTACCTTTTGACATATTAGTCGGTTGCGATATTCTTAGAAGATATTCTGCAGTTATCGATCTTAATTTAGATAAAGTATCACTTTTCCCAGACGGAGTAACATGGACCGCAGATCTGGTAGGAGACACAACTATACTTCCCAGTCCTATACATCAACAACTTCGTAAAATTAATATTATTAGAAACAGTCCTCTTTCTAAACCCATTATATACAACCATGGAGGAGAGGATTTATGGTCAGTTAAAATCCAAGAAATACGGGACTTCCAGTGCGGAAGCGATAACAAGAAAATACCTATACATTTAGCTGATCGTCTAATCACAATATATGAGAAGTACAAGGCAGTGTTTTCGGATGAACCAGGGAAGGTAAAAAACTACCAGTGCCAACTTCGATTCAAAGAAAACATAGAGTTTAACCGGAGGTCATATCCAATCGCGCAGTCGCTCAAAGAAGCCGTGAGAACAGAGATAAATAAGATGATAGAAAATGACATAATTGGGACTAGTCAATCACCTTACACTAGTCCAATTATTGCTGTTCCAAAGAAAGATGGACAAGTCCGGCTCTGTTTAGATGCGCGCGAGTTGAACAAGACGATTGTGAATGACAGAACCTCTCCCGGTGAAATAGAAGAGATCTTAAAACGTTTTCATGGCACTAAGTTTATTAGCACCTGGGACACGGTCTGTGGTTATTGGCAAGTAGAGCTGCATCCACAAAGCCGCCAGTACGTGGCGTTCATTTTCGAAGGGCGCAATTACCAGTTCAAGAGACTGCCCTTCGGACTTGTCAATTCTGTCGCCATCTTTGTGGCATGCATGGACCAGATTCTTGGACAAGAAGCGCTCCAATTTACCACCGTCTATGCTGACGACTTACTCATCACATCCGAAACCTGGGAGGAGCACTGCTACAGAGTAGATTATGTACTAAGCAAGTTAGCGCAGAACAACATAACTCTGAAGTTGGAGAAATCCAAGTTCATAGCGCGCGAGGTACAATTCTTGGGTTTCAACCTAGACGATAGAGGTATTACCCCGTCAGCAGAGAAAGTGGAGGCAATTCAGAGGTTCCCGCAACCAAGAAACAGGAAACAATTACAATCTTTCCTCGGACTCTGTAACTATTACAGGAAGTTTTAGAGCCGATATTCCGAGTTGACCGCCAAGTTTCAACCACAGTTATCTGCTAAGAACAAATGGACTTGGGGTGAAGATCAAGATCTTACTTTCCACTTGATGAAAGAGAAGTTTCTGGAGAGTGTTATACTTCGTCACCCAGATTTTAAAAACCATTCTTTTTAAACTGTGACGCTAGCGATCTGAGCTTAGGAACGACTTTATACCAGGAAGATGAGGAGGGACAACAACTGGTAATAAGCTTCGCTAGTCGCACACTGAACCAGTGCGAAAGGAACTACAATGTGACAGAAAAGGAATTGCTGAGCGTGGTGTTCGCATGCAGCAAGTTCCGGACGTACATTCTCGGATATCAAGTCACGGTACGAACTGATCATAAATCCATCTCGTTCCTTCGTAGGTGCAAGTTGAGTCACGGCCGATTGGCTAGGTGGGTACTCGCCCTACAAGAATATGATCTGAAATGGGAATACATTCCAGGAAAAAAGAACGTGGTAGCGGATGTGTTGTCACGTATAAATCTGGAAGATCAGACTTTCGAGGGAGAGAAGGAGAGCTTGGTAAAAATTTATAACATCTTCAAGACCAGAGCCGATCTACAAGCTCTATTAATAAATATTCGAATCCATCAGCAGTCTGATCCTAAGCTGAAAAACATCGTGAGTCGTTTGGAAGCCAATGATGATACCATTTCCAAATATTACCATCTTAACAAAGGGATCTTATTCATAAAAACGGCTTTGGACGATGAGACATGGAAGGTGATAATCCCACACCAAATCGAAAAGGAGGTCATCATCGATTACCATGTCAGGTATGGTCACATGGGAGCATTAAAAGTGATACAGGCTCTAGAGGAAAACTGTAAGATAAAGAATATCAACCGCAAGGTGAGAACGTACATCAAGTCCTGTAAGATCTGCCAATGCGCCAAAATAAACAATGAAAAGACAGAGGGTATAATGATACCGATTACCTCAAACGCAAAACTGGAAAAAGTGTTTTTGGATATCTGCGGGCCATTTCCCCGTAGCGGTGGTCGACACAGGTATAAATACCTGGTAATCATAATGGACCACTACACCAAATATGTAAAGCTATATCCGGTTAATCGGGCAACAACAGCAAAGATTCTGGCGGTGATTATCGATTTGTATGTGCCAGAGATCGGTAGACCATCTTCCATTATTACCGACCATGGTACACAATTTAAGGGGAGGAGGTGGCGAGAAACTTTATTAGCACTTGGGATCAAAACTTATAAGACGTCAGTCTACCACCCAAGTAGCAATCCGGCTGAGAGAGTACTGAGAGAAGTGGGTAGGATTTTGCGCACGTACTGTCACAACCAACAGAAAAAGTGGCAAGAGTACCTAGCAGCGACAGAGACATTCCTAAATTTCGCCCACCATCCAGCTATAGGAATTACACCATACTCAGCCATGTATGAGAAGCCGACTCCCCGAGAAATTGAACAAATCATTGAATTTCCAACAAACAATAATCGGAAATTCAACCAGTTGAGGTTTTACAATAAGGCAGCAGAAGATCAAGAAAAACGGCAAGCCAAATACCAAAAGGCAATAGGGCGTATCATAACATATAAAGAGGGTGAGATAGTCCTCCTAAAAAATCGAGAGCTGCCCAGCACTTTAGAAGGCATAACCAAAAAATTATTATTACTGTATATCGGACCATATGTTGTGGTAAAGGATAAGCATAACAATACCTATGAGTTGAAGGAAATCGTTTCAGGAAAAATCAAAGGTGTGTACAATCAAGCTTCTATGAAAAAGTATTATGAAGAATGAGTTGGGAGTTTTGAATTTAGAATTTTTAAACTACTATAAAATTTAAAATGATGTAAGAACATCTTACAACCTAATATTTTGAGAAAAACTTTCTGGACAATTAAAATAGAAGAGAATTTTGAATTTAATATACCATGAAAATTAAAAATTAAGTAAGTGCATCTTACAACTATATATTATGAGGAAAAACTTTTTGGCAGAATTATAAGAAGAAGAATTTTTGAAGTTAATATACTAAAAAAATTCTAAAATAATGTAAGTACATCTTACTACCACGGATTTATGAGAAACAAACTTTTTGGCTGAATAGAAAGGAAAGAGTTTATTAACATAAAAATCCTAAAATGATGTAAGAACCACTTACAACCAGATATTTCGGAGAAAACATTTTATGGCAATTTAATTAAAAAGAATTTTTGAATTTAAACTAAAAAAAATTCTAAAATAAGTAAGTACAACTTACCACCACTGATTTATGAGAAACAACTTTTGGGATGAATAAAAAGAAAGAATTTTTATATAACCATGAAAATTTAAAATAAGCACATCTTACTACCACTGAATTATGAGAAAAAACTTTTTGGAAGAATTTAATAAAAAGGAATTTAGAATTTATAAAACATGAAAATTTAAAAACAATTGTAAGTACACCTTACTACCTATGATTTAGAAAAACTTAATGGAAGAAAATAGAAGAAAGGAATTATGTGTTTAACCAACAAAATTTAAAAATATATATATGTAAGCACATCTTACTACCAAATATTTAAGAAGAAACTTTATGGAAAAATAGAAGAAAGGAATTTTGAAGTGAATATACAAAAAATTTAAAAATGAAGTAAGACCAACTTACTATAACTAAGTTTGTGAGAAAACTTTATGGTAAATAATTAAGAAGAAATTTGAATTTAGAGAAATACCAAAACATTCAGAAATAATTGTAAGGTCAACTTACTATAAACAATTTTGAATGAAACAATTCTGGGAATAAATGAATTAAACAGAATTTGAATGTTGATAGAACGTCGAAACTTTGAAACAAGATAAGATCAACATATTAACATGATTTATGAGAAGTGTTTTGCCTTTAAATAAAAAGAAGAGTTTGAATTTTGAATAAAACTAACCCAGTTCCAAAAATAAATATGTTCCATTGATAATTAAATTTAGAAGAAAATAAAATGATTAATTCAGAAAAGAGAATTAACTTTAATCCAGAATAAATGCTAGATATTCACAATAGCATTTGAAGGAGTAGAGAAGAATAACAAAAAAGAGTGTAATATGCAAGAGAAGGAAAAAATTTGGAAGCAAAGAGACTAATTACTTATGAAACGATAATGAAAACAGTTAATTAAGAGCAAAGAAGAACAACTCATACCAAACATATGGAGAAGATGATTTTGAACAAATGATAATAATAAAACCTATATGAAAAGCAAAGAGAAGAAGTACCACATGAAATATAATATAAATGAATTAATGTTAATGAATGCGAAGGCGGATTAATAACTTTCTAAGAGAAAGGAAAGAACCAAAATGTTTAAATAAAATGATCAATATAACTACTTGTATATCTAATATAAAGATACAATTTTAAAAATTAAATATAATATATTAAGACCATTCAAATAATAAATAAGAAAGACTATATATAAAGACCATGCTAACACTATAAGTAACCAGAAGAAAGTATAAAGAGAATTCAGATGGAGAAGACAAAGAGTTACCCTATAACCAGTAACAAGAAGTATTAAAAGAAAGGTTTTCAACCATAATTAAAATAAATATATCAGACAAGTTAAGAGTTCAGAAAAATATATATATAATGAGTATAATAATAATTATGAAGATTTATTAAGATAGAAAATGTGAGATAATCTGAGAAACTACGAAGTGAAGAATCCAAAGATATTTTTATTAGTCGAAAATGAGACTACTTTTTATTTATTTATTCGATGACTGACTGAAGATAATTCCAGCAGCATTATGTTTTTTGAGCAGAGATGGATATGCCTCTGGACTCAAATTGTAGAAGTGGTGTATGGCCAGCAGAGATTGTGTAGCGTACAGTGCCCCTCTGATCTGCCCCAGCCCACGTGATAGGGAATGTTAGGGAATTAATATCCCAAGGATGCAACACGAAGTTTATAAAGAAAGAAAATGTATTACAATGATAATAATATCTCAGAAGACACTAACTATCCGAAAAGGATCAGTAGTAAAATAAGTAACTATATATATAAAATTAATTAAATTCTGATATGAAAAGTCGATATAAAAATGGGGAAGAAAATGAAATATAAGAAATGACGAAATTATCATAAGAAATTATTTCATCCATAAACATGTCTGAAATAATTACTTCTGGAGGAGAGCAATCTGTAACGTGACAGATATATGCATAATATTGAATGGCATTTGATCATTAGAATAATAAACTTATAACATTTAAATCTGGAAGAAAGCATTAAGTTTAATATAAAAAATTAATTCGTAGCAACTGTGGAAAGCAATCATTATTATTTAAAAAATACAAGTTCAAATAAAATGAGTTACTAGTGATGAGTCATCCAAAACCAGTCTAATAACCAAAGGTTTTCAAATTATAACCCAGGAAGGTAAAAAGTAAATAACAAAGCAACACAGAATATGACCAAACCCACAACGAGGAAATATAAATGGAAAAGAAACCCTGAATAAGCCAAGATCAACCAATACAGGTGATGTATTTCTAAAATGACGAAGAAGATGAAGAAATCCCAAGAAACCCGAAGAAGATGAAGAAATCCCAAGAAACCCGATGGCATCAAGAAGAAGATGGAGAAGATACCAGTCCCAGAAGACAGAAGAAAAGAAGACAGAAGAAAGAAGAAGAAGGCAGCATCCTGACGAAGATGTCATGCTCTTATAAAAGACACCCAAATCCCCATACCCCCAAAATAAATGATAAAATACCAATAAAAGTGTAACGAAATAGTAACAACATGTACATAAAATTAAGAGAGAGAAGTGTGTAAAGTAAGAGTTGTCAGTGAACCAAGATGAAACAATAATATAGTACCCAAGGAACAAATCTCCATTGTAAAACACTAACCAATTTATCATGTTAATAAGACTACACGACCATTTAGAAATAACATAAAATAAAAGTGTAAAGTGAACCAGTGATAGTTTTGGGTATTATAGAAAATTAACCTTGTGTTTCATTCTTGGCAATCACAAACATTGAATACAATGAAATATGCAACTTTCAGTGACTTAAAATGTGTACTATGTGAATATGTTACTTACAAGATATAAATCTGTTTAAAGTAACATTTTGTTTTATATAATGAGAAAAAGAAAACAGATTTAATTATACTAATGACAGGGTACAATTCCCCAAAGACAATTTTAAAAGACAGTGTAAAAACTGTATAATCCAACTTAGTATAGTAGTTAGCAAATAAGAATATAGATATAAGGTTTTTGTAAATATAGGATAAGGACGTTTAAAAATGTATTAGATATAAGGTCATTCATTTAAATCTACAACAACTAACATCAGAACTGTAAACATAATTATTACTTGTGAATAGTAAGAAGTAATTAAGATGTTAGTTGGTAAAAAAAAAAAAACCTTTTTTTGTGTGAACAATATTTCAATGTTAGAAATAAGTATTTAATTGTAAAATGTCTGAATGTTGAAGACAATTATTTATTTGAAAATATTCTTTATTTGTTTAACTGTTCTTTGTATTGTAACCAAAACTAATTATTGTTGTGTAATTTGAAAAAATGTTTAGTTTATAATACCATATTTAAAAGTCAGAGAGGGTATCACACATTATATATTGTTTGTAAAAATATTTTGTAAGGAAAAATTGTTAAAAAGCCTAGGCCAAAGAATGAAAACCAAACTTCATCAAAACAGAGAAATTACTCATTTAAATGCAATTAAACAAAAGGGATTTAGACAAAATAAACCTGAGATGAAGCCATATAATTGCACATACCATTTAGAAAGATTTTATAAAATTATATTCAGAATTATAAATAAAAATGAAACTGACTAAATTCAGAAACTTGGAGAGGGGAGTCATATATTCCAGAATAATATTTTAGAATTAAACCAATTCAGTTAATTACAAGAAAATAAGGGAATAAAAACCTTTTAATACAATATAAGATTATTAATATTAAATATAACTGAAAAATGGCTGAATTTACATAATGACAGGAAGTTAATTTTGGAAATGTTTTATAAATACAAAATGAAAGTAAAATTACTAATTTTGGACAGAAAACATTATAAAACGGCATTATTCAATCTTAAATACGCCGAATGAACTGAAGGATTAATTTAAATAACATCTAGTAAATAAAATTGATAAATAACCAAAGTTTAGGCAATTATATAATGTATTTTGAAATATGTACAGGATGCAAAATTATATTTGAACAATGTTAAGAATAATATTATATTGGCTAAGAGTTTAGTCGAAACTGGAGGAAATAAGATAGTTGATTATTGGTAATTGTACGGTGAACTTGACAAGCGGTTTATAACCAAACTAACCTAACTTAAAACGGTAATGCCTAGTGAGTGAACGATACGTTTTTGTGAAATCGCGAGTGGCGTATAAAATCATTCTAGAACGTCCACATAGTGACAAAATCAATCGAAAAAGACTAAATAACACTGGACAGTACATAACTACACCGAAAAACACTACAAAACACAAGAAAACAGTATAACAAATAACCATATATTAGTGTCGGAATCGTAAAAAGTGACTGAACTTATAAATACACAGATACACAAAATACAACCCGGAAACTTCACACAAGGCACTATACAACGTCAAAAAGGAGATTTGCAGACACCAGGACGTAATTCGTGCCAGAAAATATCTTATTTGGAACATCGCAAATACGGATGACATTTTGACCGACTTGACGGCAGCCATTTTCCTTCATAGTGTGCAACGCTTCCTTGTTCCAGTCAGCTGTGTTGGTGACGACAAATTATATTATTTCAAATTTATTATTCAATGTGTGTATCTAGTATTAGTAATTAACTTGTTGTAACGTTATACTTTTTACATATTGGCCCGATTTCTCTGACTTTGATAATAATTAGCTGTTTAAAGAACCCTGTTGAATTTTATATACCATATCTTGTAACTGTTTCGATACCCTGAGAGTCGATATTATAATCGAAAAGAGTCTATATTTCAATGTTATAATAAAACATTAATACTTTTCACCACAAAATAGTTCTTTCTTTCATTAATATTACAAATTACCATTAATATAATTTTAAATAATAAACTACCAGGACTTTACCACATACAAGGGAAGATAACCTACAAAACGAAAAGGTAAACAAGTATCGATTGTCCTGGAGACAATCTTATGAGTGGTTGTAGTTTATTTAAAAAATACAAGAACATCAATAAAATATCTTAGAGGAGTTATACACATTTTAAAACTTCACAGCACAATATTAATTAATTGATTTTAATTAATTAATTAACAAAAAGGAAATTTTTTTAATTATAACATTTTTTTTTTAAACATAATTTTTTTTTAATTTTCTTCAACAACCAACAATTTTTGTTTTAAAACATTTTTGGTGAAACTGCACATTATCTCTTCAACAGCATAACTCTATTTGACAATATTTGCTACATTTGGGACTCGATCAACTGGGAAACTTAAGGAAGTGTTTCAGGCCAGTAAGACTTCGAGAGCCACACCAATTATCATTAAACACACCGAGTATATTTATTTTATTACAATATTTACATTAGTGAATAGGGAGGATACATCTAGTGAAATTAAAATATGATTGGAATGAATTGATGGTTTCTTTATGGTTTCGATAAAGGTAAAGCTATCCCTGATGTTGTACTTTTCAGACGAGGCATTTTTTTAAATATTAGCTAGCCATTTAGATGTTTTATGCCTAAGGGAGATTATAAATGAGATAATAGGCCTGAGAGGGTTGTTAGGTTTGTGGGTTTTTACTAAGCCGTATATCTTAGGTGGAGTTGGGGCATGCGGAACTAACCATCTATACGTATTGTTGTCAATATGTCCTTTAATTGTGAGCCACCTCAAGTATTGACACGGTGGAGTTGTCTAAAGAAGTAATATGGTCTCTATCAAGATTAACATACCCGAAAAATTTACATTCAATGTAAAAAGGTTTACATTCTTTTTCTTGTTCCTTCAGTATAATGAATTCTATTAAATTTACTTATTTTGAAATCACAATCCATTAGAAACAAATAATAAAACATCGTCTTTAGATCTAGTGGATTAAAATTATAAAGTAGTCGTCATCCTCCTTCAGATTTCCCTGTGTCATTGCATTAGTAATTTCTTTGACCATCTGTCATTTTCACACGTGCCCGTTATATTTTACTCTTTTTGCATCAATTGTCGTTTGTTAATTATTTCTATTATTTATTTTTTTTATATTTTTGACTCCTTTCTGCAACTTAGGTTTACAGCTCCTTTTACAGAATCTTTTTTCATGGCTATCAGTAATCTTTCCTTCATATGTTCTGTAGTTTCCCACACTTCAGCACGAAATTTTACAATGATTTCTATCGTATACGTTCTATGTTTTGCAATTTTCAGGTTTATTCGATTGCATCATGCAATGTAATGTAACTGTCACTTGTTTTTCTATAGAATTTGTAATGTTTGCTACTTTTTCTTCATTATTTAATCGTGACATTTAAGCATTCGTGTAAATCGATTCCGTTCACAAATTGTTTTATGAACAATACACCACTGTATGTATTTCTGACAATAGTCTTATTTATATTTAACAAATACAAATTTAAGATAGTCTACATCTAATTTAAATGTTATCTTCATGTTCAGCTATAACTACTTGATCGTCTCCAAAGTGCAAAGTGAAGAGTTTTTCGTCATTTATATCTATTCCCTCATTTCGAAATGAATCCAAATACATATTAATTAATGGTGGAGCTATTGCACCACCTTATCGCATTCCTTAGTAAACGGAAATATATCAGACAGTCTTGAGGCTATCTGTGTACTGCTAGTAATGTTATTACATAGCGCTTTCACAGCTCTAACATATATGACGTTTACAGCACCTTTTTAAGTTACGCTGGAATTAGTGATTCAATTTAAGACTGTAATTTTCCTTCTGCATGTTTATGAATACTAAACATATATGTATGAGTAGAGCATGATACTCTTCCGACAGGTAAGATATAATACCATAAATATCATTTGGAAAACAGTTGCTTGCTTGTGAAAATAGTTTACAATTAGCTATGCTGTTAAACAATCAAAAATTAACTCTTGTTTATATCGTACCACAGATAACATTGATATATATAAAGTTTACTTCAAGTAAAATAACATCTTGTGTTGAATCATTAATTCTTTGATAGGCTTAATCCTTGAAAAGCCAGTTGGCTAAAACACTAAAAAATTCTATTCATAATATTTGCAAGAAAGACATTAGTAAAACTTAAAAGATGTTTGAATTCGAAAACGTAATTATAATTTATGAATGCACAATTTTATAATAAATCAGCATACCTTTAAATCTACGACAATAATTCTATAGATTATTCATCATCATATTCACTGATTAAACCAAGGATAGTTTGGTCCCGTCTCAAATATTAGAGCTGGTCACTCCAGCACTTCCTCGGACGTCCCACACCTCTCCGTCCCCTCGGCTTATAGTTCCAGAGTTGTTTGGGGATGCGGCAGTCATCCATTTGGCAAAGATGATTCCACAAATTCAGCCGTAGATTATTATTTGTTTTATTAAAAGAATATTTTCAAAAATCATAAAAATTGTATTGGTTTTAATAATTTTGTCAGTGTTTGTTACAAGGTGAAGTAGATATAAAGGATTTAATAAATTAAAAAAATTGAGGCAACCAGGATTTGACGAATTCACAATCTTCCCGGTTGTTGGCCTCATGCATTTTCCAACGTGATTACTTGACTGTACAAATGGCGAGAACAAATTCTATTATACTGAAAACAAATATGCACTAAATTCATGAATGGCTTTGCAATTTTCAGATAACTAAAGAATTCATTACTCGGAAAATGAAACAGTCGTGTTTGTTTACATTCAGACAACAGCAATAGCAATGCTGTAGCACTTGTTCGGCAAAACGTGTATTAGATATTTTTTATTACAAAAAGCAAATACGCTGTATTTCGCTTTTAACCGTCATCCGATGTGTACATCAGAACCTGGTTTGAGACCGACGATATAGTCCATACTGTACCGTGTATAAAAATGTTCATTTTGTCTATGCAAAATGCATTCAGGTAGCCTGTATACCTACTCGCTACGTATCAATGCAAAGTTTTTGTACTCCAATACAATGCGTGTACGTATTGCTTTTTACGTTACTGTTTTGTTATTGTTTGCTCACAGCAATTTATTTCAGGGTATTGTGTAACAGATGGGCACCATCTCTACTGCTGCTGTCGTCACTATGCCTATTATTAATAAATTAATCAAATTCAACACAAACCGTTTTCCTTGAATCAGAAATATTGTATGGCTAACAAGCAAGGACATTAATAGATTATTGAACACGTTTAGACGGATCATCGTCTTTAAGTAGCGGTGAAACTAATTCAAAGCCGGTTACTTCGATACTCACAGATTAAACAGGATTCTAAGTACACAAATGCAATCAATACAACAATTTTTCAATTTTACTATTATACAACACATAGGCCTACTACACTATCAGACAATAAATATAACTTGACTAATACTACCGTAATAAGTAAGTCATTAATTACAGATGCATACAATACAAACGATAATCCGGTGATGAACATGGTGTCGACCATAGAACGTGTACGGATAGTCCTATAACCACAAAAAAGGTACTGTTCTCTTTGTCTCGACGTCCGCTACAAGTTTCAAAAGTTAGTATTCATTCACGCACTATGGACCAGAGGCCCTAGTATACATCGAAAATCCGGTGATGAACATTCTCTTGAGCATAGATCGTCTACGGGTAGACCTAGAACTACAAGAAAGGTACTGTTCTCTTTGTCTCGACGTCCGCTATAAGATTCAATGGTCAAAAGTTAGTATTGATCCATGCGCTATGAACCAGAGGTACAGTTACGAAAAGCATGTTGTTTCACTTCGATTCGCAATATGCTAACTCACAAATAAAACTGACGGCGGCGAACCGACGATTCTCTGTTTGTAGGTAGCACAAGTAGCAGTCTTTATTTGAGACAATTTACTAATGAATTAATACATTTGATAAATCGAATCTGCAAGGACTCTGGATTACAAATATACACACTTAAGACCAAAATGATGGCTTTTTATGGACTGAACCCGTACGGGCAAAAGTTGTTATAGATAGTACTGTCCTAGAACAAGTCAGCAATTTTGAATACCTGGGCTACACTGTGTCTTATAATACAAGTAAGTTGTATAAGTTGCATACGTTCTGCATAAGTTGACGTTCTGAATAAGCTGCATACGTTCAACCTTATAGGCGGGATCATCAGGCGTACTGTTAAGTCAGCAAGTAAAGAAACACGCCTAAATTTCTACAAGGTGATAGTCCTCCTTTATGGGTCTGAGAATTGGACTTTAATGAAAGGCCAGACCAGTTGTATCCAAGCGGCTGAAATGAGATTTCTCAGACACGTGGCAGGGGTATACTCTCCATGATTATAGAAGAAACACAGATATACGGCAGGAATTGAATATTATGAGTATACTCGACAGGATTGCCCAGTATCGGCTGAATTGGTATGAACCTCTTTGCCGAATGGATGACTGCCGCATCCCCAAACAACTATGGAACTATGCACCGAAGGGGCAGAGAGGTGTGGGACGTCCGAGGAAGCGCTGGAGTGACCAGTTCTGTACTTTGCCAGATTGAGACCGGAACAAACCATCCTTGGTTTAATCTTTGCAGATGATGATGACGATGACAATTAGCGGTGCAATCCAATAACGCCTGCCAGTGAGTTTCGAATAATGGATAAAAGAAAGCTTGTTACAGCTTCAGAAACAGCGATAAGATTACACGCAATACGTGTATATCGTCACTGGTGTACTACGCTAGTTGCCTAACGCTCGCCGTAGCAATACGTTATAAATAATAACTACCACATGATCGTGTACGATTTTGTATTATTATCGATTTCTGACACACATGCACGCTTGCGCGCACAAGAACACGTTCACAATTAACATTATAAAGAATGTATTCTCAACACTTCTTTGTTAATTGTAATATATATATATTGCAACAGAACACAGGATGATAAGATATGCTGTTTATATCAGAGTACATGAATGACGATCATATTCTTGTTTAAATTTGTTTTGTGTAATATTTTGTTTTTTAGTCATAAGTTTTGTATTTAAAAATTGATAAGCATATAGGTTACACCAAACTCTTCATAAAAAAATGTACTATATTGTCATGTATTTTTTGTACGAATTGGTGCGCGTGTGCGGGTGTGATAATCTGCGATCGCTATAGCGGCAGTGGTAGTTAACCGATTTACATGAAAATTTGACAAGGAATTATTTAAGTAAATAGCTTTGATTTGTGTATACTCTGAGGTTTGTAACTATTTTAGAAATATGATTTTTTAAGTAAAGCAAAACTCAAGTGTAACTCTTATCAATGATAGGGTAATAATAATTGTAGATAATTTCCATGCAGGACTATACAAAATTATACAAAGTTTTTCATGAAATTTGTGTATCTGGTTCTTCCATTAATCATGTGACTTGGGCTTGACCTATCAAATTACACCAAATTCAGTGAGATTCATACGTTGCAGGGCTTGATTGAACACAGTGTGTCTGTCGACGTTGCTAGGGGAAGTTGTGCCCGGATAAGAGAGTTGTTCCCTTACAAACGTAGGAATATTCTATATAAAGTAAACTATAAACCTTGTAATTCTTAACGAAGTTTTGCGGTATGAACCAAGAGGATAAATAATTAAGTAAAATATAAAATAAAATACAGTGCTGTGTCGTGTAAATTAAGATATCCACATAGGGAACTTAAAGACACTACAAGATATCGTGGAAGCAGTTAAACATAACTACAAGACTCTGTAAAATATCGCCGCTGGAGCCGCTTGCTGTACAAGGAAGACGAGACGAGAAGAGGACACCAGGAAGGAGTGAAGCTGTAGAAGAGGACGACGAGACGGGACCGACGAGACGAGAGGAGGACGTTCCAGCAAACAAGTAAAAGCGATTTATATTAATCGAACAATACAAACAATTTAATATACTATCAATACATGACAATTTAAAGAAAAATTATACATCTTTATAAACAATATTTGTATTTAACTAAAACTTAACTAAAAATGAACTTTTTTCATGTGAAAAACTTACTATTTTATTGGACGCGTTTCGGCTTAGTATCCGCCTTCTTCAGCTTTGGTAACAGACTGCCAGCATTTTGTAACGGTTGTGTGGAAGGTGAAGTGGCGGTGGTGTGTGGTGGAAGGGGATTGGCGCGGGGATTCAACTTACTGTTTGTTTTCTGTATAATTGTGTCAAAAAGTGTATGTGATTTATATTGTAATTGATCGTTGAGTATGTTGTTTGGTTGTGTTGTGTGGTGTTTATATATTTCGTATTGTTCAGTTGTGTTGAGTTTTTGACCTTTGGGTATGTAATGTAGAATTTCAAGATTAGTGTCTATGTTGGTGTAACTGTGGTTTTCTGTGTGTTTTCTGTGCCGTTACAAAATGCTGGCAGTCTGTTACCAAAGCTGAAGAAGGCGGATACTAAGCCGAAACGCGTCCAATAAAATAGTAAGTTTTTCACATGAAAAAAGTTCATTTTTAGTTAAGTGTTAGTGCTGTGAAAGAAGAGATGAATAATCAAGACAACTATAATACCGCAGATAAAGCGTATTTCATCAATAAGTACAGAAACGCCAAGCAACAAGTAACAAAAAACTTCCTTACACATAGCATTCAATAAAATTTGTCGAAAACACAACATCATACCAACACACGCACAAGTTACAATAAAACAAAACACACATACAGCACTACAAACCAAACGGAAATTAGAACAAATAAACCTAAACAACATAATCAATTATTTATACCATAAAATAGACACACTCAACAGACAGGCATATAACTTACACATGAAACTCACACGAATATTACACCACACAGAACTTGAAAATGTAATACAACACACACAAGACAACATAGAAAAACTCAAATTGACAATACAACATCCACACAACAAAAAAATAACTAACCTTACAACACACACAATTGAATCAATCCCTGAACCGGCACACATATTCCACGCACTCGTAGTTAATACAACACACATTAATTTCACAAAAGATGAAATGAATTTATTAAACAAAGGACTGAAACATAATTTGAATACCAATACAACTAACATCAAAAATCACAATGAACACATACGCGACATCATCATAGACGCAGAAACGGCTGTACAAAACACGCACCTCAACGACCAAGACACGATACGTCACGACATAAAAAGAAAACTTCAAAACACACATACAAAACCAAAAATACACAACAATGAAATAAAAACACTCAATAGTGTAAAACACAAGTTACTCGAACACAACACAACAATCCTAAAAGCCGACAAAGGTAACATTAGCGTCATAATGGACAAACACCAATTAAACACTAAAATCGAAAGTTTCTTCAACGAAAATAATATAACGGAAATAAATAAAGACCCCACACTAAAATTTTATAAACAGATTAATAAATTTATAAACAACACCAAACATATAATCAAACCAGAAAACGCCAAATACCTTAAACAAATAAAACCTAACCCCCCTAAACTAAATGCATTACCAAAAATACATAAACCTAACATTCCAATCAGACCATTAATAAACAACACACAGGCCCCCTCCCACAAAATAGCAAAACAACTAGACAAAATAATCAGAGAAAACATAAAACTCAGCAACAACACCTCTATCAAAAACAACATTGACCTAGTCAGGAAAACTGAACACATACACATCCCACATAACTCAACTCTGGCATCTTTTGATATAACCAATTTATACACTAATGTCCCCATCAAAGAAACCATACAAACACTAGAACAACTACTCAGACAAAACAACACACCTGAAACACACATACAAGAAATCATCACACTTACCAAAATAATAACTGAACAAAATTACTTTACATACAATAACAAAATATACACACAAACAGAAGGACTCCCGATGGGATCCCCCATATCAGGAATACTAGCAGAAATATATATACACAACATTGAGCAGAACCACATAATAAACAACAACAAATACACTAACAAAATTATATACTGGCACAGGTATGTAGATGATATATTACTTTTATTCAAAGGCAACACAAGACAAGTTGAAAACTTCCACAAATACATAAACACCATACACCACAAATTAAAATTCACACTGGAAACTGAACAAAACAATAGTATAAATTTTCTAGACCTAACAATTAACAAAACTAACAATACACACACGTACAAAATATACAGGAAACCAACCACAACCGACATGGTTATACACAACACATCAAACCACCCAACACAACATAAACATGCGGCCTTCAACCATATGCTCCATAGACTAACTAAAATACCCTTAAATAAACAAGATTACACCGACAAACTCAACACAATAAAATACATAGCAATAAAAAACGGTTATAACCCCAATTTAATAAACATACTACACAAACGCATCAAAAACAAAAACAACAAAACACTAAATACCATCAACACACAACACAATAAGTACATCACACTCACATACCACAACTCATACACACACAAAATCGCCAATACATTCAGAAAACACAAATACAAAATAGCATTCAGAACAACCAATACCATAAAAAAACACATCAATAATACAAACACAGACATAGACAAATATAACAAAACAGGTGTTTACAAATTAAATTGTAATGACTGCAATAGTTTCTACATAGGCCAGACGGGAAGATCTTTTTCATCCCGTTATTCTGAACACTTAAAAGCTTTAACCAACAACAATATACACTCTGCATTTGCCACACACAACACACAGAAAACCACAGTTACTCCAACATAGACACTAATCTTGAAATTCTACATTACATACCCAAAGGTCAAAAACTCAACACAACTGAACAATACGAAATATATAAACACCACACAACACAACCAAACAACATACTCAACGATCAATTACAATATAAATCACATACACTTTTTGACACAATTATACAGAAAACAAACAGTAAGTTGAATCCCCGCGCCAATCCCCTTCCTCCACACACCACCCCCACTTCACCTTCCACACAACCGTTACAAAATGCTGGCAGTCTGTTACCAAAGCTGAAGAAGGCGGATACTAAGCCGAAACGCGTCCAATAAAATAGTAAGTTTTTCACATGAAAAAAGTTCATTTTTAGTTAAGTGTTAGTGCTGTGAAAGAAGAGATGAATAATCAAGACAAATATTTGTATGTAATAAATAATATTTCATCTCCTCCATAATAAAATTGTATCGATTTTTACACACTCACAATATCCTTATTAGAATAATAAAGTTTGATCTGTTGCAATATATATATATATATATACATAAAAGTATTTATTAATTAATTAATTTATTCAATCACTTTCTGCTTCACCAGACACAAGATCGCGAAGGCTGAAGATGAGAGCACGGGAGCTCTCGAAACATGTTCCAAATAAGGAAAAATAACATCTTAAGGTAAATATAGTTATAAATATTAAATAATTTATATATATATAATTTATATATATTATAATTTATTTCCTACTTCCGTATATACTACACGAGTACTATGACTACCTTATGGTTTAAAATGTGAAAGAAAAATAAATAAACTGGAAAAGCGACATTGAAGAACGCTTACCACTCAAAAAGAAATTAAAAAATACCGAAGATTTTCAGTAAAAATCCAAGAAGGGTTCAGGTGCTATCTAAACTGACGAAAGGAGGGAGAGACTTCGATCAAGAATGAAGGAGAGGAGGAAAAGAGAGGAGAAGAAGAGAAGAACCAGGTGAACCAAACGTAGACTCCACTTGCTGATAAGAAAAAAGGAACTGAAAAAGCATCTGTTTTACCAACAAAAGTATAATAAACAGCGTATACTATTTGTGGCCATTAATGTGAATTATTGTCTAAAAAAAATTAACTAATTTATCATTCTTACAATGCAAGGCTGCTATAAAGAGAATATAAAGAATAGAGGAGAGGGAAAATCGAAATAAACGTTGTTGCTTTTGGGATGCGATTGAAAACAACAAATATGTAAAACGAGTTATCATCACTCAACTATCAGTAAATGAAATAATCGTTATATTACGATTGAAATTATCGTTATATTACGATTAAATAAAATTATCGCTATAGGTGTCTGATGGTATACGTGAGTGTCCATAAACTGCTGTGCTTATCTGTTCGATAAGCGAATCTTGAAAGAAATGACCTACCGCATATATATTTTAAAGCCTGTTCAACAGCACCGCATAAATAGGACACAAAAATTTTAAAATAAAGTTTTACCGCACAAGAGGACGACCCATTATTACTGTATTCAACTTACACTGTAGATTTCTCCAATGTTAGAGAGATTCGTTGTTTCCTGTATGCGTTTTGTGTTTCCAGGAAGAATAAAATACAAAAAGACGCAACTGTTGGTTTCCATAAGGAGGCAGAAGACAATATGCGTAGCGACACAGACAAAGTGATACGGCGAACAAAGGCGGCTTGGAAATATCAGCAGACGACAGCGACAAGATACCTATCATTAATATTGTCTGCGTAATTGTATTAGAGCGCATGCGATACGGCAGGCGGGCCTCAGTAAAAACCCGCAACAACTTATCAAAGCTGGGTGTTGACACGAACACACTGGTAACCTTCGTGTCTAGTATGAAATCACATTTGTTACAAAATACACATTTTTGCGGCAGTTATCAAAGACACAAAAATAATGAAATAGATATCCATTAAATATTTAATTGGACACAAACGAACAAATACACAAGTAAGTGATTAAATGATACATTAGTAGTCAGTGAACAAACAATCAATTTAAAATTATTTTATGAATAATAAACAAATAATTGAAAAAACGTATACAAAAATTTTTGAAAATTCTAGCAGCCCTGTGTATTTGAAATATAGTTGACTAGAAAATATTAGGAAACACGTTTATGATTGTTTACATAATTATCATTTTGTTTATTCATCCTGTGTGAATTAGAATGCACAACACCACTCAAAACGTACTGAGGCTTTTTGACACTAAGACTACTTAAAAAAACATTTCAAGGGATAAAGTTCAGAAACAACAGTTATGAGATTTATTGGCGGCCAAATTATACGTACAATCCTATTATTCATAGAGTCTTTTTTGCACCTTCTAGGCTATATGGTTTATGAAAGACATAAAGGACTGCATAACTTAAGCCGTACAGAGCACATGGAAGATAGTATGGAGGGCACTGTTATTCTAGATGTTTTCTCAAGTACTTTTTCACAGGTTCAATCGATTTTGGGGCTGAAAAATGCACTTTGATGTGTATTACTGGAATAGTAGTTAAACGTGATAGCGCATACAGTTATAAAGGTGTAGTGTGTAATCCACTATAAATGTCACATTCCAGATATTGTCCGAGTTTACAGAAATGCTTAACGAAATTCTTTACCGCCAATACTTTTCTCCTCATCTTCGATCTATATGCAGTCATGACCAAAACCTAGATAGTTGTTTTGTAATCGTATATTTGTGCGTTATGTTTCACGTGAATAGAAATGAAAGACTATTTGGCAAACTTAGTGTCTTTAATAATGTTTTTGTTTAATAAATAGAGCAGCTCATGCATTCCAGCAATAATCAATAAGAACTGTTAAAGTATTTTGAAAACACCGTTTAAAAAACTAGTTTAAAAAATTAGTCACTTTATTTCCACCACACTCAACACTGTACTTCCCTGACATTGTACATTATTTGCAATAAAATGTCCACTAAAATTAAACATAATTCTATTACAATTATACCGTCCGATTATAAAACACCACTCTTAACTAATAACCACTTGAACGCGAACACAGTAATCTCGCTACTATAACTCTGGAACCGCACTGTCAGTATGTCGCACTAATATTCAACTGATCGTCATTGAGTACTGGTATTTATACCGCCCCTAATTACTAGATTATTCCACAATGCGCGATAGCACCAGTATAGTTACGACGTAATTACTTGCGGCCTTGACACAATCCGTGCTCCCGAGCGAAGTCTGGTAAAGTCTAGAAAATGCATCAATAAGCACGTACGCCACACACGTTACATTCCTTATCACTCTGGAACATTCGATAAACACGTAGATTGTTCTGTGATGTCGTAACAATAGTTTACCCTAGCACACACACATGAACCCTCTTTTGTTAATTTTTAAATATATTGACACAAAAAATGAACGAATCAAGTCAAGTGAAAGAACATTACAATAAAAGAAGACACTAGTGATTGTAAATAATCTCTATATACCACTCACCTTTAACTATCAGGGAACCGACATAAAAGATGGCGGTAAATGAAATGAAAGACAGATCAGAGAAATTAAAGATTTTTTTTCACTTCTCCGCATATTTAGACCTAACGTGGTCTATGCGAAGTAAAAATGAAATATATAAGCCTTTAATTATGTAATTTTAGGTGACAGGAGCGAGCTGAAGATTCTTGTTTGAAAAATCTGTTAACAATCAGGAGCGCGGTAACACGTTTGAAAAATCTGTTTACTCACGTTTTAGGACACATCTTGATACCCGTCGTAGAATAATAGATTGGTACAAGGTACAACCAGGAGTTACACCAGCAATATGAGTTACACCAGTGTCACAATATGTAAGATTACAAAAATTTAAATGGGCTGGTTACGTCATGCCTATGGTCCGCAATAAGAAAGAAAGAAAGATTTTGCATTTGCAATGGCGAGGAAGATCCAAAGGAACGGCCAAAAACGTACAACAATAGTTTTCATGAAGATTGTCTTCGATTGGGGATGTTAATCGAGAATGGTGTAGTATGGCCATGCAGAAAGCCAGGGTCCGATGTGTACTATTAAGCCAGAAGAAAAAGTAAAAGAAGAAGAAGAAGAGATAAGTAAAAAGAACACATATTTTCCAGTAGCCAGTATAAAAATAGCTTTTCCTTTTGCCAGCCACTAATATCATTTAGAAGCATTAATATCAGTCGTCTTCACATCCTTTTACTCTTTACAAATTGGCAGGAGTATTAGATCTCGACATCATCACCTTCCGTCGAACACTAGACCCGTGGCTAGTGCTTGCTCCCTTTGGCCGTGGTTATGCTTACACCACGTCACCGTCAGAAAGAATCAGTCTGCATATAACTATGCAAAGCGCTGCACAGTGGGAGGGGTGTTAACCGCATAGATGTATATATACTACTGGATTGCGCGCTCTAATGCAGGCAAGGCGCGAAACTCGGTCCGGCTGTGACACGTTCCCCCCACCACTCTGTAGTGTACTTCTACTGTAGTCTCGTCTACTTACACGCTGTTTGCATTCCGTGTTTTCGTTGACGCGTGATTGTTGGAAGGTTGTAGATGTCTATAAAGTACAGCTTATAATTTGAAGTTAACAAGATGCCAACGTATTGTGTAGCGTACAACTGTATGAACTATGCTGTTAAAAACTGCGGCCTGTCATTTCACACGTAAGTAAACCTTTTATCAACAACATTATGACTTACATAACAAAGGTATTTTAATCACTGTACTTTAAATAGTATTAATTTATTTATTGATCTCATACTGGTAGTCAACTCTGATTAAATAACTGTTTGTTTCTGAAGTTATTAAAACTAAAATAGTAATTTATTTTTGTCAAATCTACTTTTCACATTGAGACTCTTTTATTGTGTTGAAAATTGGAAAGAAAATTACCGCATGCCTAATATTGTAGAGTTATTTTCCAATTTTAATAGCAAAAAAGGATATTTTTGAAAATTAAGCATTTATGTAAAAAAATTTCATTTTTTAATTTAATGCAGGTTTCCAAAAAGTCCAGAACTTCGATGCAGGTGGATAATTGCAACGAAGAGAAAAGGCTTTACACCGTCAGCGCAGTCCAGACGTTTTAGTAAACATTTCGAAGACGGAGGTATAATCAGAAAATTAAAAAAGGATGCAGTCCCTACTTAATTTGACTTCCCACCTCATTTGCACACAAAGCAACCTAAACGTAGAAGGCTTATTAAGAAATTTGAGGTACATCTTTCTGTTTATATAAAAATATTAAAGCCAGATAAGTTCATAACTAAACTTTTCATTATTTTAAAAAGGGCTCATACAGCAAATTTTTAATCTTTGCAGTCCGTTTTGGTTATTTATTTAGAAACGGTCAAAATTAATAGAAAAAGAGGGTGTAGTGATAAAGTATCTTGTTTTGTTAGCCTTTGGGTTTTTTAACTATTTTATCAATCTCAAAAAAATATATGAAGTAAAAATTGAATTCTATAAATTTAAAACATACAAATTTCTTTAAAAATTTAAGGGTACTCAATTTCAACCCAAATACTGAAGTAATTTCTATTTAAAAGTGTACATTCTGTTTTAGAATACTGGAAAAAATGAAGTTCAACATGAATCAACCTGATGGCAATCTTGAGGCATCATCATCAACTTCGAATATACATACAGTCCCTCATATTCAACAGCAACAAAAAATTGTAAGACAATTTATTAATTTTCTACATCTAAGAAATGTATTATAATCTAGTCTATTAATGTACTTTATAAAATTAGTATGTAACGTAACATATATTGGTTACAGGCACCACAATCACCAACTAAAAACATCCTACATAGAAAAGTTAAAATTTTGCAACAACGTAAAGAAGAAGACATAAGAAAATCAAGAATATGAGTGACATAATATCGATCCTAAATAAAAACATGAATGCACCTGATAGACTGTTGGAACTGTTAGAGAATAATTTTTCAGGTTTTCCTTTATATTTAATATTAAGCAATCTAAAAAATAAGTTTAAGAGCAAATTCAACCAGGTATATACGGACCAAATGAAAGATTTTGCCCTTACGTTATACTTTATTCACCTAAAGCTTATCATTTTTTGAGGAATAATCAGCTGTCTTTGCCAAACCCATCCACATTAAGAAAATGGGTTGGCAATTTCAACTGCTCACCTGGCTTTATAGAAGAATTGTTTTCTTATTTAAAAAATAACGTTAGCTCTAAAAGTTATTTGAAAAATGTTAACCTAGTATTTGATGCCATGAGCATTAGAAAAGAGCTAATATATGATCCAAAAAGAAGGTAAGCATATAGGATATTGTAACAAATTTAATAAATTTGTTTTAACTGTTGTTTGTTTGATAAAAAAAATGTTGTTTATTATTTATTTAATTTTATTTATTTATTTTTTAAATTCAAATTAATTTAATATTAATTATTTTAAAATGTGTCGTGGTGTTTCGAACTTCTTATCATTTGTTTTAAACGAATTATATCCTTTTCTGTATTTGGAATTCTTTTACCAGTTAATAGGATTGTCTCCAGGAACAATCGATTGGTGAACTTTCCTTATTTGTAGTTTATCTTCCTTCAAACTTGTGAAATTCTGGTAGTTAATTCTCTATTAAAATGATATATTATGCTAGTTATAATTTAAGAATAAATTATAACTAAATTTTATAATATTTAAGGAATTTTATTCACAAATAATCATATAATCGATTTTCTATCGATTGATTAATCGACTCTCTCAGGGTATATCAATAGGTTGTACAATTATTTATTATCGGGTTCTTTAAACAGTTATTTTAAAAGTTATTTGCAAAGTATTGAAAGTATAACATTACAATATATCAGCTTATTAATTAAAATACATTTATAACATTCAATATATAATAGTAAGTAAAGAAATTTTCGAACCGTGCAGATTTACAGGCAGTGTCGCTTGGATTTGTGGGAAGTCAAAAATGGCCGCTCCGTGTTCAGATGTAATTGACGAATGCACCTCGCTGATTCTGCTTCCAATAAAGGCTGCTTTCCCAATGATTTCTCGTTCCTGCAGCTGCGATTATTCCTTCTGGTGTTAGTGGAGTGTTCCTGGTTAAGTGTTTGTGTTTCACTTGGATAAAATGTGTTGTGTTAAGTTATATTTCACTTTAGTCTATTAGGTCGATAATTGCACTATTCGTTTCGTTCTGTGGAATTAATGTTTTAATCGTTTAAATTGTGTATTCACTGGTTTTCTGTTCTGTTTTAAGTTAATTTAATGTTTGTAGGTGTTCGTTTCACTGAAGTTAAGGTTTAAATGTAATTTTACAAAACTCGCGTTTTTTCGCAGTAGACTATGCTTGTCGAATGCACGCCATTTGTCTTTGCTATTAGGTTAATATCTTAGCTAGAGCTCGTCTTAAGTGTACTTCACAACGTCTAATAATGAACTAACTCATTTTCTTCGTCTTCTACTAAAGTCTTAGCCAATTTAATATTAGCAATCCATTGTTTCAAAACTTTCCAGCTTCCGCTACATTTAAAATTTTTACATTATACTACTGAATATATTTTTGCTATAATTTAAATTTATTAAATATTAAATATATAATCTTCTTCTTCAGTTCATTTTGCTTGATTTGATACCAAATAATATAGTTTTACTAAGTTTCTGATCTAAAATGCTATATTTACTTCCTTTTGAAAATTGTAAGTTTTAATTTTTAATTCCTGTCCTTTTCAAAATGTTTGCCATTTTATATGTTATATTAATGATTGTGTTAAATCTCAGATTGACATAAAAGGTTTATCTTCCCTTAATTTCTTGTAACTTAATTAATTGGTTGTCTTTTTAAATATTATGCATTAATATGTGACTCCCCTCTTTGAATTTTCAGTTTTTACCTTTGCATTTTTAACAATAATTCTTACTATCTTTTTACAAAATCTTTCTTAATTATAGTTCCAGTTATATGACTCAATGACTGATTTACCTTATATAAATTCCATAAGTTTAACTATTTTTCTGTACTTAATTCATCAATTATAATGCTGTTTAGATTTACATTTGGCCTAGATTTTAACTGTTTTTACATACAAAGTTTTTAAATAATACATCTTGTTTATACCCTTTCTGACTTTCTATTCTAATATAATATTGATTAACATTTCCTTATTTTAACAAAAGAACATTAAGTATATAATTCATACTATTAATTCATAACACATAATTGAAATTAACAATGGTATTTAATCTCAGACATTTTAGTCTGGATTAACTATTCTTAAAACATAATAAACATTTTCATAATAAAAGAATGGTATTTAAGTCTGATATTTCAGTATTGAGTTATCTGAACTTATTGTAAACAAAACATATCTGTCCTTCCATCGTTTACACTATTTCTTCTGCTAGTTTCATTTTCAGTCTTAGCTGTTTTTTGTTTGATTTTTGGGGTAATGATTCTTGGTCACTTCACTTTTTATATGGCCTGCTCTGGTTTTATTTACTGTCATTCTAATGAATGTTGTATATAATGAGTGGCAGTTATTATTTAGAAACACTTGTATTATTTGTCATTATAATACTCTATTTAACATTATTCATTGACACAATATAAACACTTTAAAGTTGTATAATTTCACAATTTACTCAGTTTATGAATTCCAATATTGACACATTAGGTTTATTTAATATAACATAAAAACTTGCACTGGTCCCCTTTTTATTCTTTGATTTTATTTCTAATTAGTTTTATTGTCTTTTTAAAATCAAGAAATCTATTTATAGAGGATAATGAAGGTTTGTTTTTTGCATTATATAATTAATTCACATTGGTTTACTTTCAATTCTACTTTATACACTTTTGGTTTCTATCTATTTTACATGGTTTTCTAAATTTGGGATTTTGCTATACTTTCATTTGTTATTATTTTTATTACTTTCTTTTGGGGTTTTGGTTTTTGTTCCTTATAAGAGCACTCCTTCTTCTTGTGGATGTTGTCTTGTTCTGGTTTCTTCTATAATTACTCCTATTCTCCTTGTTCCTTAGAAAAGTATCACCTTTTATGGTGGATGTTGTCTTGTTCTGGGTTTCTTCCGTACTTACTCCTATCCTACCTGGGTATTACTTTACTTTATTTTTAGTTTTGAAGTTTATTTTGATTACTCATCACTCACTGTAATATTGGTTTTAATGAAACTCTTACTTCAATCTATGATTGTGCTTTACGGTGGTTCTTAATTAATTTTTAATGTTGCTTTTCTTAAATTTAAATTGTTTTTATTTTATTTTATGATCTTTCTCTCCATTCAGAACTATATGCATTATCTGTCATGCTACAATATATAGATGTAGGGTGTGGTATAAAAATAGATGACCATCAGGCACTTGCAATCGAGGCTTTAGTTTTTCAAATCGTTTCTTTGAAAGGTAATTTTAAGTGTGCAGTGGGATATTTTCTTATTAATTCAATAGGTTCTAATGTACTCTCGCAGCTAATTAAAATGGCGGTTATAAAGTTAAAAAAATTTGGCGTCAGTGTACAAAATGTACCATTTGATGGCACGACCACAAATATTGCAGCAATGGAAAAACTTGGCGGTAAATTTCCTGGAAAACCTTTTTTTAGTATTAGAGATAGGCCTATTGGTCATAACAGTTGTGCCATGTTAGACGCTTGCCATATGTTGAAGCTATGTAGAAACACACTTCCTGATGAAAAGATAATTGAATCGGGTAATGGGAAAAACTACAGTTTAAATACATAGAAAATCTGTTATCTGTTCAAACTAAAGAGGGTTTAATGTTTGCAAATAAACTTTCACACACACACACACACACACACACACACACACACACACACACACACACACACACACACACACACACGTTTTCTACAAAAATAAAATAATGAGTGTGAAGATAGCTTCACAAACATTAAATAGTAGTGTTGCTGACGCTTTATAATTTTTACTTGACAGTAAACATCCCTATTTCGAGGGCTGTGAGGAGACAATTAACTTCATTCGAATAATGGATAGACTGTTTGACTATTGTAATACAAGGGATCCTTTTGGTAAACAATTTAAAGAACCTATAAAAAAAGTAATATTGCTACAGTAAAATGGTGCTATCAACCAGCTATGATAATTTAAGTAAATTAAAAATTGAGGGTGTAGATATTTTAAAACATGCCAGGAAGACTTTTGTGTTAGGATTTCTTACTAACATTAACTCGATTGTCATTTTGAGTACAAAATTACTAAATGAGCTAGGGTTCAAATACATTTTAAGTTACAAATTTTCTCAAGGCCACTTTGAATTACTTTCCTCGTGCATTCGATCAAGGGGCGGTCATAATAATAACCCTAATGTTAATCAGTTTCATTAAGGAAAAATGTGCATCAGTTTCATGCATTAAGGAAATTAATGTTCAGGCTTCAAAGACAAGTAATAGTTTAGAGTTTGATATAAATCATCAAAATTGTATTCTTAGTTTTTACGGACCAGGTACCGCGACGGTTGATAATGATGAAGAAGAGGAAGAATTTTTAGATCATTTGGAATATGATATTGTAAAACAGTGTGTGCTGTCTTATTATAAAGAAAATATATTTTATTACGTAAGTGATTTTATTGTGAAACAAGTAGATACGATCATGAATTGTACAGAGTGTAGTGATTTGTTATAAGATGAAATTGAACTTCCCTGTAATCGATTCAGTTTGTTTTTATCAAAGGGAAAATTGATAAGAGCATCTTATGAAGTATTTAAACTAGTAAAATTTTTGTATAACTTATTTGTAGCATTACGGGATAAACAGAATTTTAATTCTAATCATTGCATTTCATTAGCTTGTAGATATTTTAAAAGGAGTTTGTTTAAGGGGCATATTTCTAATTTTGATTTTACAGATGACAGCCTTGACCTCAAATTAATAAAATTAATAGGTAGTGTGTTTTTTTAAATAGTTTGCAATGCATACGCAAAAGAAAAAACTTCACTGTTGAATAAATCAAAGTTAGGGGTACGTCAGAAATTAAACAAAATTATTTTGTTTAATAATATTCAATATATACATAAAAATATGCATGTACTCTTGCAAAAAAAAGTACTCTTGCACCTAAACAATCCAAAATTAATAGTTATATTAAAATTGTAAAGTAAATGATATAAAATAATAGAATATATACTGTTTTTAAACATATCTAAGTTTAAACATTTGTAAAATTGCAATAATAAATTACGTGCCATTTTAAAACAATATGTACATTTCTCCTCTGTTTATAGAATACCTACTGTCCTTTGTTTATTAAAAATTACTTCAGTTGTTTCGGTTTTGAAGCGAATAAACTCGATGTTTCGTTCGAGTTTCAATGCAGCGTAGCTGGTGGAACCACTACAGAGTGGTGGGGAGAGCTGAACAGCCGCGGACCGAATTCACAGCACAGCGTTAGCAATCCAGTAGTATATATACATCTATGGTTAACCGGGTTCACTCGTAGAAGTCAAGGTATTACTGAATGAGATACATTTATCTCAGCAATACTGTTGTATTCTTGCAAGTATGTAGACGGGGTTGGGTTGGTATGACTTTGAACGGAACTCACAGCTAGCGTGACGAATGATGTCCATGCAATGGGTGTTCTCTTCCACTAAGCTACCCTCCATTACTGTTAGCGCGTAGTATCTATTCGCTCTATCCTGTGCTAACTGTATCGTTGTGCTAATTGTATCGCTGTGCTAACTTACATTTATTTATTTATTTCTTTCTTACGTGCTCAATCCGTAGATTGGTTATCGGCAGTACTTCAGTCGGCTATTATGAGCCTTTCATTATACTGGCATTATTCGGGAAATGTAATCAACTCTTGAATGCAGTAATGGCTTTCCTCTGCATTCTGCATTCTACGCAGTTAATGATGACTCGTTTATCAGACTTCTTGAGGGATTTCACACTCCAATGGCAAGATAGTGCCTTATCCTTTGTATGGTGATCGTCTTCGGAGAGGCTATTAGCACTTAACGGAGGGAATCTCCTAATGCTGAACACGGTACATGCATTCTTTATCCGCTTACATGCACTAACGTATTAGTATACGTTGTAACGTTACATAACCCATGCCCAAATATGATAACACAATCACCCCACTCTAAAAGTCAGAAATGGGTATTACGTACCTAGCTATAAAATACTTTGTACTACAAAAACTGTAAACAATAACAAAGTGAAATATAGTGTACAAAGTGGAAAAATAGTGTAATTAGTGAGAGTGTAAACTTTTAAAAAAGAGCATCTCACAGATTGGTACTGTCGATGGAAAAACAATTAATTGTAGCAGTAGACTATATTGCTACTGACAAATTTTGTATTTTTTTTTGTATTTTGTGTAATTTTTATTGTGTAGGCCACAAAGGTCTTCTACCTAGGTATAATTATTATGTTTAATATAATCATAGTGTTTAAATATAAGATAACCCAGGGTTAGATATAAAATAATAATAATATAAAATAATACTATGTGAGTAAGATGGCATAGGAAAATAGTTTAGAGTAAGGATACTTTAAGTAAATAATAAATAATAAATAAATCCAATTAAAGGGAATTAAAATATAAAAGACCAATGTACAAGCTTAAGGAAAAATATAAAGAAAAACCTTAAATAAATTAAATTGATTTATGAACAAAATTTAAAAAGGATTATTTTTCTAAAAAAAAGAAATAAATTTATAATAATTAATAATAGCCTATATAATAAACGTATATAGATTCACCAATAAAAAACCATAAAAAACATGGTTACTACGAGTAACCAACTAACAAGTTTTGAATTTAATTGTTAAAACGATTGGGAAGTAAACGTTTTGAAAAGTGTAATGCCTATTAAAATTTGAGAAATTAATGAATACTTTTTGGAATAATTAGTGCGAAATTTAATAAAATTGACGAGTGATGTCCACCTTATATTAGAACTCCTTCAAGTATAACCATTCACGCCCTTAATTTGATGAAACTTTGAAAAATCCAACTACTAGATCCAGGCCTTGTCTACAGCACGTCGATATTTTGGTGAGATCGTATCCAAGTAAATTTAACTAAATTACATCTCAACTATAACTTCATAACACTAGAAACAGCACCATATCTTTAAACACTTCAGGAAAAGAGGTGAAAACAAACTTTATTATTTGTGTTAACCAAAAAATCAGCATAAGGGATCTCTGTGAATTGCTAGCCACCATTAAATAATTTCGTGGTTGTAGTGAAGAAACATAATCTGTACTCTGGCGGATAACCTCGGAACTACATACTATAAATTATTATAAATTAATTAATGTAAAGTTTGGTATTTAATAATATTCATTTCTGACCGTCTCATAGTTCAAAGAATAAAAATAACCCTGGGAAATTAATAAATTATTTCTTTATTGTTTTTTTTTATAAAGATACAAAATGTTTGTTATACATTCTATGTTTTAAAAATAAGATCGAACTGATGTTGTGTTGTCAGTGAGACTCGATTATACCTTTCTGTTTTGGGAGAAGATAAAAACAAAAATTTACTAAATAAATACAATGAATACTTTGTTATTTGAATAAAAATGTGTATTATTTTCAGTAGAGGGTAGTTGTTTACAGATTGTCAGGAGACAGAGAAGAGAACGGACAACCAGAAAATATTACATACCATTGGTGTTAATTTAACCTCCAATGTGTTTGTAAACGTCACAATCAGCTGGTCTCATGAGCGGAGAAATTTAAATTAATTAATTGTATGCCAAGAGGATAATTCTTTTTGCACCCTCTCTCTTAACTACGGTCAAACAACTTCATTAAATTCTCCCAAATCAAATCTAAGCAAAAAATCAGCATAATCACACTCTCGATTTTTTTTTTGGAAACTTTAAACATAAATTAGAACGAATTCTGTGACGATCGCAAGAGTAAAAATAAGATCAAACGATACTATTTAAATTACCCGCGAGACGTTACAAGATGGCGCTCAACTTAAAAGGGCTTTAATTAGGAAAGAAATTTTGAGATATACGAAACATAATATCACAAAAAACCACCTAATTTTCGTCGGCAACTATGAGAAAACAAGAAATGCATAATACCAGAGGCAGATCGAAGAAGAGGGCAGAAGACAAGGAGAAGGAAGAAGGTGGACAGGAACGAGAGATAGAAGTAGTCACGGACAGTGAAATGGAACAACCAACGGGTGATAAAGAAGAAACCGAAGTAGTCACAAACATGGAAAAGGAAATAGTTGAAGATGATGCCCAAGGGGACCAACCAGATAAAGTGGAAGCCAGAAGAGAACCAGATTGGCAAGAAATGATGAGGCTTATGATGGAGAAAATAGATAGCATTAAGGAATGCAATAAAGAAACAATAGATGAAAATTTTAGGAAACAGGAGGAAAACTCAAAACAAAAATTCGATAAAATAGATGAAAACTCAAGGAAACAAAATGAAACCTTGAGCGAAAAATTTGACAAAATAGATGAAAACTTTAGGAAACAGGAGGAAAATAACAAGCAAACCAATGAGAAAATAGATGGTATTCAGGAAAGTTTAGTGAAACAACTAAACGAAAAAATTGAGACCATTCATGGAGATATCAGAGAAACCATGAATGAACAAAACCGTAAAATGGAGAATTTCAATAAGGAGTTAAGGGAAAATGTCTAGAGTAAAATTGAAAATGTTAACAAAACACTTAGCCAAAGAGTAGATGAATATAAGGAAGACGCAGAGAAGAAAATAATTGAAACCAATCAAAGATTAAATAAAACAGAAAAAAGATGGAACAAATTAAAACAGGAATAAATGCCCGAATGGACCGTGAGGAACAAAGTAATCAAGCTCGTATGATGGCCATACGCCAGGAAAATAATGATGAGTTGGATGGTATAAAAAGCAACCTAAACAGTAAATTCACATATGTTAATGAGACAACAGAAATGTCAAGAACCAGTTCCATAACCAAGGAGAAAAGTTAGACAATTTACAACAACTACAAACCAACTTACAAGGGGAGGTAGATAGAATGGGTTCCAGATCTACATGCAACACTCAACATACTATCCAAGATAGTAGGGAAAGTGTAAACTTTCGAGACTATCGAAGAAACCCACTCGAATTTTTAGGGAGAGTAGATGAAATTCTGAATAGGTCGAAGGAGAATCGATGGAACATGATTAAAGGAATACTAGATGAATGTTTCAGAAACAGTAACGATAATTGGTGGACTGTAATCGGGAACGAGGTGTGTGATTATGCAAATTTTAAGATGATGTTCAAGCTTAAGTACTGGTCTGAGTCAGTGCAAAACATTATTAGAGACGATATCTGTCATGGGAGGTATGACCGCAGTATAGGACATACACCTACTGGTTATTTTTTGGGTAAGGTATGTGTGGCAAAATATTTAGACCCAAATATCCCTGAAGAGTGTTTGGTGACCAAAATCGCATATCACTTCGAGGAAAAGATTATCAGTGCTCGACTAAGCGGACAAATAAAGACCATTGGAGGTATGGAAACGCTATTAGAGAACTATGAGCAAGAATCGTATTACAGGAGGAGTAGATGGAGGTCAGGAAATACAGAGGAGCGGAAAAAGGAACCACCCAGAGATAATCAACCAAGGGTAAATTATGTCAGTGCCAACAACAATTATTACAATAATCGTTACCAAGGAAAACGTCCATATTTTAACCAGAAACAAAATTATGATAGACGAGAGGAGAGAAACCACGACAACAGACAACAATGGAATGATCATAATGAAAATCGGAGGTCCAGAAGTGGGGATAGAAATAGGGACATACCATCAGGAAATCCACCAAGCGACAATCAGGGAACTAATCAAGCCCAAGTAAATTATATAATGGCTGATGAGAGGGATTCAAGGAGACAAGATGAACAGCGACAAAGAAAGGTGGACAAACGAGTTGACCGTTGGGAAAACCAAGGTACTAATCCTGGTCCCAGTAATAAAGATGAGAGACTATATACATACGATAACATTGAAATGTATGGTAGTGATCCACAATGGAGCAATCCAATAGCGAATTTTACTGACAAGTTTAACCAACAGAATCCACGGGAAAAATATAAGAGTGGATCAAACCGGGTTGTGAATGATACCGAAAATGGTTAAACTAATTTTAAATAAAATATTGAGAAAAAGGATTGATTTAAGAAAACCCCAAAATTCAAAAACTATGTAAGTACAACTTACTAAATATTTCGAAACAATTTGATAAAATAAAAAGACATACCACCAAGAAAATGTAAGAACAGATTATTAAATAATATTTATAAATAACTGATTTAAAATGGAATAATAGGAAAAATAATATTTTGATGGTAACAAACAGAAGAATAAATAAATAAATAAAAACAATTGATGGTAGTGTGCTCAAATAAGAAGAATAACGAATAATTTAATGGCTACAATGAAACTAAAGAATGATGATAATTAATACAACTATAATTTAGAATTTCTCGGAATTGAAAATGATATAGGAAGAAATGATACGGAGAAAATATGTCACAAGAAGGAGAAAGTTAAAGGATTTTAAAATAATGCCTATCAATAAGGTTATTTGCTATTAGTTAATGGAAAAGAAGAAGGAATCAAGAAGAAAAAGAAATATATAATTAAATGCAAACAGCTAAAACGTGAAGAATCCCAAAAGTGTTTAGTATTAGTCGCTAATCGACTACTTGTAAGTTTTTTATTATAATGAATTGACTGTAGAAATGTTCCAGCAATCATTTTCCTGAGCAGGGATGATGTTCCCCTGGTCTCAGGAGGTGTAAGGATGGACAGCGGAGTAATGGACCCAACGTGGCCACCCGAACTGAACCACCGCACAGGGTAGGGAAAAATTTTAGGGAAATTGAATATTTAAGGGATGATATAAAATAGCTGAAAAGAGTGATATTAGATTCCAGAAGTATGAATGAAGAAAACAAAAGGAAGATAGCAGACAGAAGCTTAATTGAGAAAGCGAATTTATAAGCAAATACAAATAGAGAAAGCAAATAGAAATATGAGTGTTAAAACAAGTTTCTTATGATTAGTGTGACCAGCCCTTATCAAGTAATATGTGGAAGACCACTACCCAGAGAAATAAATCATTGATGAATATGCCTCCAAGAGAGAGAGAATTGAGTAGGAAATTAAGCCTATTACCATTTAACCGAATAACAGGTGCATAACCAATCAGAAATAAGGAAGGAATATTATGAAGATTAATGGAAGAATCCGAAGATTGAAGAGTTCAACAATTTATTTTAAAACAAGTAAACAAAAATAAATCTGTTCTAGTGGGGGGGCTTTATGTAACGTTACATAACCCATGCCCAAATATGATAACACAATCACCCCACTCTAAAAGTCAGAAATGGGTATTACGTACCTAGCTATAAAATACTTTGTACTACAAAAACTGTAAACAATAACAAAGTGAAATATAGTGTACAAAGTGGAAAAATAGTGTAATTAGTGAGAGTGTAAACTTTTAAAAAAGAGCATCTCACAGATTGGTACTGTAGATGGAAAAACAATTAATTGTAGCAGTGGACAATTATATTGCTGCCGACAAATTTTGTATTTTTTTTTGTATTTTGTGTAATTTTTATTGTGTAGGCCACAAAGGTCTTGTACCTAGGTATAATTTTTATGTTTAATATAATAATTGTGTTTAAATATAAGATAACCCAGGGTTAGATATAAAATAATAATAATATAAAATAATACTATGTGAGCAAGATGGCATAGGAAAATAGTTTAGAGTAAAGATACTTTAAGTAAATAATAAATAATAAATAAATCCAATTAAAGGAAATTAAAATATAAAAGACCAATGTACAAGCTTAAGGAAAAATATAAAGAAAAACCTTAAATAAATTAAATTGGTTTATGAACAAAATTTAAAAAGGATTATTTTTCTAAAAAAAAGAAATAAATTTATAATAATTAATAATAGCCTATATACTAAAACGTATATAGATTCACCAATAAAAAACCATAAAAAACATGGTTACTACGAGTAACCAACTAAAAAGTTTTGAATTTAATTGTTAAAACGATTGGGAAGTGAACGTTTTGAAAAGTGTAATGCTTATTAAAATTTGAGAAATTAATGAATACTTTTTGGAATAATTAGTGCGAAATTTAATAAAATTGACGAGTGATGTCCACCTTATATTAGAACTCCTTCAAGTATAACCATTCACGCCCTTAATTTGATGAAACTTTGAAAAATCCAACTACTAGATCCAGGCCTAGTCTACAGCACGTCGATATTTTGGTGAGATCGTATCCAAGTAAATTTAACTAAATTACATCTCAACTATAACTTCATAACACTAGAAACAGCACCATATCTTTAAACACTTCAGGAAAAGAGGTGAAAACAAACTTTATTATTTGTGTTAACCAAAAAATCAGCATAACGGATCTCTGTGAATTGCTAGCCACCATTAAATAATTTCGTGGTTGTAGTGAAGAAACATAATCTGTACTCTGGCGGATAACCTCGGAACTACATACTATAAATTATTATAAATTAATTAATGTAAAGCTTGGTATTTAATAATATTCATTTCTGACCGTCTCATAGTTCAAAGAACTTAAAAATAACCCTGGGAAATTAATAAATTATTTCTTTATTGTTTTTTTATAAAGAATAAAAAATATTTGTTATACATTCTATGTTTTAAAAATAAGATCGAAATGATGTTGTGTTGTCAGTGAGACTCGATTATACCTTTCTGTTTTGGGAGAAGATAAAAAACAAAAATTTACTAAATAAATACAATGAATACTTTGTTATTTGAATAAAAATGTGTATTATTTTCAGTAGAGGGTAGTTGTTTACAGATTGTCAGGAGACAGAGAAGAGAACGGACAACCAGAAAATATTACATACCATTGGTGTTAATTTAACCTCCAATGTGTTTGTAAACGTCACAATCAGCTGGTCTCATGAGCGGAGAAATTTAAATTAATTAATTGTATGCCAAGAGGATAATTCTTTTTGCACTCTTTCTCCTAACTACGGTCAAACAACTTCATTGAATTCTCCCAAATCAAATCTAAGGGACAAATTCAGCATAATCACACACTCTTGATTTCTTTTTTTGGAAACTTTAAACATGAATTATAACGAATTCTATTTTAAATAGAATATAACGATCGCAAGAGTAAAAATAAGATCAAACGATACTATTTAAGTTACCCGCGAGACGTTACAACGTAACAGTTGCCCCTTCAATACCACACGTAGGTAAATGCCAGACCTTTTCCTCAACGAATTTATGAAAATAAGGACTTTTGGTAGATTCTACAGTACTTTAGAGATCATTTATAGTTATATAGCTTACCATTACCTTTCCTGATGCAGTTTTCTGATGATAATGTATTCAAGTGCATATTGTTACATGCCATTTTGCCATGCCATTTTAACATAAATATGATTTAATACTCTTACACAAAAGTTCCAAGAAACATAATAGTTTCAAGAAATAAGTAATTAAATACTTAATTAAATATTGTTTATTTTATTGTTTAATTCATGATAATAAAGACTGTAATAATTATGTTTATCACAGTTAAAATAATGTTAATAATGATATTAATGAGGACAATATTTAGAAACTTACTTATAAGATTTTGTTTTATTTATAAAAACTTTATTGTATACAGTAAATTAAGAGGAATTGTTATCTATTAATAAGAGTTATTAGTAATTAGTTTGAGTCATAGTGATTAATATTATATGTGATAATATTAATAACACTAATGTTTATATTAACTGGAAAATACCAAAATAATAGTAATAGACTTTTGTAAAACTAGACAGTTAAGGTATTTTGAATAATAATTTCTATTAAAATGATAATAAACAATGTCAGGTTAAGTTATATGATTACTAAATGTGTCAAATAGTTTTAATAAAGTGGGAAGTACAAGAAGAACTAATAATAAATAATTTTTGGAACAAATAAATAAAAAGTGTAAATGGGTAACTCAAGAAATATGTAACAGAAGATAATCAAAAGTGGTGTCAAAATAATCAGTGTTTCATCAGAAGATCAAAGAAACTAATAAAGTGAAGATCAAAGATCTTATAAAAAAGTTATAACAGTTTAATGAAAATGAAAGATAAAATAGTAAAAGTTTGTTTATGTTGATGCTATAATATCACCAGGATGACATAAAAATGTTACATTAGAAACCAATAAAAGGAGAGATAGGCCTTAGCAACTAAAATGTTATATAAATGAAATAAGAATTGTATTATTGGATCTGAACGAGAAAGGTTGAATTAAACACCAGATAGTGACTAATTTAAATTATTATACATTTCATATCAGTGGACCTAAATTAAAAAGTTAAATAATCATCCTCAACCAGACTAAATAGAAGAAGGAAGTGTTGCATTACTATAAAGAAGTAAACCAAGGAATCTCTGAAGAAATACAGTCAACTTACACAGGAAGAGAAGTATTTTTTGATATATAATTAAACTGAACTATTCCATGCTATGCCTAGGCCATAGGTTTCAAAGACACTGATTACACTTTTAATAAAAACCATTTGGAACTTTCACTGAGAACAATATCAATGAATAATCTTATCATCAGTATGAAAAACTATTAATATAGAGTATTACTATAATATAAAGTGAACTAGATCTAAAAAACATTTAACTCAAAATAACTTATAAACACTGAACATTGTTAAACTATTAATATAATCCTGTTAAGGCACTTTGTAATTATTTATAATCTCATGTATTTTGGTACTTTTCCTATAATAACTGTTGTTTATATCGTTGTCAAAACGACCTAACGTAGCACAATCTATTTGTATTTTATTTAATAAATATAAATATGGGCCTTGAGATATAGAAATTATTAATGCTACTGCTGCCATACTGAGCGTATGTAAAGAACAGCCGGTTAGATTTTTGTTAATGATTATATTTGTTATTTTAAAAACAATTTAAAGAAAATAATAAAAGGATTTGAGTGTAATAAATACAGATAAAAGGTTTATTCGTTTCTTAATTTAATGAATACAAAATGTGTATGATATTATAAACACTATATCAGGGACTGTGAATTGGCTTCATCAACTAGATTAAGTTGGCAACACTCTTCATTTTCAAATATGGCAGACTATTCGAATCTGCTTTGATGAGCTTTAGTTATCACATTCATCTCTTAGAGAAAAGATTAAAAGAGATTTAATTATAGCTGATATAAGAACCTTTATAATATTTTAACGAAAATCATAATTAATATTTTACAAATAAATTTTATTTGCAACCTGTGATTGCAGATTGGCGCTCAAAAAATATTACCCTGACCAGATACTCATCCTATAAATTATTAACAAAGAATACACATTTATTAACCAGAATATAATAAAGGTAACGAGCAAATTTAACGTTACAATATATCATCTCGATGGACAACTACTTCTAGGAACGTACCTTATATTTTATATTCTGGATGCAAGGTTTTACACTTTGCCACTTCCTTTGGGTACGTGTTCAGACACAATATGGTTCTGTAGTTTTTCATACACAGGCCCTCTAAGTCCGAAGCACTATCACGTACGTAAAGAGTTGGGCACATCCAGGTGTTGATAAAACACAAACCATGATTGTTACCAAACATTCTGAAGTATCCAAAAAGTATTTGGCTCATTAAATATATATATATATATATATATATATATATATATATATATCGAAGTTACAGACAATCAATAAAAACAACGAAGAAATGTGAAAGGAACTGAAATGATATTGTTGCTGAAGATTAGTAAGAAATCACTCGTGGACAAAACGAGAACCAAAATATTTTTAAAATGATTCAGAACAAAACCCATAGGCTCTCTGGTAGCGGAAAGTTGCTCTCTGGTAGCAACTGAGATGAGATGTTAAGAAAATGAAAGAAGACAGAATAACTTGAAGAGAATATAAGATATGGTTAAAGAAGAGAAGCAGAGGCAGGCCATATAACAGGATGAAGTAGCAGAAGTACTCCAAATAAAAAGGAGAAAAACTGATGAAAATTGCCTAAATAGCTGAGAATAAGATGGAGTGGTATGAAGTGAGGAAAATAAATCCTATAAAGCACTCAACTCTATAGACCGCCTTACACCCTGAAGGTTGTACAAAGCATAAGGCTTAAGTAAGTAAGTGTATAGATGCTTCCAGCAAGCATATCACGTATCCTTCATGTAACTTATCAATTCTGGCTTCCAATAAAGCTTTAAATAATTAGACAGCGTCGTTGAACCATGCTCGTAGGCTGCGATTCGCAGGAACAAATGACAACCGCGTGCTCCCGCGTGTTGCCGTTCTAATTGCCTCTCGCGCTCGTGTTCTCTTAATTTAATCCACTAGCGGTACACAGTGCACAGATGGTGTTTTACTGTTTGTTAATTATAAGGGGTGGGAAACGAGGGGCTGCTGAGTGTACGTACGCGGACTTCTAGATATTTAGCAGACTCAGCGTCGCTCATCTTTAATACCATTACAGGCTCCGGTTGTAATATTACACACACACACACACACACACATTGACATACTCGCCGAAACAACAGGATACGTAAGCTGTACAACAGAGTATGTTGTGTACGCTGTATTCAAAATTTCATATTATTAAAAGACGCACGCTGCATCTGAGCATGTAAACCTATATACAAATTTATTGTTCTAAGGCTTTCACGGCCGGTGTCAGTTATATTAGAAGTATGTACCGGGCTGTTTGGCCGTGGTCCAGGGTTTACAAACAAACCAAACGTTTCAGTAGCACCACTGGCTGCCATCTTCAGTGGAATTCGAGTCTACCTGAACGCGTGGTGTCAAACGTCAGGCCCTGTGGTCCTGCTGAAACGTTTGGTTTGTTTGTAAACCCTGGACCACGGCCAAACAGCCCGGTACATACTTTTAATATATAATATATTTGCAGCCTGTCTCAAAAAGACAAAATTCATGGTAACAAAAATTATTCAAGTTGTCAGTTGCATACAATAGCCTGTTACTATATAAGCTATGTCATCATCATCATCATCATCAACCTCACGAACTAGGCTCATTCTGAACGTGTCCCGGGACCCACTTCGGTCTCGTCCTATATCACTCTTCCCCACCAGTCTATATTCCATTGCTAGCACTGGAATCCTGTCACCTGCCATTCTTCCCAAATGTTCACACCACCTTCTTTTGTTGCTCCTTAGCTGTTGCAACAATGGATCGACCGCCAGTTCCGTCCGTATACCAACATTCTTCTTTCCATCGAGAATGGTACAACCCAGAGTGCTCCTCATAAACTTCATCTCCGCTCCCTGAGTCTTTGCTTTTGTCTCTTTCTGTCATAACTCTGGCTACATCTCTGTACATCAGACTGGTATTGCTACAGTGTTAAAAACTTTATCCTTGTTTCCTTCTTTGTCTTATTTTTAAGGTATCTGGGAATTGTTCCACATTTATTCCTATGCCAAATACGTAATTTTTATATTGATATAATACAAAATAGACAACATTGTACATGATATACAATGTATAACAATTATTATATTTACTGATAACGTGGACCGAATTTTTACCTTAAAGTTGTAGAGATGTCTGGCCGTCAGGCTTTGTATTCAAGATTACGACGTTTGGTTGTACAGTGCAGCTATGATGTTTTGATTATGTCCGAACGTCTCGCAGGGTAATTAGTCTATGAACACAATAACAAGTTTATAAACACACACACACACACACACACACATATATGTGTATAACTATAACATATAACTATCAATTTAGTTAACAAACTCACAAATTTTTCATCTTAATTAATTTGGCCTTTTTTTATCATCGTATTTCTTATTTTTATAGAATTCTATACTTAATTTCAGTATTTACAAAATTTACGCACTGAAACACTGTAAACCTGTATATATTCAGTGTTAATAGAATTAAGATAAATTATATAAGAAAATATATTCATTTTTAATTATCATTATTGATTTTTGGTCCATTACTGGTTATTCCTCTTAGCTTAGTGAAAAGTATATAAAGAAAAACTCATAAAGCCAAGTATCAGAGAAATCTGAGGAAGGAAGATACACTTATTATGGAAAGACATAGGTGCGTCTACACGAAGGTTTATAGAAATTAAGCAGACATGCTGTTAACTACGCACATAAGTATTCACCTATACCGTTAAGGCAGATAAAGACTTTTAAATTCCTGGATAACAGACGTTCAGTGAAAGTATTTATCCATCTAATGCATTAAATATAGAATAATTTAAAACAAACTCGTACAAAGAAGAAGAGGTTGCTGGTATCAAGAAAGATATACTTTACATAAGTCTGAGAGTTTTTCGTGGCACAAAATACTGTAATGGATTACTAAGAATAAAACATTTGTTAGTAGTAATAATAACAGCAATCAATCAAAGTAAAAAACAAGTAATAGAAATAAAATATCTATCTGTTGTGCAGATAAAACGTTGAAGTGACATCGCTACAACAGGTCACGCCGTATTCATTGTAAAGGTAATTAATAAAGGGGTTAAAATCTCAGGCAGACATAAAAACCCAGATTACTCAAGCAGACATAACAGTTAAGCAGCATACTAAAGTTACAATATTAAAGTCTGTGGTAAGACCAGTAATATCATGTGCTGTTCAAATGAGAAGTGGTACAGCAAAAACAAAGTTAACAAGATGTATCAGTAACAAAGGTATTAAGAAGAATATGTGGTACGACTATACTGGATTGAAAAAAAATTGAGACATCAAAGAAGGATGCAAACTGGACACGACTGGCACTGTGGATAACAGGAACTGAAAAATGTGATGAACACAGTGCTAGAGTAGAAAAGAACAGGACATTCAAAATCTACAGGTACAAGGACATAGAAAACGATAGAGGGAAAACTGTCATTTAGCTGATTGGATAAGTCATGAAAAATAACCACAATAATACTTTAATACTTATGATTGTTGTTGTTAAAACTTTAATAACAGCAATAATTTTAAATCAAAATTTTGAAAAGTCTGCACTTTTTGTAATTAATGACATAATATTTTAAACCGTTACTTTGGCAAATTCAAAAGACGTATATAACACACACGATTTACCTTAAACGTCACAGTAAATACGAAATTTATGTGTAATGAACAAGTAGCGCAGTGCTTCGCAGTTGGAAGTTAGGGCTTGTTTTACGTAATTAAGTATTATGACGTCTGCGTTGAACTGGCTGCGAAATGCAAGTTGTGTATGCACAGAAATAATGTTGAATTTTCTAGACAGAAATAATAACATCACCCAGGATGTTAGCAAGGCAAAGCAGAGCTGGGGCACGGCGTATATCAGGCTGAAACAGTCTCTCTAATGTATGTCTGTGTGCTTTGCGAATTAGCAATTTGCGCGTGTACCGACGCCTGAAACCAACCCCCGTCCTCGCTCACGGCTTTACTACTGGTCGTTTCAAGCGGAAAAACAAACTTTTTGAAGCCAAATGACGTCTCCTGCGAACGTTTGAACGTAACACCCAAAGCGCGCGCGAGCCCGCCCCTCCGTCAAGTCCAAACAGGCCGCCGCACTCATCCTACCAGAAGTCCAAACTGCTGCCTCTTACACCTACCTACCTCTGCTCAATGATACGTTTTAAAATGTTTGCACTAAAAATTTTCTCCCGCTGCTAAAGCGAACGGATAACGTCTATTTGCCGAACTCGTGAATGTATTTGCACTTCGAGACGAGTGAGCGAGCGAGAGAAATTTACGCGTCTCTCGTTGGCGCCTGTAAAAACATAAATACTTTGCAAGTTGTAACAATATTTATATTTACATACGAAACGAACTCACGTGTTGAAACAGTCTTTACGCTTGGAATGTTCGTCGCCTCCCTTCGGTGCTCAGTTTGTTCTGAGACTTCATTACAACTTCGCAGTTCGCCATGCTATGCAAATTTCTTGTCATTGTTCTAATTTAATTGTAAATTTTTTCTAGTAACGCCCGAACGAGACTTATTCGTATTTAGTTCTAAAAGGAATAAACGTCTATCTACAATCATATCTTATGAACAGAAATGTTATAAACTAATTTGTATAGTGTGTTTAAAACTTTATAAATGCGCTTAAAATCTTAAAATGTCTTTAAAAGCATTTAGATCAGTTAATCAGACGTACAAAGATTATTTGTTATAATTACCAAACAGGACACAGAGAAAACGTATAAAGATTATGCCAGTAAGACATGACAGGAAAATGACTGTGTCATTATTCATTTTAGGTGCTTTATTGGGGACGGTCATATTTATTATCGAGACCATTGTACTCACATTAAATAATAAAGTAAAAGTGATTGAATTAAGTTGTTTGTAGGAGCGTCTGGCCAGTATAACACGGGTCTCCAGGTGGCATATAACCATAATACTTAACCGTGCTCAACGTTATGTAGATGTCACTAGCAGTATCGTCATTAGTATTTCACTCCAAGGATTAGTCTTAAGTTAACCTGATCAAGGAACCCATTTTTTCCTCGGTCTACAAACTGTGCCGAGGCAAAAATTTAAAGCTGAATTCCTCGGCCATATTTCGCGCCGACAACACTGGCTGAATATCAGGATAAAGGTTGCGCGGTTGGAAGGGAAGTGCTTCGCTATATATCAGCTTTGACTGATATACCGTTACGGCGCGCGGCAGCGTAATCAGGACAGCTGCGATCTATCAGCTGTTTGTAACCGTTCACAATTCTCTGCAAGCCTTTTCTGTACTCTTGCTTGCCAGGCTGAATACGCCTGTCTTTTCATTTTCAACACTCCGACGGGGCGGTTCGTTTGACGGCTAGCATTTGTAGACATCTTTAAAATGACTTCGTAATTTTATAAAGTGCTTCAGGTGAGCCAAAGTATTGATGTATTAATATTATTAATGTTAATTTAATAAGGGGATTTTGTGTGTATTACGATTATAACAGTGTGTGTGTGTGACTCAACTCGTCATGTTACTTCTGGTGTGGCCGAGAACACGTGGCCGTCTAACTAAATGTGAATTAAATGAAATTAAATAAATCAAATAATCACGTGGCTGTAATTAAATGTGAATCTAAAGGCAAATGAATCGTGATATAAGCTGAAATTTAATAGTTCATTTAATAGTTAGTTTTAATAATTTGAAAATGTGATCCTTGCTGTTACTAATGACAAGCAGTAATCGAAATGAGACTATAATAGTGTGTGTGTATGTGATCTGGGTTTTCAGGGCGAGAAAGATTTGGGGTTAATTGGAAAATAACTTTAAAACTATAAGTTGAAAATAACTTGGAGACTATAATTTGAAAATATCTAATGTCTATAAAAGGAACATAACTTGTATCTACCTGTTATACAATTTTAGTAACTTCAGTTGTTGATCCTATTGTTAGATGTTATTATTATTACTTAAAAATTTTTAGTGTCAATAAATTAACATAACTTGAAAATAACATGAGCACTAACAAAAATTTTGTTACTGTTACACAAGTGTTTTATTGTAAGTCCTGTCACAATGGGCTCAGCACATTTTTTTTCCATCTAGGCCAAGTGTCTATTTTTTAAATTTAAGTAACGACCCCCCCAAAAAAAAATTGCGTGAGTTTTACAACCTTTCTCTTATCAGGAGGCTCGTATACCTAAGCTGCTACTGGTAATCTGCTGTATCGTATGTGGTCCAAATATTCTCACCATCTTGTCCTCTTATTACGAAGGCTAACGCTGCAGAAGTCAAAATTACTTAAATTACTATACAAATGGCTGTTGCACCGTGGTAGATTACTTAAATTTATGTCTTTATACGGTTCCGTCACATTTTCGGAGCCCATCTTTAGTAGAATAAAAAAGAGGGAAATAAACGTACATATGGATGACAGGCCAAAGAGTTGAGGAGTATGCGAACTGCAGTTGGTATTCTACTGAAGATGACCCCCGGAGCTGTGACCGAGAAGTTTAGTGACAGAAAGCAATTGACCACGGCCTAAAAAACCGGTATATAGTAATTTTAGTAACCTCCTCCTATTGCCTTCAATTTATTTTTCTACAATTTTTAGTTCTCTCCTAATATCGTTTTAATTCTCTATTTTTAATTTTCTTTAATTTCTTTATCGACTTACAAGGAACATCATTCTGTAATTATTTTAAATATATTCACTTAAACACCTCGAATTATCTTTTACCTTTTTTATCAAAAGACCACTAAATGATTCACTTTTACACAGGAATGTAAATATTGCTATGTTCGTGTAAAGTACACCCAGTGGTATTTTCTATAAGCATGTGTAGATCGAAAATAAAATACTAGCCACGATAAAGAGTATGGAAGAGAATGCCTTCTTAGCCACAAGGAAAAACACGATTTCTTAGCTTGTACCAAAAAAAAAACCGGTTCTATGTGCTCAATAGTATCGATACCCGGAAAAAACTACAAAGTATTAAAAAATAATCAAAGCATCTGTCTTAAAATCGGACCAGATAAAGCAGAAGCCTGAAGGAGGTCAGACGAACTACTGAAAACCGGGGGATATTGCACATAAAAGACACGAAGCAGAAAGATTTTGAGGACGACTTCTGAAACGATTGATAAAGATAAACGTGCAAAAGAAAACACCGGCTAAAGTTAGAAACAAAAATGTGGTGATTAATTTTATTTATGGTGTACGCAGCTATTCTTGCAAGACGACTGAATGCAATAACGGGGAATATTCTCCCAGAGACGCAGGATGGTTCAAGAAGGGCAGATAATGTTTAGATTGCATCTTGACAATAGAAACCCCTGGTCATAGAAAATTACAGTGAATATCACATACATAGGTTTCATCGACTTTGGAAAGGCATTTGATAGAATTAATAGGGGGAGGCTGTGAGCAATAATGACAAAGAAAGGTAACCCGCAATATCTCATTAGAGCCATATAAAATGTGAAAAACCAAATGTTAATCGTGACAGGAAGACGGACAAAACTTCCTAATGTAGGCCTAATAAAATTTGGAATAATACAAGGATGCCCATTGTCACCTTCTCTTTTTAATTTATGTACACACAATTGGCGGATGTACCTTTCAGAACATTTTATGGTTCGTACTTAACTATGCAATTAACACGTTGTTTTTTGCTGATGACCAGTATCCTATATCCTGTCAAACTCGGAAAGCGGCTTGCAATAACTGTACACTTAGCGAGTCAAATCTGCAAGGATTTCGCATTACGGATTTATACGTTGAATGTGTGGGACCATAAGCAGCACTCTAAAATCAACGTGTAATGAAACACGTCTAAAGTTCCAAAATGTGATGGCGCTCCCCACAGTTCTACGGGTCTGAGAATTAGACTTTAAGAAAATGCCAGGCCAGACGTATTCAAGCGGCCAAAATGAGATTTCTTAGGCACGTGGCAGGATATATTCTTCAAGATCGCAAAAGAAATATCTGTGTACGACAGCAACTGAATATTATACGTACACGTGATAGGATTGGCCAGTATCGACTAAAATGTTTGGAACATCTTAACCGAATGGATGAGTGCCGCATCTCCAAACAACTATTAAATGTGAAAGCCGACTCCAAACAACTCTAAAGCCGACAAGACGGAAAAATGTGATGCGTCCGAAGAAACGATAAAGTGACCAGCTCTAGTCTAACTGCTTGGGACCAGAACAAACCATTTTTGGTTTAATCCTTGCTGAATTAGATGATTATATCTATTTATGTACGGACAATAAAAAAAATATTTATCCATGAAATTTTAAAAATTTAAAAATTTTAATTTTTTAAAATATGAAATTTTTTAATACTCAAGTAATTACGCAACTAACAGCTATAAAAGAAAATTTTATCTTCTTAAAAAAAAATCGAAGGTCATTCGAACTAAAAAATATACATATATCGCAGAATGAAACGAGTCTATCGTGGACAGAATGAGACGACGTTTAAGAATAGCGAACGTTAAGACACGTAAAGCCTTGGCCTTCAGTTAACAGTAAGTCACCGTAACTGGAGAAAAAGGTCAACTAAACGCAAATAGACAGCTTGCGAGGAAATAGATAGAGACTAAACGGTATAATCTTAACTAGCCAACACGAACCTCAGCCCCTTTCCTTAACCCGTTTATTTTTCTTAACGTTTCTTTTAACGTTTTCCACTTTTGTAATAATTAACACCTTCTTTTTGCAGACGGAATCGCTGTAAGTCACGAACAGTTTCTATTAGTTAATGAATCAATTCAAGCTATCAGCACCTCTCGCGCCTGTTCTGTTACTGGTTTATGTCTTTTACAAAACGTACGCGGAAATGGTAGACGTAACAGGATTAATAATTAAGTAAGTAATTATTAAGTACTTAATCTTAGAATTATGTAATGCATCTTACCTCTTATTATGGCAATTCAAAGACCGCGCTGATTATAGTGTTTTGTAATAGAATCCAATATAAATGAAATGTTGTTTTGTCAGAATACGTATTACATTATAGCCTACATATTACACTACGGGACGTCTAATAATGTATTTCTTAATGCATATAACAAATATGTAACCACTGTTGATGACACTTTTGATACTGTTGTTTATGCTGAAGATCTTGAAATCTCATTGTACCTCAGGTAACAGTCCAGTCAAAACAGACAAAATAAAGTTTAAATTTCGGAAAAACTCGCATAGAGCTGAAAATTGGTACAGGCCTTAAATACATCATTATAAATGAAATGTCAGAAGTCCCCATCGATTCTACTTCGGCTAAAAATTTTATTCGAGGTCAAATGTAAAAAAAATAGGTTTTTCGTAAATATAACTTAAACGGTAAGTGCTATCGTAAAAATAGTTCATACAACGTTTATAGATTACGCGATTCTCTACAAAAATGGTCTCTACACTGTTTTTTATACGAGCTACCATTCATGAGATATCGCGATTTTAAAAATTGGAAATACTAATATGCACTCATACGCCGCCTGTATACGTCATCAGACGTTCAATATAAGTAAAAATCTGGAGGTATTGGTTTCTGTGTGACTCACACCAGAAAATAAATACAAATTCTACGATTCTCAACATAACTGTTATAACGACTCGTCAGTCTCTTACTAGACGAACTAGAGAATGACAAAGTGGTTAGATAGATTGTGATTATTTTCGGTGCGTTCCCGTTATCTCCCGTTCTCGCTGACTTACCAATACTCGTTAACTGGCCGTTGTCTTCCCTTGTGGCTGATGTACTTTGTGTTAATTTTCCCGGTTTAGGCGCCAAATTATTTTATCGAAAAACAATTAAAAATCCTCTTAATAACCATCCACTTCCTTTACCCAAAAAGTAATACTTACTACGATGGTTCAGCGAAAATTGAACTTCGCTCCTTTACTGCAGTGTTGCCAACATATAACTCTGGCAAGGAATCTTCACTGTGCTATATTAAAACATAAGTACATCAACGTAATTAAATGAAAACAACTAACAGTTATTATTTCTCTGTATTAGTTTATTTGATAGAGTGTTTGATCGTTTCTATTTTCAAATACAAAAAAATGTTATGTCATATAATAATTTGCTCCGGCTCTTTGTACTTTCATTTTTAGCGGTTGACTCAGGATCGTTCAGCAACAGCTTCTTAGCCAAACGTCTATCATTTATTTACAAATAATTAGTTTATGTTAATAATAAAAGGTCCTTTGGATTTCAGAGAAAGTCGACAAAAATTACTTAAGAAAGTACAATTCTTTACATTGGATATAAATAAATTATAAATATCCGTTTACAATAGTTTTCTTAAAGTCTACAGTAAGTGCATTTTATTCTAGGTTAAGATGTTAAAGTTTCAAATCAATGGTTTTATGTTCGAAAAAGTGTTATAAATTAATCGTTATAGTTATTTAATTAATATGTGTTAGAACCAAGGTTATTGAGTGTAAAAGTGTCACTGTGTTTTGAAATTAGTTTTTTATTCGTTTTTTGATTTCGTAAATAATTTTAAGTTATACGTTACAATTTTCCTTGTTCCTCAAAGGTTCATTCCACACAGGATGTATATTGGGAAGGTATCCTCCTGTTCTGAGCTTCAAATTGGATCTATTACTTCATTTTTACTTTTTCGTACTTCTTTCTTTGTTTCAGTATTGAGCGATTCTTTGCAGTGAACAGACGTGCTTATTGATAGTATTTTTCGATTTGGGTTTGTGCTGTTAAATAATTTTTCAAAAATGTCACAAGTTTGCTTCGTTTGTAGTAAACCTTTGGCTGAAAGTAAAATCGTTGTTGTTGAACGTGGAATAAAAACTTTGATTGATTCAAGTGTTGAAAGAAATGATGGGTATGTTGAATACTTGAAAGACAAACAATCTGTGACAATCCATGTGCAGTGTCGCAAAATGTACACTCGGAAGAGTAGTATTGCTGCAGCTAAAAGACAGCGAGAGATGGAAGCCAGTACATCTACGATTAGTCCACCTCATACTATAGCGCGATCAAGTGAGCCAATTTTTTTTTTTTTAAATTGTGCTTATTTTTTGGTGATGAAGCAAATGAAGAGGCTGAAAAGAAAAAAGCACAGAATGTTCGGCGTGCAATATATCGAGTTGCTACACTTTCATTTAAAGATCATATTCTGAAGGGTGCTCAGAATCGTTCGGATGACGTAGCAGAAGCTGTTATTGCACGCATAGAGTATGAGTATGATTTAGTTGCTGCTGAAGCTAAGTACCACAATAATTGTTATAATTCTTTTCTAAGGCCTACTACAGGTGGTAAAATTGGTCGTCCTGAAGATAATGCTGTTACTTTGGCGATGGAAGAAATATTTGCATATATTAAAAATAATGAAGATTGTCAGTTTTCACTGCTAGAACTAAAAGATATTTGCAAAAATAAAGTTCCAGATGATAAAACAATTAAAAGGAGATTGAAGTTAAAGTATGGTAATAGCATTATTATAACTGAGAAACAAGGAAGGTTAATAATTATCTGTTGTATTGACAATCAGCACGATGTACTGAAGAAAGCTTGGTACGACAATAAAAAACAAAATGTAAAAGAAGAACGATTTAGGATACTGAAGACTGCTGCAGCAATCCTTCGAGAAGATATTCAATCTGTAGTGTGCGACACTAAAAATTACCCCCCGCCTAGTCAAGTGTTTGAAAATATCAATAGCGACATTCCGGAGTCATTGACTTGTTTTTTGGAGCGAGTAATTTAAAAAAAATAAACGTTATAAATTGGAACATTTCAAATTAATATGTACGACCGTCAGCCACTGTATTATGCCTGCTGTTCGTCCTAGATCTTTCATCTCGAGATTGCAATTGGGTCTCTCAGTTTTTTTCCATCGACGATTTGGATCAAAACGTCTCATACAGATTTTTTCGTCTTTTGGTTTGTGTGCATCGTATAATGATACTATAATGTATGAGGCGGCAGCAGTTCTTCATCGTCAGCCTCATATCTTACCACCAGAAACTGGAACATTTATTTAATATGCTGGAGACAATGCTGATATAAATGTATACACTTTAGACGGTCATAACACTCTCCACATAATGGGTATCATTCAAATGATTACTCCGAAAAGTTCAGTTTTAGCAGAAGAGCCTTTACCACTAATAAAACAAGTTCTTTCAGCAAAAGATTTCGCGGCAAAAGCTCACGTGCCAATACGAGTCTATCAAAATGATGGTGTAGTAGGATATAGTAAAATAACTGCACAGAATTTATGAAAGTGATACAACTGTTTCTTTACTCTTGGAACGGTTATATTGAACGTTTAACAAGTAATATTATGAATTTTTCAATATCTCGAATTTTATTCTTACCATTTATTCATCAACCAAGCGAGTAACTACAATACTATACACTACCTTACTATGTGCTTTGGAGAATGCAAAACGTTATGGCCACGATGTATGTGTTATTACTTTTGATCAATCTTTGTATGCAAAAGCTCGAGAAATCGTATCTGCAGCACCTGAAGGATCTGAATTATCAAAGATTGTAATAAGGCTTGGAGGTTTTTATTTATTCATGTCGTTTTTTGGAGCATTTGGTTATATTATGCAAGGAAGTGATATCAAAGAGGTGCTTTCTTTAATTAATGCACCTAATTCACTATATAAAATGCTCAATGGACATGCTTACGCCAGAGCTGTCAGAGCTCATACATTACTTCATCTCACTTTAGCAACAATAATATCAAAAGAACTCGTTATTGATGATGATATGGATGAAAATCTTCAAAAAACTATTGAATATGTAGTAAATAACACTATTTCATATAATGGTATTGAAAATTGTGACGAAAAAGCTGAAGAATTACTTTATCAGTTCAATCAAAAATTAAAGCAATATGAAGAACGAGGCTCTACAGCAAAACTATGGATACAATATTTTCAGATGGTGTCGATTGCAAAGGAGTTTATAAGAGCTGAACGTATGGAAGACTGGAAAGCTCATCTGAATTGCATTAAAGAAATGCTTAGTTATTTTCACGACATTTTCCTTATGCTAAATCTGCCCATTTATATCTCCAGGACATGCTACAATTAGAAAAGTTGATTCATCCTAGTGTTTTTAGGAGGTTTATACAAGGATTTTTCACTGTTAGACGTTCTGCTAAATTAAGTTGTGGAACTTCGACAGATATGATCATTGAGCAATCAATGATGAAATCAATGAAAACAGATGGAGGTGTTGCTCGAGGAAGAAGTACGCAAAGAGTGTCATGAGTAAATGGGTTTATGGAATGCATGCAATGAATACTGTGTGTGAAGGACTGGAAGATCTTGCTAATGTTAAAATGGACACAACAGATCAGCACGTAGATGCAAGTGATTCACGTGTAAAAAGAGATATTGAAGACGTTAAAAAACGTCTTGAGTGGTTTTTATTACATGATCCTTTCCATGAGGTTAAAAAAATAATGTCCATTGCAAGTGGAGTGGTCGGTGATGAAAAAATAAATTGTCATAATGCTCGTGAATTTGGAATTGCTTCTATGACTGGAATGATTGGCCAGACGTTTAGTAATATTAAATTGAAACGTGCTGATAAAGTACTACCTCTTTTAACTATCAGTAGCGCTACAAAAGTTCATGATGAGAAGGTACCTATAGATCCTGTATTATTATTTCAACGCATGAGTATTACTAAGACCTTTGAGGATGAACTTGAAAAATTCTTCGAATATGAATTAGCTCCTTGTCCATTATCACTCTTCGATGCAATTGGAATGCGTAAAACACAAAAATCAGCCATTTATGATTGCTTTCAATGTGTAAATGTTGAAACTGATAACACAAATACTACCTATATCATCGATGGAGGATATCTTTTACATCGTGTTGTGTGGGTTCGAGAAGAAACATTCGATGTTATTTTTGAGAAATACGTTTATTACGTACATAGACATTTTGGTCACAACGTTATTATAGTATTTGATGGTTATACTGATTATAAGAAGAATATCAAAGCTTCAGAGCAACGTCGTCGGACTACTAAAACATCTTCATCTTCCGATGTCCTCTTTGATCGATTTATGACTGTTCCAACAAACCAACATCAATTTCTTTCTAACACTCATAACAAGTCTCGCTTCATTTCAATGCTATCTGAAAAATTAACAGCTCCTGATATTTTTGTGAAACAAGCTAATAATGACGCTGATGTCCTCATAATTGAAACAGCTTTAGAACAGTTCAATACAAACACAACTATTGTTGTTGGCGAAGATGTCGATGTGTTAATAATACTGACTGCACGAACTCCTACTGATAAGATTATTTACTTTTTAAAACCTGGGAAAGCTCAAATAGAAACAAAAATATATTCATCACAAAGTTTAACTTCATATCCAAAATGTCAAGCTCATATCTTATTTTTACATGCAATAACTGGCTGCGATACTACGTCAGCATTTTTCAAAAGAGGTAAAACAAAAGTATTTAAATTATTTGAAAAACGTCATGATTTAATTGATTGCGCTGAAGTATTTACAAAGATCGACTCCTCTCCAGACGGCATCCTCACAAATGGAATTCGTTTTCCTCTTGCTATGTATGGAGCTCCAAAAAAATTGATTCTATAGACAAGTATAGATATTTAAGTTTTGTAAAACATACGTGAAACAATAAAAGTGTACAGTTATCCTGTCTTCCTCCAACATCTGCTGCTGCTTATCAACATTTATATCGTGTCTACTATCAAGTCCAAGTATGGCTAGGTAACGAACTGGACCCTGAAGACTGGTGATGGGTATTAAAAGATAACGGTTTGGAGCCAATTCAAACTCTACTCCCACCTGCTCCAGAAAAACTTCTCAATACTATTTTTTGTAAATGCAAGAAAAGTTGTAATTATAATTGTGACTGTAAAAAAGTCGGATTATTTTGTTCACTAGTATGTAGTATTTTCCAAGGCCAGTCTTGCTACAATGTTGAATCAAATACAACAGACGATGATGCTTATGATATGAATGAAGAAATATCTGATCCATCTTTTTTCTTAGAGCAATCTATAGAAATCCAGCAACAAGAGGAAGAAGAACAAGGGGAAGAAGAAGAAATCGAAGGAGAACATATGACTGTTGAAGAAGAATTTAAAGATTATTAATCATAACACAATTTTAAAAAAATCAATAGAAAACTGTATGATCAAACTAATAATGGAAACTACTAATGTTTCCATTATCCTGACTTTACGACAAAAATGAATATGTTTACGCATATATTCAAGTGTGATTAGTCGCTATGCGTAGAGACAAACATTTACTGCCATAATACACATTTAAAAAGCGTGCCTGTTTTTGTTTTTTTCATTACGTTAAGCCAGTGTGTTAGTGCCAAGATGGAAAAGGGCAATCTTTTGTGTTTTAACTAATCGGGATCTAAGCTTGCACCTTCCTCTACCTCGTAATGTCATGTGAATAAAAGTATAAAACATTATGCAACGTACATCTGAAATCAGTCATTACATAGGTGTACATTTGTGTGAGTGTGTTTGTGTGTGTGTGTGTGTGTGTGTGTGTGTCTGTGTGTGATCAAAACATACTTTCCCTTATTTTGATTCCTAATCTCCAACTGTTCCCGTTACCTAGCCACCCACTGGCTTCTTATAACCTTACCTATTTGATTTTGGTCTTAACTACATTTCTCAGGTCCTGTAAAATCATCCTCGCTTCCTCCTCTTTCTCTACCTCACCCTGCTTCGTGTTCAGTGCAGATTCTTGGCTTAAACGCAACGAATTATCTACGCTAACGATGCATCCTTACTTTTCAGTCCTTTAGGAAAAAATAGGAACTTTTGCTAAAGTATTACTACCACATTATAATTTTGTTTTTTTCATTAATACTTCTGCACGACTACTACTACTACTACTACTACTACTACTACTACTACTACTACTACTACTACTACTACTACGACTTCTGTTTTCAATGTCTAGTAGTAGTAGTAATAGAAAAATTGAAATTTTATTCACAAAGCTTCCCCAAAATATTAGATTTTTAATAAATTTTTCCAAGACTAGTACGAATATTACTTGTCCCGGACTATGCGTTGCCGTTATTTTAGGAAATCGCCGTTAAGGTCGGTTAAAGAAATGGCGTTGCTGTAGTGATTACGTATAGCATACGTATCGCTATCCTTAAAAAATTACGATAATACACGAAAATCTGTAACTCATTACACGATTTCACTGAATTCTCCAATAATCCTCAATTCTTGGGACGCTCCAATTTTTGGCTGAACTGACATTTCACTTTTGATGTGCTATTTAGTACGGTTCCCCGCCTTTCGTGTACCTCGAAGCGTATAACCGACCACGTCATCTTAAGGAGACGTCTAAATTATATCTCACTGAAGCATAAAGATTCACTGACAAAATATTTGTTATATTACTGTTAATATATTTCAGCGCTAATACAACACTCTATAGCTAATTGGTAAATACGATTTAGTTTATTGTGTGTGCGTGTCTGCGCACGCAAGCGCGCACGTGGAAAGTAGATTGCGTTTGTACAATATATTTGTTCGTTACTCCAAACTAAATTCCACTCTCTTTATTTGTCTAAACATCGCTATGGCCTGTGTCGAGAAACGCCTTTAAGTACAGAATGAACGCCGGCTGCGGAAGCCTACGTGAGAATATAATCGCTTAATACTCTTCTCACTTTCAACTCCCTTCTGCCATTTTATTTTATGGCGACCCCTGTTTCTACTTCTACGTGGTTTGAACAAGGTAAAAGAGGAATCAAATTTAGTGCTTAAAGAATTTGGCTATGCTATGGAAAACCTAAGACATGAATTCATAGCCTTGTAAGTTGGGAGAGGGTTTGATCGTTAGGTTAGTTCACAAAGAGTATCGTTACGCAATTACAGAACGTTTCCGAACAATGGAAAGTGTCGTTCTACACGTTTCTCGCTAGCCCAGCTGATGCGTGTTTTTGCCAAGGCCGCACTCAAGTATCCTATATAGGTTTGGAGTGCTTGTTAATGACGCATGATGTAGAACACTAGTCTGGAACGTTGCAGGCTATAAATAGGCAACAGCTGTTTCCTAGAGTTTAGTCACGTTGAGCGATTTCTTTAGTGCGAATCTAGCCATTTGTTGAGGCTTAGTGAAAAGTGTTTACTGTGTTATAACTACTGTGGAACTCTATTACTTAACATTATTATTGCGTGTGGACAAATTTAACATGAATTATTCTACGAGCATAATCTTATTGAATAACTTGTTGACTGCAAACTGTTAATTGCGAATAATTACAGATGGTATTTAGTGACTTCATTGGTGTCTGAATTTGTTTCCACTGTACCATACGACGATCAGTGAGACCGTCGTAACGATAAGATATAAAAATCGTATGTGTAATCGTAAGGATACTGTTTTAAGTTTTTAAAAACTTTTAATATGTTTAATCGATTTCATATTTTACCCAATTTAATTACAGAACTTCATTATTTTTCTGATGCTTTGCATTATTCACAATTATTTTTGACGAAACCGCAAACGCTTTAAACAAAGCACAATGATCAGCGGGCGAGCGGTTGCGCAGATGTTGCGGTGGGGCACACGGAATATTTGTGTGTTAATGATGCAAAGAGACGGACACAGAGAGAGTTTAAGCCGGGTAATGAGAAAGCCGTGTCCACTTTGAGCCGAGTCGGGGATTTACTTTGGCCGTGCGCTTCATTTCGTCCTCTCACTTGTTGCACTAATGACTGCATTAAAATTTCACACCGCCGTATCAAAGAAACTCTACAGTTACAAACGCTGTTTCTTTTTAAACATCAATATCGTCGTCGTCCCTCTCAGCTGAACCTAGTTAATTAACGTTGGTCAATGTTCTTTCCCCACCCTTTATCCCTTATCTACTAGCCTGCAATCCCTCTGTTTCTCTCTCTCTCGGTCACCTTTGATAACGGTCCTGGTAGCCATTACCGTTCTGCCTAATACGTTTCTTTCGTTCTATCATGCGTAATGTCTCTACTCACTCTCCTTTAGTTAACTAAATACATTCAGTATGATATATGAAACTTTGTGAGATATATTGAGAAACATTTAATACTAATTAATATTTGCACATACGTTGTATATGTAAGGACAAGGTTTTTTAATACCTAATATATATTTAGATTTACACTCTCTATTCCATACATTCGAATCATATGTTTTCATTATTTATAAATTAGTGACCATTTTTACTTCCATATTCCTTAAGGAATGGAAGTATGGTGATGGCAAAAAAAATCGTGTTCGAGATTATTGCAGATTCTGATTCTACTACACTCAAAAAATGAAAAAAAGTCGTTTTCCGAAAAGTGTCTGTGTGTGTGTCTGTCTGTCTGTCTGTCTGTGTGTCTGTCTGTCTGTCTATCTGTCTGTAGATTTTTTTTCTATGGCAAACGATAACTGCCGCAAATTCACACAGAATCAAATAATTTTTTGCATGCAGCCCTGATTTGCAGAGTACTCGCGACCTATTGTTTTTGGTGAAGATCGGTTGAGGGAAAGGGGTAGTTTACCGGCAACGGTTTTTTTTTAGCAAGGGTAATTTTGTTTGTTTGGCAAACGATAACAGCCGCACATTCACACAGAATCAAATATTGTTTCGCATACAGCCCTGAATTGTAGAGTTCTCAAGATCTGTTGATTTTGGTGAAGATCGGTTAAGGGAAAGGGGTAGTTTACCTGTAACGTTTTATGTTTTAACAAGGGTATTTCCTATGGCAAACGATAACTGCCGCAAATTCAAACAGAATCAAAAGATTATTTGCATACAGCCCTAAATTGTAGAGTTCTCAAGACCTATTGTTTTTGGTGAAGTTCGGTTGAGGGAAAGGGGTAGTTTACCAGCAACGTTTTTTTAACAAGGGTATTTTCTATGGCAAACGATAACAGCCGCAAATTCAAACAGAATCACATAATGTTTTGCATACAGCCCTGATTTGTAGAGTACTCAATACCTATTGTTTTTGGTGAAGATCGGTTGAGGGAAAGGGGTAGTTTACCTGCAACGGTTTTTTAACAAGGGTATTTTCTATGGCAAACGATAACAGCCGCAAATTCAAACAGAATCAAATAATGTTTTGCATACAGCCCTGATTTGTAGAGTACTCAAGACCTATTGTTTTTGGTGAAGATCGGTTATGGGGAAGGGGTAGTTTACCAGCAACGTTTTTTTATCAAGCGTATTTTCTATGGCAAACGATAACAGCCGCAAATTCAAACAGAATCAAATAATTTTTTGCATGCAGCCCTGATTTGCAGAGTACTCGCAACCTATTGTGTTTGGTGAAGATCGGTTGAGGGAAAGGGGTAGTTTACCTGCAACGTTTTTTTAACAAGGGTATTTTCTATGGCAAACGATAACAGCCGCAAATTCAAACAGAATCAAATAATGTTTTGCATACAGCCCTGATTTGTAGAGTACTCAAGACTTATTGTTTTTTGTGAAGATCGGTTAAGGGGAAGGGGTAGTTTACCTGCAACGTTTTTCTATCAAGCGTATTTTCTATGGCAAACGATAACAGCCGCAAATTCAAACAGAATCAAATAATTTTTTACATACGTCCCTAAATTGTAGAGGTCTCAATGATTTTCGATTTTGGTGAAGATCGGTTAAGGGGAAGGGGTAGTTTACCTGCAACCTTTTACGTTTTAACAAGAGTAAAGTACTTGAAAATTTATTTAAACTTTTTTAAACAATGGTAATTGTTAAAAATAAAATAATTTTGTTGCCAGGCAATAAAATTATAATTTTTTCATTTTAATGTAATATAATATTTTTCATTTAATACAGCAATAAAAAGGCAGGTAAGACACAGCCTGGCTGTTTGGCTGAAAATGATTTTAAATATAAATCTTAGAATATGGAAGTCATGTATGGTTCTCCATACCGATATTTTGTTCGTAATCTTATTTAACTATTTATATTTGAATGTATCTTCTGTCATATTTAAGAAATGGGTATACAAAATATGGTAGAAGTGATGAATATTTTAACAAATAACAAGACAACAAATATTTTAACATTTTAACAAAGGCAAGAAAGGCTGGCATTAGGTCAGCTGAACTCAGTTTTTTAGAGTACGAAGAATAGCCATAAAAGACAAGAAAATTATTTATTCCTCCGTCTGAGAAAGTATACTCACTTATAACAATATAGCAACACTACAACTTAAGAGATGAATCATAGAAACTCCCGAATCATATATCCAAACAATATAAGACATATAACGTAAATATGAATCGCCTCATATGGTATAGCAACATGGAACCAGTCCACCGTTGGTATAAAACCTTTTTAGTTTAGTTTCGTTTTATTTTAATTTTTTACTTTATTCTTAAGTCACTAGTACCTAAATGGTTCTACCAGGCCAGAAGAGCTTTGGGTCCAGAATAGTTAAAGAACCAAAAAAATGTAAATAATGTGGTTTATTTTTCTTAAAAAGATGTCGTATTTATATTTAATGTGGGCTATTCACACTTTGAACAGAATACAAACAACTTTTGCTCATTATCTGAATAACACTCAGAATTACCAAGGTTTGACAAGTTGCATTCGGAATTAGTGACATTTAGACTGAATTGTCCGTCGTCTTGCTGACATTGATAATAACATACAACATGTTATAATTTAAAGGATATTGGTCCAGAAGAACATAATCTTAGTGAAAAATCTTTATGATTCATGAGCAACGGGAATAACAGTGTATAAAAATGTGTAACTTCTATATAATGGACGAAGTCTTATACTCAAAAGCAGTGGTTTACAACAAGTGGTCTGCAGAACACAGCCTGTCCGTGAGAAGTTTAGGAAAGTGATCGGTAATGTTTGTATACATAGGGATAAAGAAGCGATGTAGTCTAGCTGACTAGCTAATTGCAGCGTAAAAATATCGGTATGGAGAACCATACATGACTTCCATGTTCTAAGATTTATACTTAAAATCATATTCCAAATGAAATATTTCCATAGAAACTACGTCTTTCTACTTATTGCTTCAGCATTAACCACAGTACTGCGGTCACAAACGTATACCACCTCACGTTTTCGCACTCGATTTTCACTGATGATGGCAGTCGATGGCACTGCAGAAAAGTCTGGTTTTACAGAAAACATTGGACTACGGCTAAACAGCCCGGGAAGCAATTTTAACAAAAAAAACTACTTCTTTGTAGCCGATAACGTACTACACATAAAAATTTATCCCCTCCACCTTCAACTATAATGTTTAATAATAGAAAATTACCCCCACCCCGTTCACCTAACCTCTTCATTTATAGATATTTCATCTACGTTTCTACAGTGGATTATTATGAGCTTTTTTTAATCAGGATACTTTATTTATAAAAATTAAGTACTTTACTCTCGTTAAATCATAAAATGTTTCAGGTAAACTACCCCTTTCTCTTAACCGATCTTCTCCAAAATAAATAGACCTTCAGTCCTCTTCAATTCAGGGATGCATGCAAAAAAATATTTGATTCTGTTTGAATGTGCGGCAGTTATCGTTCGTCATGGAAACATTTCTCTTGTTACAACTTAAAATGTTGGAGGTAAACTACCCCTTTCCCTTAACCGATCTTCACCAAAATCAACAGACCTTGAGTTCTCTAAAACTCAGGAAAGTGTGCAAAAAATTATTTGATTCTCTTTGAATTTTCGGCAGTTATCGTTCGTCATATAAAAATTAACCTTTTTAAAACATAAAACGTTGCTGATAAACTACCCCTTTCCCTTAAATGATCTTCAACAAAATCAACAGAACTTGTATACCTTTTTAGTTCAAAAAGGTATACAAAAACGTAGTTGATTCTGTTTGAATTTACGGCAGTTATCGTTCGTCATATAAAAAATTACCCTTGTTAAAACATAAAATATTGCAGGTAAAATACCCCTTTCCCTTAACCGATCTTCACCAACACCAATAAATATTGAGAACTCTACAATACAGGCCTGTATGCAAAACATCATTTGATTCTGTTTGAATTTGCGGCTGTTATCGTTTGCCATAGCAAAAAATTACCTTTGATAAAAAACCGTTACTGGTAAACTACCCCTTTCCCTTAACAGATCTTCACCAAAAACAATAGGTCTTGAGTACTCTACAAATCAAGGCTGCATGCAAACAATTATTTGATTTATTTCAGTTTGCGGCTGATATCGTTTGCCATAGAAAATACCTTTGTGAAAAACATAAAACGTTGCAGGTAAACTACCCTTTCCCTTAAACGATCATCAACAAAATCAACAGACCTTGAGTACCGTATAATTCAAAAAGGTATGCAGAAGAGTAGTTGATTCTGTTTTAACGTACGGCAGTTATCGTCCGTCATAAAAAATTACCCTTGTTAAAACATAAAATGTTCCTGGTAAACTACCCTATTCCCTTAACCGATCTTTACCAAAACCAACATGCCTTGAGAACTCTACAATTCAGAGCTCTATGCAAAACATTATTTGATTCTGTTTGAATTTGCGGCTATTATCGTTTACCATATAAAAGTTACCCTTGTTAAAACATAAAACGTTGCTGGTAAACTACCCCTTTCCCTTAACTGATCTTCACCAAAAACAGTAGATCTTGAGATCTCTACAATTGAGGGCTGTATGCAAATACTCATTTGATTCTGTCTGATTTTGCGGCTGTTATCGTTTGACATACAAAATATCGGTATGGAGAACCATACATGACTTCCATATAATAAGATTTATATTTAAAATCATTTTCGAAATGAAATATTACCATAGAAACTACTTCTTTCTACTTACTGCTTCAGCCTTAACCACAGTACTGTGGTCACTAACGTATACCACCTCACGTTATCGCACTCGGTTTTCACTGATGATGGAAGTCGATGGCATTGCCGAAACGTCTGGTTTTGTAGAAAACATTGGACTACGGCCAAATATCCCGGGAAGGAATTTTAACAAAACTACTTCTTTGTTGCCTATAATGTTGTACACATATATATAAAATATATGCATAAAATTAATGGCTTGTATAAGTTAATGATTGATCTCCATTAAGTAGTGCTCAAGTTTCCAAAGTTTTAATATTATGATGTCCGTAATTAAAACATCAGAGCAGGTTTAGTGTGGTACACTGTGGACAAAAATTTTCAACATTTCCTATTGAGCGTTGCTTAGAGTAAAGCTGCGAATCTACAGTGTATGTTTCACAGAACAAACACGCGAAAAAGAAGGATCGCTCCGAAGTCACTCATGGACCCTCAGCATCTCGCAGAGGGTTCATTCTCTAAAGACGAAAAGTCTGTCTATGAATCGTTCCTCTGTAAACAAGTGCAGTTACATTGCCCAGCGATCCACAGGAAGCAAATTGATGTCCATTTTTTCGGCTTGCACGCGTTATGTTGGTGTGGGTTTCGGCACTTTCCATTTAAAAAGCGTGCAAATGTAAAAAAAAACATGAGTGAGGCCAGAAATAACGTGAATTGTGTGTGTGTGTGTGTGTGTGTGTGTCTTACCTGCCTATTTATTGCTGTAGGCATAATAATAAAATGGAAACGTAAACATTACATAACTGAGATATGCTTACCTGCCACGAACGGTATATTACTTTATACATGGAGGAGTTCAGTGACATACACACGTACAGAAGAATTATATATATAAAGATATTAACTCATACATAATTTACATTAAAATGAAAAAATTATAATTTTATTGCCTGGCAACAAAATTATTTTATTTTTAACAATTACCATTGTTTCAAAAAGTTTAAATGAATTTTCAAGTGCTTTACTCTTGTTAAAACGTAAAAGGTTGCCGGTAAACTACCCCTTCCCCTTAACCGATCTTCACCAAAATCGAAAGTCCTTGAGACCTCTACAATTCAGGGACGTATGCAAAAAATTATTTGATTCTGTTTGAATTTGCGGCTGTTATCGTTTGCCATACAAAATACGCTTGATAAAAAACGTTGCCGGTAAACTACCCCTTCCCTTAACCGATCTTCACCAAAAACAATAGGTCTTGCGAACTCTACAATTTAGGGCTGTATGCAAATAATCTTTTTATTCTGTTTGAATTTGCGGCTGTTATCGTTTGCCATAGGAAATACCCTTGTTAAAACATAAAACGTTACTGGTAAACTACCCCTTTCCCTTAACCGATCTTCACCAAAAACAATAGGTCTTGAGAACTCTACAAATCAGGGCTGTATGCGAAACATTATTTGATTCTGTTTGAATTTGCGGCAGTTATCGTTTGCCATAGAAAAAAAATCTACACACAGACAGATAGACACACAGATAGACACACAGACAGACAGACACACACACAGACACTTTTCGGAAAACGACTTTTTTTCATGTTTTGAGTGTAGTACAATCAGAATCTGCAATAATCTCGAACACGATTTTTTTTGCCATCACCATACTTCCATTTCCTTAAGGAATATGGAAGTAAAATATCGGTATGGAGAACCATACATGACTTCCATATTCTAAGATTTATTTTTAAAATCATTTTCGAAATGAAATATTACCATAGAAACTACTTCTTTCTACTTACTGCTTCAGCCTTAACCACAGTACTGTGGTCACTAACATATACCACCTCACGTTATCGCACGCGATTTTCACTGATGATGGAAGTCAATGGCATTGCCGAAACGTCTGGTTTGTAGAAAACATTGGACTACGGCCAAATATCCCGGGAAGGAATTTTAACAAAAACTACTTCTTTGTTGCCGATAACGTTGTACACATATATATAAAAAATATGCATAAAATTAATGGCTTGTATAAGTTAATGATTGATCTCCATTAAGTAGTGCTCAAGTTTCCAAAGTTTTAATATTATGATGTCCGTAATTAAAATATCAGAGCAGGTTTAGTGTGTATGAGGGTTCACCGTGGACAAAAATTTTCAACATTTCCTATTGAGCGTTGCTTAGAATAAATCTGCGAATCGACAGTGTACGTTTCACAGAACAAACACGCGGAAAACAAGGAGCGCTCCGAAGTCACTCATGGACCCTCAGCATCTTGCAGAGGGTTCATTCCCTAAAGACGAAAAGTCTGTCTATGAATAGTACCTCTGTAAACACGTGCAGTTACACTGCCCAGCGATCCACAGGAAGCAAATCGCTATCCACGCTGGACACTTTTTCGGCTTGCATGCGTTATGTTGGTATGGGTTCGGCACTTTCCATTTAAAAACCGTGCAAATGTAAGAAAATAAACATGAATGAGGCCAGAAATAACGCGAATTGTGTGTGTGTGTGTGTGTGTGTGTGTGTGTGTGTGTGTGTGTGTGTGTGTGTGTGTGTGTGTGTCTTCCCTGCCTTTTTATTGCGGTAGTGATAATAATAAAATGGAAACGTAAACAGTACATAACTGAGATATGCTTGCCTGCCACGCACGATATATTTTCTCTTATACATGACTAGCAGAATACCCGTGCTTCGCTACGGAGTTTCACGTTGTACGTAATGAAAATGTTAGTTTAATTAATAAAGTTTAATTAAAGTAGGCTTCTTAAAAATAAATAGCTGTTGCCCACAACTTCGTTCGCGTGGTCTTCAAATTAATGCGATAATATATTTAGAACAGAATCTATTCTATTGGGTTGCCATAGTAACCAGATCTAATAGTTTTTAAGACCGCAAAGGACCCCCCAGAGGATCGTATCGAAAAAACACGTGGCCTATGTTGGTTCTCCCGTTGCGTAAAATATTTGTGCCAAGTTTGGTTGAAATCGGTCCAATGGTTTAGGTGGAGACGTGGAAGACCCCAAAGGACCCCCCAAAGGATCGTATCGAAAAAACACTTGTCCTATGTTGGTTCTCCCTTTGCGTAAAATATTTGTGCCAAGTTTGGTTGAAATCGTGGTTTAGGAGGAGATGTGGAAGAAACCTTCGCGGACGTGCGCACAACAACTCACCGAAGTTTCATCGCAATCGGATGAATGGTATAGGAACGCATACGGGACAAACAAAGAAACATTCATTTTTATATATAAGATGTAAACTATACCACTTACTTGACATAAACCGTGATAGCTAAGCTAATGTACAACATATATGTATTAATTATACACATAAATGTTCCTCGATAGACACTCTATCTATTGGCGAAAACTTGAATAAAATCCGTTCAGTACTTCCTGAGATTAGCGATTTCAAACACAGAGAGAAAACGGACCGACTTTACTTTATACTATGTACAGATTTACATTAAAATGAAAAAATTATAATTTTATTGCCTGGCAACAAAATTATTTTATTTTTAACAATTACCATTGTTTGAAAAAGTTTAAATAAATTTTCAAGTACTTTACTCTTGTTAAAACGTAAAATGTTGCTGGTAAACTACCCCTTCCTCTTAACCGATCTTCACCAAAATCAAAAGGCCTTGAGTCCTCTACAATTCAGTGACGTATGCAAAAAATTATTTGATTCTGTTTGAATTTGCGGCAATTATCGTTTGCCATAGAAAATACGCTTGATAAAAAACGTTGCAGGTAAACTACCCCTTCCCCTCAACCGATCTTCACCAAAAACAATAGGTCTTGAGAACTCTACAATTCAGGGCTGTATGCGAAACATTATTTGATTCTGTTTGAATTTGCGGCTGTTAGAGTTTGCCAAATAAAAATTTCCCTTGATAAAAAAAAAGTTGCAGGTAAACTACCCCTTTCCCTCAACCGATCTTCACCAAAAACAATAGGTCGTGAGTAGTCTACAAATCTGGGCTGTATGCAAAAAATTATTTGATTCTGTTTGAATTTGCGGCAGTTATCGTTTGCCATAGGAAAAAAATCTACAGACAGGCAGACAGACACACACACAGACCCTTTTCGGAAAACGACTATTTTCATGTTTTCAGTGTAGTACAATCAGAATCTGCAATAATCTCGAACACGATTTTTTTTGCCATCACCATACTTCCATTTCCTTAAGGAATATGGAAGTAAATATCGGTATGGAGAACCATACATGACTTCCATATTCTAAGATTTATATTTAAAATCATTTTCAGCCAAACAGCCAGGCTGTGTCTTACCTGCCTTTTTATTGCTGTATTAAATGAAAAATATTATATTACATTAAAATGAAAAAATTATAATTTTATTGCCTGGCAACAAAATTATTTTATTTTTAACAATTACCATTGTTTCAAAAAGTTTAAATAAATTTTCAAGTATTTTACTCTTGTTAAAACGTATAAGGTTGCAGGTAAACTACCCCTTCCCCTTAACCGATCTTCACCAAAATCGAAAGTCATTGAGACCTCTACAATTCAGGGTCGTATGCAAAAAATTATTTGATTCTGTTTGAATTTGCGGCTGTTATCGTTTGCCATAGAAAATACGCTTGATAAAAAAACGTTGCAGGTAAACTACCCCTTCTCCTTAACCGATCTTCACCAAAAACAATAGGTCTTGAGTACTCTACAAATCAGGACTGTATGCAAAACATTATTTGATTCTGTTTGAATTTGCGGCTGTTATCGTTTGCCATAGAAAATACCCTTGTTAAAAAAACGTTGCAGGTAAACTACCCCTTTCCCTCAACCGATCTTCACCAAAAACAATAGGTCATGAGAAATCTACAATTCAGGGCTGTATGCGAAACATTATTTGATTCTGTTTGAATTTGCGGCTGTTATCGTTTGCCAAAAAAAAAAATTTCCCTTGATAAAAAAAACCGTTGCAGGTAAACTACCCCTTCCCCTCAACCGATCTTCACCAAAACCAATAGGTCGCGAGTACTCTACAAATCAGGGCTGTATGCAAAAAATTATTTGAATCTGTTTGAATTTGCGGCAGTTGTCGTTTGCCATAGAAAATACGCATGATAAAAAACGTTGCTGGTAAACTACCCCTTCCCCTCAACCAATCTTCACCAAAAACAATAGGTCTTGAGTACTCTACAAATCAGGGCTGTATGCAGAAAATTATTTGATTCTGTTTGAATTTGCGGCTGTTATCGTTTGCCATAGAAAATACCCTTGTTAAAAAAACGTTGTAGGTAAACTACCCCTTTCCCTTAACCGATCTTCACCAAAAACAAAAGGTCTTGAGAACTCTACAATTTAGGGCTGTATGCAAATAATCTTTTCATTCTGTTTGAATTTGCGGCTGTTATCGTTTGCCATAGGAAATACCCTTGTTAAAACATAAAACGTTACAGGTAAACTACCCCTTTCCCTTAACCGATCTTCACCAAAAACAATAGGTCTTGAGAACTCTACAATTCAGGGCTGTATGCGAAACATTATTTGATTCTGTTTGAATTTGCGGCTGTTATCGTTTGCCAAACAAACAAAATTTCCCTTGCTAAAAAAAAACCGTTGCAGGTAAACTACCCCTTTCCCTCAACCGATCTTCACCAAAAACAATAGGTCGTGAGTAGTCTACAAATCTGGGCTGTATGCAAAAAATTATTTGATTCTGTTTGAATTTGCGGCAGTTATCGTTTGCCATAGAAAAAAAATCTACAGACAGACACACAGACACACAGACACACAGACAGACAGACAGACAGACAGACAGACACACAGACACTTTTCGGAAAACGACTTTTTTTCATGTTTTGAGTGTAGTAGAATCAGAATCTGCAATAATCTCGAACACGATTTTTTTTGCCATCACCATACTTCCATTCCTTAAGGAATATGGAAGTAAAATACCCTTGATAAAAAACCGTTGCAGGTAAACTACCCCTTTCCCTTAGCCGATCTTCACCAAAAACAATAAGTCTTGAGTACCCTACAAATCAGGGCTGCATGCAAACATTTGTTTGATTATGTTCGAGTTTGCGGCTGATATCGTTCGCCATAAGAAATACCCTTGTTAAACATAAAACGTTGCTGGTAAACTACCCTTTTCACTTAACCGATCTTCAACAAAATCAACAGACCTTGAGTTCCGTATAATTCAAAAAGGTATACAGAAGAGTAGTTGATTCTGTTTTAACGTACGGCAGTTATCGTCCGTCATAAAAAAAAATTACCCTTGTTAAAACATAAAATGTTCCTGGTAAACTACCCTATTCCCTAAACCGATCTTCACCGAAATCAACACGCCTTGAGAACTCTACAATTCAGTGACGTATGCAAAAAATTATTTGATTCTGTTTCAATTTGCGGCTGTTATCGTTTGGCATAGGAATAAAATTAGCCTTGATTAAAAAAAATCGTTGCTGGTAAACTACCCCTTTCCCTTCACCGATCTTCACCAAAAACAATAGGTCTTGAGAAATCTACAATTTAGGGCTGTATACAAATAATCATTTGATTCTGTTTGAATTTGCGGCTGTTATCGTTTGCCATAGAAAATTCATTTTTTTTAAACATAAAACGTTGTAGGTAAACTATCCTTTCCCCTTAACCGTTCTTCAAAAAAATCAAAAGACTTTAAGTTCTGTATAATTCAAAAAGGTATGCAGAAGAGTAGTTGATTCTGTTTTAATGTATGGCAGTTATCGTTCGTCATAAAAAAATTACCCTTGTTAAAACATAAAATGTTGCAGGTAAACTACCCAATTGCCTTAACCGATCTTCACCAAAACCAACATGTCTTGAGAACTCTACAGGGCTCTATGCAAAACATTATTTGATTCTGTTTGAATTTGCGGCTATTATCGTTTACCATATAAAAAATTACCCTTGATAAAAAACCGTTTTGGTAAACTACCCCTTTCCCTTAACCGATCGTCACCAAAAACAATAGGTTTTAGTACTCTACAAATCAGGGCTGCATGCAAAAAATTATTTGATTCTGTTTGAATTTGCGGCTGTAATCGTTTGCCATAGAAAATACCCTTGTTACAACATAAAACGTTGCCGGTAAACTACCCCTTTCCCTTAACCGATCTTCACCAAAAACGGTAGGCCTTGAGATCTCTAAAATAGAGGGCTGTATACAAATAATCATTTGATTCTGTTTGAATTTGCGGCAGTTATCGTTCGTCATATAAAAAATAACCCTTGTTAAAATATAAAATGCTGCCGGTAAACTACCCCTTTCCCTAAACCTATCTTAACCAACACCAATAGGACTTGAGAACTCTACATTTCAGGGCTGTATGCAAAAGAGTAGTGTATTCTGTTTGAATTTGCGGCTGTTATCGGTTGCCATAGAAAAAATTTAACCCCGATAAATAAAAAGTTGCAGGTAAACTACCCCTTCCCCTTAACCGATCTTCACCAAAACCAGTAAGTCTTGAGAACTCTATAATTCAGGGCTGTATGCAAAAGAGTAGTAGATTCTGTTTGAATTTGCGGCTGTTATAGTTTGCCATAAAAAAAAATTACACTAGTTTAAAAAAGAACCGTTGCTGGTAAACTACCCCTTTCCCTTAACCGATCATCACCAAAATCAACAGGTCTTGAGTACTCTACAAATCAGGGCTACATGCAAAAAAGTATTTGATTCTGTTTGAATTTGCGACTCTTATCGTTTGCCATAATAAATACCCTTTTAAAACATAAAACGTAGCTGGTAAACTACCCCTTTCCCTTAACCGATCTTCACAAAAATCAATAGGTCTTGAGAACTCTATAATTTAGGGCTGTATGCAAATAATTATTTGATTCTGTTTGAATTTGCGGCTCTTATCGTTTGCCATATAAAATACCCTTTCAAAACATAAAACGTAGCTAGTAAACTACCCCTTTCCCTTAACCAATCTTCACCAAAATCAATACGTCTTGAGAACTCTACATTTTAGGGCTGTATGCAAAAGAGTGGTGTATTCTGTTTGAATTTGCGGCTGTTATCGTTTGCCATATGAAACAATTACCCTTGATTTAAAAAAAACCGTTGCTGGTAAACTACCCCTTTCCCTCAACCGATCTTCATCAAAAACAATAAGTCGTGAGTACTCTAAAAATCAGGGCTGTATGCAAAAATTGATTTGATTCAGTTTGAATTTGCGGCAGTTATCGTTTGCCATAGTAAAATATCTACAGACAGGCACACAGACACACAGACAGACACACACACAGACACTTTTCGAAAAATGACTTTTTTTCATGTTTTGAGTGTAGTACAATCAGAATCTGCAATAATCTCGAACACGATTTTTTTTGCCATCACCATACTTCCATTTCCTAAGGAACATGGGAGTAAATCACCATACTTCCATTTCCTTAAGGAACATGGAAGTAAAACTGGATGTAAAGTCGCTAGTTTTTGCATTATTGTGTTTGGTTTATTGTTTCCTAAGCCATGAAAACTCATTTCTAGTAGATTAGTTATTAAATTTTTAGCTAGGCGTTAGTAATAAATACCTCTTCAATATATCATATTTTAGATTTTTGAAAAAATTTTCATAGCGAGAGTCGTGAAATGATATAGCGAGTTATGGGGAAACAGGCAAACACGTGAAGCAACAGTTTCTTCCCATGTTTTCGTTGTGTCTTTTACTATTTTCAAAGAAGATTGTTTTCAATTGTGTGATCTTGTTCGATTTACATTTTGTAATATTAAACATTAGGAGTATATTTATGCTTATTTTGTTTTGTGTATTTATCATTTACCTATTATTTACATATTTATATTATTAAGTACATACGTATATTATGTACATTCTTTCAAATTATTTTCTTCTTAAACATATGAAATATGTGTTCATTTTATGAAATAAAATAAAAAAATATTGCGATCTTTTATGTGTGACCTGTATATCTGAACGAACAGGATCTAATGGAATTACATCCTCTTCGTATCAGGGTGTTACGTCAGTCGCGTAGGGTAGATTGAATGTGTGAGTTTTTCGATATAAATGTACAAAGAAATATGTTCAGTATAGTGCTTCTGCCACCAAATATTACGCTTTGCTGTGATCCTACGTACTCATTTACGAGCACTGATTTGACCTGAAAGGAGTGAAAACTTTGCTTGAATTTACGTTATTTCCCAGAAATCTAACTCCGTATCCTCTTGTCTACCAAGCCCCGCATTCATTTACTTACATGTATACGCGGGCGATCGCGCGCGCGTAGGTGTGTGTGTGTGTGTGTGTGTGTGTGTGTGTGTGTGTGTGTGTGTGGTACTGATGATCTCATATGCCCTGACGTCTCCTCCTGCAGTTGAAGTTGTATTGTTACGTAATTCCGAAAAAGTGTTACCCCGTTACGGAACGTTCTGGTACACTGGAGAACGTTGTTCTACTCTATTCACGCAGCTGTAATGCGTACGTGACTCTTAACACGCGAGGTAGTGTTACGTAATGCGGAAGGTCTCGTGCGTTTGATGGTGTCGTTCTAGAAGCTTCTCAATTAGCCGAACTGTGCGTGTTTCTGCGAAGGTAGCTCTGAAGTGTCCTCTCGAATTTTCGATGGCTTGTTAAGGACGCATATTATGGAACCCTGCAGACTATAAATAGCCCATACCTGCCGCTTAGAGTTCAGTGTTATGTCGAGCGATTTACACAGTGCGTCGCAAGTGGTGTATTAGTGAAAAGTGATTATAGCGCGGAATTCTTTATACTTGCCATTATTATTGCGTGTAGACAAATCTAACTGGAATTATTGTACGAGTTGATTATAAACTGTTATTTGTGATAATTAAAGCTGGTTTTCAGAGACTTCATTGGTATCTTGTATTTTGTTTCCCACTGTACCATACGACGATCAGGTAGACCGTCGTAACATTATGTAGGTGTATACCGTGACATGACACACGGATACGATCAGAAACGTTGGTACAGCGGGTAATTAAAACTTTATCACTATCGAGGAGAGTTTTTTAGTACTCATAAGTATTTGTTGTTAAAAAGTAACGGTTCAGTGTGATGTTTACTTTTAATTACGAATCGTCGTGCGTGAATTTAAATCGATTCACGAACGCTCCGTCAGTTGATTACTGATGATTTATGTAAATCGCATTCAGAGCTTTGTTTATTGTCAGTGTAAACAATCGTCAGGTGCAACGTAAACGTAACGTTATTAGCGCCGAGCCGACCGTAGTGCGTAAACGTATAAACGCGGTTGTTCAAACGTTTCGCACAGTGCTAATCAGCTGTGAAATAACATTACATACATTGTGATTTTGATTGGATACACAAATCGATTATCACTATTTACCGAACGTATTATTACGTCCCTGCAAATGTTTGCCTCTATTACTACATTCGTATCATACATATCTGTTGATCATCTACTTCTGTGTGTTTTTTGTATTTTATTATCACGATTTCCATTTTCCGATTTTTTATAAATGTTCATTCTTGGCTTTTGACTAGCAACCGCTGTTTCTCGTAAGTATTAAGAACTTGAGTTTCATCGGCTTTCGTCATTTTGTTTTTATTCTTTTCCAAACCATACTCCCGCAAATAAATTTTTGTATTTACCTACTGAGATCACTCGATAAGTAGAAAAAATAGGGTCTGCACAGGTAAGCCTCTGGCCAGCGATTACACAGCGTTCCGAGCATCAACAGAAGCTCTCGCACAAGGATCAAGGATCAACTAATCTTTACGACTTTAAAAGTTCTCTGCTATTGGCTGTTAGACACAATTAGACTTAATCTCATTCAGCGTGAATTTTTGCCGAGTTTGGTCCGAGATTCACCTGATATTTTAACGCTTTAAACTTTATTGGTAGTTGTGAGAATTAATATTATGAAACTCAAGTATTGACTGTTTAATCAGAAGTGGTGAAGACTAATTCTTATAATTGATTTGTTGGTGTTAAGGAACTATTTCAAGTAACAGTGTTCTATAATATCCATAAGGTTGATCTTTAATAAATGAAACACAAGACACATTTATCTGTCTAACCAACAAATTTATTATATTTAAAATTACTGTCATTAATACCAGCTTTCTATGCTTTTTGACATATTCTTATCATTAATTAATTAAACATGATTTCTACCAATAGACAATTATAAGCTAATATCTCTATATCTCAGGGTTTCTTTGAATTTCTGTATCTAAGCATGAATTAATACTTACATCTAATTACTTATTATATTACGAAATATATATTCAAATGGATTCATTTTAAATATGAATGAATATAATTAATTGATGTTACGTTTTGTGAAAATGTACGTATTTCGCTTTTATATTCTAATCGTATGAATTTAAGTTTTAATGTGCAATTCATATGTGAGTTCTTTTAGAAGGACAGACAGGTGTATCGTGAAACAGTATTAGTACATACCATTTTTACTGTTGGTATGGATAATCTAGTCTACGGTGAGCAGATGTACTGTGATCTCATCTCCGGCTCCTTAGGTGCGTCTAGTAGTTATTGATTCTCTCCCGACTTCTTTGAACACAGGATCATTTGGATGAATCATAGTGTGGTTCGCTCTCGTAGTGATTGATTCGTAAACACTTTAATCACTTCACTCTACCTAAGTATATCCGGTTTCTTGCGATCTTTACATACTTTTCACTAGTTACAACGGTTACTCTCATTACGTTCATTACTCTCTTTCGCAAAGTAGTTTTTCCGTTTCAATACTTTAGACAACGTTAGTAACACATGATATAATCCGATTCTCACGAGTCACGAAACTAACACATGCTAGACTCTCCCGATTTTTACTTCTTACTAACAAAACTCTCAGTTCTCACTCTTTCAATATTTAAATACGTTACACAAACTGTTCACTCATGTTGACTCTAAGAAAAAATAAAGTAGACTCCTCCCTGATCGCGCCTAAGTTAATTGTATATATTCAACACATATAATCCCCCCCACTAGTTTCCTAGTTTCACTTTGCTCAGTTTTAATTTGTCCTTCTCTCTCTTCTTCCAGCGAATTTCGCTCCTGGAAACACACCTACCTCCAAAGCTGTTTTCTGATAGGTAAGCTCTGGTTCCCATTTCTTTCTTATCCTTAGTTCAATTAACTCTGCTGCGGCCTTCTCGGTATATCATAATAGTAAATCTCCCTGGCGTTTTTATATGCCTTTCAGCCAGAACAACCCCTTAGTTTCTCCTAGCGTCCAGTTACCCTGTTGATTTACGATACGTCCATATACATGCACGTCGACGTTGAAGAATTTCACACTCTTTTGTACTAACTTCCTCTCCTAGTTTCTCTCCATACATCAATGTCATTGCAAGCGCCAACACATAGTTTTTTTTAGCGTTATAATATAGATGGGTGTTGACAGAGCGCGCTAATGGTTGGGTTGCCATGGAAACGGACGCAGACCCTGAAAAGTTTCTGGAACAGGGAGATCGGACAATTGAAATTGGGATTTAAATTTACATTTCAGTAGACGGAGACCAAGGGCCCTACGGACTGTTTTGTTAGTATTCGGGTAGGTTTTTAGAGTCCCAGCGCCAGCCTCGGTCCAAGAGATACTTCAGTTTCATTCTGAGTTTTACCCGAGTAGGCCCAGATTGGAGCTTGTAGGAAACCATCGATATCATATTATACGTGGTGACGATGAGTTTGCCTAGACGGCGGATCACTGCGTTGCTACAGAGGATTGGACGGAGCTGATAGAGACATCGAGTTGTTTTACGGAGTGTGTCTACTCGCTAAGAATGTGTCCGCAGGAGAGACAGTTTTGGCAAGGAAAAGTAGTTAGACCATGGAAACCGTGTATCTCTTATGTACAGTCGGCGAGTAAGTTTCCTGCGTCTAGAGAGGACTACGAATGTTCTCTTTGCCGTGTTAAATGAGACCCTCGAATTTCCCGTCCACTCTACGTATGCATCTATCTGATCCTGGAGGCACACTACGGCTAAATCAACGCTACAATCACCGACCTACGCCTCAGTATCATCGACAAACATTTCTTGTCGGACTTCGGGTAGCTTGAGCGTGTTGTTGATGTAGACCGAGGAAAGCACAGACCTTAGGGTCTGCCCTGAAGTACGCAGCGTTATCAATTACGCTACGCTACACCAAACATTGCATTCAAAAACGTTCATGGTAGATGATTGCAGATTGATCGGCAGGAGGTTTCCGACAAGGTTAGGGTTTTCTCCAGGCTTTGGGATTATCGGGAAGCACTACTTCAGAGAATGTAGTCGAACAAACACCATATAATAAACAGGTCGACCAGAAAGCTGCTCCGGTAGTCTCTTTAGCTTAGCTTTCGTTAAAAGTTTAGGAATTTCGTAATTTGTTCTTTACTAATAATTAACTACGTTTTAAGCAAAGAGTAAATAAGTTATTAACATTTGTCACATTTCTGCTGCTTTGTGGCGAATTTCCTACTGATATCCCAAAGACTAAATCTCATTTCCATGAAACAATAAAGGAAAATTGTTTCATGAAGTGTCAAAATTGTTGACATTTTACAAATGTCAATGATTTGTAAAATTCTCTTAACCTCTGGGTTGATGTAGTTTTTTCTTAATGTTTTTATGTAGCCTATTTATAAATATAGGTTTATTGAATACTTTTTATTTGGATTGAACTTTAATAGTGTTCACTATTTTTGACCTCTTTGATATATATCTTATTTTTTGTTATCATGTATAACGGGTATTCTATTACTGTTTTTATTGTACTTTCTTTGAACTAACGTCTTAGTTTTATCTATTCAATCTTCATTTTGTTGTTTAAGAGTCTATAGAACTTCATTATTCTTAAAATATTCTTCATTCATATTTCTTGTCTAGTCTCGCTTCTCTTCTTCGGACGCATTTCATTTCCGGTGGCCAGGTTGTCTTTTATGTTATGTATCATATATATAAATGGTTTGGGGTGCAGATAAATGTGCCTGGTGCTCTTGGCAGAGGACATGCCTACTTCAGGGACATACCGTGCCTCGATAACGTTAGCTCTTTTTTTTTAAGTAAAAATACTTTTTATTTTCAAAAATTCTTTTAAAATTATAATTGAAATTAAAAATATGACGTTACTGCTATGCAAATATGAGGTTCAATTTGAAAATATGAGACAATAAACAGAATCGTACAAGCGTGATTTTCCACGTGACAATTTTTACCATTTATTTATTTTTTCTGTTTTTTTTTTTCGAAGTGCGTCACAAATTTAACGACGTGAATGTATCTGTCACTCCCAGCTTATCTCACTGAACTATTTTTCTCTATTTTTGGTAAGCAAATTTCGACGGTAAAGACTACCGCAGATAAGAAAACATAGTCATCATTTAGAAGTAGTCACGCATTACAATGGTTTTGTTATCAGTTTTGTTGTATAAACTGTTTTGTTTTCGGTGCTGGATAAAATGAGGCTCATAAATATTTGTTCTACACTGTATCCTTCTTACACGTTTGAGTTAAATTTAACCAAACCATAAAAAATTCATAATAAAAAGAAAAAGCAAATATATTGTAATAGTGCGTTAAGGTAAAAATGACAATTTTATTACTGTCATTACATTTTTTGAGGTATATTCTCATTATGCTAATACACATTAGAGAATAAATCATTACTTCTACATTAGTTTTCTTTCTTCTCTTTGTCAGCTTTTCCCCTTTGAAGTTAGTCATTCCTTCCTCCATTAATTAACCTTTCGGTTTGTCTAATCGTCTCGCCTGTGATTAATTAATATTGAATTCATATTTATTGGTGGAATTCCGTAATCTATGTGAAGTCAGTAGTACACATAATCCGAGCTAGAACGACTGTAAAATGTATGAAGCAAAACAAGTCCAACTCAGATATCTTAAAATTCATATTTCTTTCTCAAGCTTAATATTTTCTTGTTTATTGTTTTCCCGGATAGGTTTTTGTTTTTCATGTGTGTATATATATTCTTCAGTTTGACTCTGCCGTGTGTAGTTTTATATATTGTATTCACGGCACGCTACACTAAAGCGCAGTGTAACATTTTATACTTTATACGTCTTACTCTTACACAACAAAGGATAACTCTTATAACTCATAAGAACATATTTATCGATTTTCTTCCCGATTTCTATTTTTCATTTCGTTGATGCCACTCTATTTTAGACGCAGCTGTCTTCTCTCTAAATTTGCATGTCATTTTTTTTTGTTTTTAAATGTTTTTACATCTATTTCTTTACTGGTTTCATATCAATTTACTAATCGAGTGCATCTTTAGTTAGAAAAACGTAAAGTATAGTGTATAATGCACTGGGCCTAATGAATTAAAGTCTAGTGTTTAAAAGACCTATTTTTTATTTCTTTATATTGTTAGATAAGTAGTCATGCAAATAGGCCTGTATGTTCGGACGTCCAAAAGTATACGGGCAAACAATATTATAAGCTCTCTAAGTGAGAAACGACTGACAGAAGAAAGTTCTAAATAGAATCGATGGCGATTATGTTTCCAATTTTGAAGACGTCAAAATTATTACAAATATTTTTTTTAATTTGTTGTTATGCAATTCACCTATCAACGATGATAAATTTTTTTAATTTAAAATGTATTTCCAGTTATGTAAAAATTTTAATTTATTCATTCGCTCTTAAGATCAGTACTAGCTTGTATACTGGACATTTAAGCATACTTAATAAATTTTAAACCTGCCTCGTTAATCCGCCTTGTGACTTCTTGTTTAAAGTTGACAATGAAGCTTTCCAGAGCACATGTTTCATCATCAAACAATACAAAATCCCTTTTATGAGGTTGTCAGTATTTTCTATAGGCCTACTGGTTTTGCATTTAAACTCTACGCGTTAGTAGAGTCAATACAATTAGTAAAATTAATACCCGTTAGTCATCTCAAGAAGCACAAAATGCAAAATCTACAAAACACGTATCAAGCCAGTGCTGACATATGCTTCAGAAACCTGGACAATGACAAAAAAATAGCGAGAGACTTCTAGGTTTCTGTGAAAGACGGATTCTAAGAACACTATTTAGAGAAGTACAAGAAAATGGAATGTAACACAGGCGCTATAATTATGAACTATAATTATAGCTCACAAAGAGCCGGACATTGTCAGGATAATCAAAATACACAGGCTAAAGTGGGTTTGACACATAGAGAGAATGGAGGAAGGACAGCTTACGAAACATATTTTCTACCAGAAACCAATGTGTAGAATAAAAAGGGGAAGACCCAGAAGTACATTCAAAGACCAAATAAAAGAGGACCTCGGAAAGCTGAACATAAGAAACTGGGAAGCCAGGACACGCAATAGGGAGGAATGGAATCGACTCTTGGAGCAGGCCAAGACACACCAAGGGTTGTAGAGGCACGGCTTATGATGAATACCCGTTAGTCACAAGGCTGATTAAAAAGATAAGTTTATCGGTAGGCTACATACAAGTGACTTGGATACCAACAGAAAACATGTATCCTAAATAAATTTTATTTTTGAGAGAGGTGAACTCCCAGATTTTGTAAACGTTACTATTGAAATTACTGTATAGATAGACGTGGTGATCCGGCTGAACATAACAATTATAGACCGATATTCTTGTCGTCAATTTTATAATTCTTTTCTAAAATTAGCGTGAAACGTTAAAATGGAAATTATATAATTTTTAAATAGTATATTTTTCTTTAGGGATCGATATAGATTTAGACCGATCGACAGAGATCACAGCAATAAACATTAGTAGCCGATGTGCCAAATCTTATGATACAGAAGACTGTGGTTCTCTGTATCGGTGACATTTCCGTATGAGTGCATAAAGTTATGAGTGAAAAAAGGAGTTTGCCGAATTAAGATTAATTTAGGCACAGAAGATACTCTAATGTACGTTGTACGTCAACGGCCTGATTTAGGTCTTCTTTAATACGCTTTACATAGCGGAACATTTTAAATGCCGGATTAATGCAAATGCCATTGGGTTTTTATGTAATCTCATTGGAGTTACTTGAGAAATTCTGTTCAGCTTGATCTAACAGATTATTATATGGTTTTACCGAAAATTTTTTTTTTTTTTTTAAGTACAAGGGTCATTCAATAAGTAAACAGACAAAGAGTTGTAGAAAAGAAATAAACTGTAGCAGCTGATTGAAACTTTCAGGAGTGTTACCTGGCAACGTCGTTGTGAGGGTGATCAGCTGTTCAATAATATATTGTATAAACATAACCAATACAGTTTTATTTACGATGGCGTGTCCTCTTGAGGACAGTACTTTCGAAGAACAGCGTTCTGTTATAAGATTTTTGGATTTGGAACCACTATAACCACTAACTTGGATTCACTATTTTGAACCTGAGTCAAAGTGACAAAGCATGGAGTGGAAGCACCCCAGTTCACCCGCCAAAAAGAAATTCAAAACCCAGCCATCGGCTGGTAAGGTGATGTTAACCATCTTTTGGAGCTCCCAAGGCCCAATTTTCTGTGATTACCTACAAGACCAGCGTACCATCAATAGTCAGTACTATTCTGACATGATTGTGAACAAAGTTAAGCCTGCATTGAAGAAAAAATGTCCGGGATGGCAGAGGAAAGGTGTGATTCTTCTTCACGATAATGCCCGCCCACACACAGCAAAACTGACGCTCGAAACAATAAAAAAGTAGAATTGGAGATCCTGCCTCATCCCCCTTATAGCCCTGACCTTACCCCACCTGACATTTTCTTGTTTGGCCCACTCAAGGAGACTTTGCGTGGTGTCAAGTTCAACAGCAATGAAGAAGTGAATGAAAAAGTCGAAAACTGGCTTCGACATCAAGGTAAAGAATTCTGTGCTGAGGGAATAAAAAGCTTGTAAAGAGATTGGACAAGTGCATAGACGTTGCTGGAGATTACGTTAAAAGAAAAAAATTGTATTGATTGAATAAAAAGTTTTTGCTCCACAGCTGTTTGTTTGTTTACTTATTGAATGATCCTCGTAAATAAACTAAATATGATCTTTAGTTGAGAGACAAGTTTAACTTCACTCGCATTTTTTACTATTCTGAATTAACTAAACTAACGTTAGAAAATCAAGTCGAATAAACAGATAAATTGTCTTGGTATAATAACAGATAGTAGTGATCTCTCCTTTGGAAAGGACATACTATGCAACTGAAGAAACTATTATAAGCGTATTCGATAATTATATTTGGGAACGTGTTAGGGGTATTTTTGAAATGTTTAAAAACATGGATACTTTTAGATAAAAATACTGTAAAATGTTTACATTCTTCAGCAAACCATTTTTTATTTGTTATTTATTCGAATTTACAAATCTGTAATTAATAACTTTTTAAGTATTCTATTATTTTTTTTACGGAATTTAATTAATGTTAATAATGTTTATGATTTAGGTAGCGAGCTCATTATATACACGTTTGTTCAGAAAATTCAAACAAGTCGAGTTTTGAAGAACTCATACTTTAGTTCGTCATTATATTTGGTAATTTTTTTTATAATATAATTTTTATGTTATAAAGATTATTATTATCACTTTTATTTTTAGTTTAATATAACTCAAATTCTTTTAAAGTGTTGTGTTTATGGACTTAAACAATTTCGGATTGTATTACTGATCTGTTTACAAACTGGTTTTAGATGAAACGTAAATAACGCTTATATATATTTTAATATCAAAACAGTGTTCGCGATCGTTTATGCAGCATGTCGCAACCAGGAACTGCATCGTGTGTTTTTGTAACACGGGGTTTGGGCACGCGGCAACAGAGAGTCGGGTGGGTGGTTGGATTGCTGCAGCTTTTATTGTGTCCAGTCAGCAGAAATTACCCCTACCGCAAGCGGTGCTCACCCCCCAAACGTCGTGAATTAAATCGATTCCTCAAGATTTCGGTCTGACTCAGGTGGAGTAAGCTGTTGCATCCCCCTCCCTTACAAGTTGTCACCCCAGCCCCAACCCCAAGGAAATAAGCCTAATTCCATTCCAGAGATTGAACAACCACCAACGTCGACACGGCCATCTGTTTGCATTGTTTTAGCTCCCCCCTCCCCGGAACCTACACGTTGGACGCAAATGATACATACTTACGCCATGATAAACTGCGTGAATTTCAATTTCGCCTCACTTCCGAAATTCCCTTCCTTCAATTAATTTACGACCACGTGTACCTATTTATAACTAACTTTTAATTTAATGGTTCATAGCAGGTGCGTACTGAGTACTAAGAGCCTCTTCTTACTTAGTACGTAGTTACTATTTAAGGCCTTAGTACGGTTAGCTTCATCTGTGACTGAAGCAAATGTCACTTCAAGTGTGACGTTTTCTATTGTAGGCCTACATATTTTTATGTGGCTGTTACGCAATGTGTTTCAAGTATTCGTTGCGACATTTTTTGTTCTTCTTCAGTTTCTCCATTGTTTATGTGGGATCGTGTTTACTAACCAGTTTTAACCCACAGTGGATCATTACTTGCGCACTAACTATTTACATTTTGTTTTAGTGGTAGCAATTTTCATTTGTCCCTTTCCCTAAGAACCGATAGTCCTTATGTTCATCACTTTCCTGCTGCACTTCGTTCCAGGATCCGCAAGGTCTACCGTGTTTTCTCTTTTCAAGATAATTTCCTTTTAAGAAAAATCTTTGTTCATCATTGTTTTACATTACTTAACAGGTGTTCGAACCATTTTCTACATCTTTTCTCGTTTCAATCGACCAACGACTTTTTCACATAGATATACGTATGTTTCTTCTCCATTTCACGGACGTGAGAGTTTGTTTAAGTCTACGTTCAGATATCACACTCCTCATTTATGACACAAAACATATTCAGTCTACTGGTTTTTTTGTTTTTGTGAGAAACATTTTCATCATCATCATCAGCACTTCAAGAACTAGGTCTTAGACCTGTTCCGGGGCCCATCTCCTCCTCTGTCTACACCTATCTTCCCAGTACGGTGATAACCCAAGGTAGCCAAAGGTAGACAGATATCAGGCATGCAATTTAAATGTTCTCACCATCTCCTTCTGTGGTCTTCAATCTTCTGGTGCAATGATACAATGGATAAATCGCGTCTAATATCCTCGTTCTTTGTCCGATCCAAGAGAGAACAACCTTGCGTCCCTCTCAGAAATTTCATTTTGGCTGCCTTAATCTTCTTCACGTCTCTTTTACGAAAAGTCCAAATCTCACTAGCATACAGGAATTTGGGGACAATCACAGTTTTGTAAAATTTCATTCGGGTATCCTACCGTGTTTTATTTTTCAGGTATCTATTTTTAATACAGAGACATTTTTATCACAACAAAATAAATTTAAGCGTTGTATTCCTTTCCAAAATGAACGCTCATATTTCCTCAGTACACTTTATTTCATGTGCTCTCTTGCGTATACAAATTTTGTCGACTTGTTTTATACGCACGTCATTGAAATTTAAAATGTCTAATTACGTATTTAATAAAAACTTTCCCTTACCATTTTCTTACCTAATATTCCGTTTCTTTAAGATCTATCTACAGATCTCATCGATAGGAATGAAAATCTGTCGACTAAGGGAAGACACTGAAACAGAAAATCTTGTTTCTCGAGTTCCGGTGGTTGGAGCAACGTATTAAAAACTCGACATCTGTAAAACACTGTAGTGAATAAGACTCAATCATGAAATTGGCTACAAATTTTTATTTATAAGTAACTAACACAACACGTTTTGAAATCATAAAGTTGGTAGAATTATAGGAGAGGGAGACAGAGACAGGCCCAAATACATTGTGTTTTTTAATTGCTGACAATATAATATTTACAAATTAGTTATTTGTAATATTTCATTTTATTTTATAAATAAATGGTTTATAAAGGCGTCAGGTTTTAAAAGTAATACATGTATACTGACATAACATTTTACATATCACTATCAATTAAACAAAGATTAAATGTTATTTTTCAAAAATAATCAATATGCAGGTGATAGGAAGTACTGAACAACAGCTGCGTATTATGCTAAAGCGTTCATTTATCGTCGTAGCGTCTATATTTTTTAAACTGGCTTCAACAAATTATAAAATTTTAAAAAGGCAATTAATTTTATTTATTCTAATATCGTTCCGAGAGACTGGATTAACGTAGATCAGCAACGGCAGTTGGTCGTTTTCCCTGCATAAATATATTTGGCACACAAGTTTGTTGGCAGTGAAACTGACAAAAGAAACGTCTGAATAGCAGAGAGGAGCGCTCGGGGAGGTGGGAGGTCTGAGAAAAAGAGAGGTTTCCTAGAGTCGTTGATTAATGTGCTCGTTTCTTTTGTTCCCCTCAGCCGGGACGCCTGGATTAAGTCCTCGTCAGTGTGCGTCGCGCCCCTTGGCGCCCCGGGCCTCCTGGCCATTTTTCACGCTCTCTCCTCCAATGCCAAATCCTTACAATGACGTGAGAAGCCCTCCATCAGACCGTCTCCCTCCCCTATAGCTCCTTATCGGCAACAACACCTGCATGCAAACCTATCTATATTAAACGCAAATATCTCTAATATCAACGCCCTTGTGTTGTTAATTTCTTCTTCATAACCCAATAAACCGTTTTCTTCTACTGTTGAACTTTATCGAATACCTCCATACATTTCTGTCTTCTATACAAAATGTATATTCAAAATACGCCTAATAATAAGAAAATAATGTCTTATAACTTTTATTACAGCATTTTTTAATTTCTTTTCCATACGCATTTCATCAAAACTTTAAAAAAGTAATTGTATAACTTTGCTCATCACCAATTCGCACAAAGCTAAATTTCACGATCCTACTTATGCAATTGTCTTTTTAACGTACACTTTCGTCCAAAATGTGAATGTGTTTTAAATATGGTGTCATCGCTTGGTTTTTGATTATGGAGACAAGATAACAACAGAAATAGTGTAAACACTTGTAATCAGAAAAGCGATTAAATTGAAAACCAAACCTACCTACTTGGCAAAGGACACGACGGACGTCCCTTGTAAAAAGTATTTTGGTAAAGGTCACAACGAATACCACGGTTATGATTGGCTATACGATAAAGTAAGTAACAGTACCAAGTCTTATCGTTAATTTTTCAAACAGATAATAGAAGATTGTGGAACTCATGAGATGAATCATAGCTGGCGGGTCACGAAAGTACATTACGCATCTTCAGATACAGTTACAGATAAATCATCGTCAAACAAAAAGAAGGCAGGTAGCACGTGAAATTATGCCGAAAACAACTGGTCTTATTCGTGGACACTAACTACTCCTAACCCGGTTACCACTCCAAAGAACGCAAACGCGCTCTCTCACGCTCTGTGTAATTCGGCCGTAGCGTAACACATTTTATATTGTGGGGCTAGTGGTGACGTATTATTCGAGCTGTTCCTACTGCTAGCGAAGACCGAATAAACTATTCAAGACACGATAGGCAGACAGATGGAAACAGGAAGGAACTGTGGAATGGAAGTCAATATAAATAGGCCTAAGGGAAAGTTGAGGAAGAAAAAACTGCTGCGAACGTTGCAAGAAATCAAGAGGTAGAAAATGTGTAGTTCGTGTACTAGGCCTATTCAGAACTCATCATCTAAGTGACATGTGGCATCCTTTTCCGGATTTAGTCATGCGGTTTTCCGGTTTCGATTCGGCCGTCGACAAGGTACCAGTACGATAGTCTGCTATTCCCGTCTGTGAACTTCAATGAACTTCGAACATTTCAGGTATGCGGAGTCGGCCCTCTGGCTCGTACCGGAACGGAGTCGACTGCCTGTTGACTGGGGCTATCGACGTCCACACTGGGTCGTTTGGAGCACGGTTTTGCACAACCCCGGCTGCGCCGGACGGTTTATCTCCTACTTTTCCACCCTTCAACGGCCTCGACTTCCGACTCCGACCAGTAGTTTGGAGTAGTTCAGGACACTGACCCTAATGTACCGAGTAGACAATGAAACATTTCAACAAATACATCCACGCACGTTAAAGCTGGCGGGAGAGTCACCGACAGGCTCTATGTTTCGTCGGTTACTACTAGAATAGAAATAAACAACACAGACCGTGGTTTTGAATGTAACAATGTAAAAGTATACTGGTCGGAGATAGACCACCCAAATCACCCAAACGGACGTTAATTTTGAATAGCCCTCGTACTTATGGAGTATGCTAGCAGGAAAACTATTGCACCATGGAAATCATATGACGAATTGCCATGGTCAAGACTTCATTAACTAAGAAGCTATCTATCACTGTTAGTTTTCATCTTGGTTTTTAGGAAGAAACAGACAATGTTACATTTAGAGCATTGCTCTCTACGGATCGGCAACATGGCCCCTAAGACAAATAAGAAATAATTACTATGAAAGTTTTAAAATGTATTTCTAGGGAAGAATGGTAAAAGTAAATTAGCCAGACGAGGCGCAGAGATCCTTTAAAGTGTAGACGAGAAGAGATAAATCCTGAATAAAGTTTATCACAAGAAAATAAGACTGAAGCGAACACTTTCAAAACAGAAACTGCCTGCTACATGATATCATCGAAGGAAGTTGGAAGAAACGCCAAGCTTGGAAGAAGAAGAGCTCAGTTGGACGATTTAAAAGAGAACAGCAAATACTGGGAGCTGAAGCAAGAAGACTGAGATAGATTAGAAAGGTGCAAAGTAATTTCGCAGGTCAAATCACAATTACTGCTGTTAGATAGAATAGTTCTTCTACTTCTTCGTTTCTTCTTCGTCGTCTTCTCCTTCTTCTTATTTTCCTTCTTCTTGGTAAGTATAAGGTTCATAGCCTATTACGTCGTCCGTAGTTACAACTGACCTCTTCATCTTTTCATCGGCTGTCTCAGATTTCTACCTTGTATTTTGCACTTACGTGTGGTATTCTTGATGGATCCATACGTTCTAAGTGATCAAACCATTTCTGTCAGTATTCCCTCACCATGGCATTCACTAGTCGGACAACTAACTCATGACGAATTCCCTCATTCTTTTTTCTGTCTAACCTGGTATACCTGGCTACTGATCTAAAGAACCTCATCTCTGCACTTTGCAGTCGACGGTCATGTGCATTCGTCACTGTCCATGTTTCACTACCATACGGCCAGCTTGGAATGGACATCAGTTTTGTAAAATGTTAATAACATCTCTTGTTTAACTCTATTACTTAAGGTACGCTTCATAGTCCCAATCATCCTGTTAAAGCATTCTATCTTATTCCATACATCAACTTCCCACAATATATGATATACTGCATTCTAAGAAATTGAACGATGAAACTTGTTCGATAGTTCTACATTCAATCGCTATTTTAGTTCTTTTTTGGAAATTCTCCAGAAAAATCCATTAATTTATATTTACTAACTGATAAAATTAAATTATATTTATTACTTGTATTATAAAACGTATGCAATGCTCTCTGTAAACTCTACATTTGTTACTGGATATGACAACTTGGTCGTCAGTAAAAAGCAAGGTGCAGACACTCCTGTAATCTCCGAAGTCCCAATTATAAAACGGCAAACAATACTTCCGTTCGGGTAGAACGTGATCTATGTACACGTTAGGTAGGATAGTTAGAAACAATTACTGCAACGCTCGCGTGCGCGGGCGCACACACACACACACACACTTATATATATAATTGTCATTACGAATTATGTTTTCACACTTTACTTCTACGAATACTTCAGGACAGACGTCAGATCATGCAAAAAAGAACAGAAGGGAAACGCAGTCACGAACGCTATGTGTGCGCGCACGTGCGCGCATATGTGTATAAGCCTACCTGCTATAACTCGTGTACATTAATAATGTGTCTGAGACAAACTAAATGACGTATATTAACAGTAGGCCTATGCTGTTGTCATTGAGAACTGTTTCGTGACATCCAATGCTGACGTTTACTAATATGAAACGCGTTAATCATTGTTTACTAACTCATATTATTTATGCAAAAAATTATGCTGCAGATGTACGTAAACTTAATTTAACTAAAAAAGTGATCTTTCTTCTAAAATGCCTAATGGATTTTCGTTACAATGTGATCTGAATTTCAGTGGTATTGTAGGATAAAATATCCATATTCGGAATGTAGGATAAAATAAAATTGCCGTATGTCTCAAAGTTTATCGTATAGGCTAAACTATTTTAATATAATTTTTCTTATAGAGAATGCCACGCTCCTTATCCTAAATCATAATCGGCATCTACAGTAACATTTACTGTGTTACATTTAATGAATCTTGAGAAAAAACATTTAACAAGCACACATTAGTGGTGGCCAAGCGAACAGATCACCAGAATATTATAGCAATGAAAATTATAAACTGGTTTATTTCTTTTAGTTATACACAGTTATAGTACATACTGAATAATCTGGCGTTATTAATAATCAGTATACGATTTTGATTTTATTCATTATAGTCCTGAAATACGTACGGACAGATGTAAATAGTGTTTACAATCTACATAGTGTAATTACATTAATTTATTACCGTCACAGATACTTTGTTAAACAGAAGTAAATGTAGGTCAAAAAACACAGGTAGACCAAAGTCAATAAGAAAAAATACATTGTACTTTTTTATTTTGTCAGTCACCTATAGTCCTAAGTAGCCTAAATTTTGAGATATTTCATCCAGAAACAGCATCTCTAATAGGCAGGTTTTTATTATCAGATGAGTGTTACTAAATATGAGAATTCTCAAGTGATAATCTATGGGAACAAAGAAAAATACGAAAAATAATGTTCAACAAGTATTAAAGATGTTCTGAGAATGAATGAGAAAGTAAAAGCATATCCAAAGAATCCAAACCTTTTCAGGGAAGAAATTAAATAAAAATTAATGATGCAGTATCATTCTTACATTCATTTTAAATTACTAAATTTTAAAATTTTTATTTATATTTTGAAGTAAATTAAATAAGTGCGAATATATAAACAGGAAAAAGCACTGCTGCAGTTATAAACAGACCTGTTCTTACAATTCGACTTCACGTTAACACGTTCACAGTTAATGAAGATACCCAACTCACTATTTGCATGGAACCACTTATATGTAGATTAAGCGGAAGGTATACAAGGCCGGTTAAATCACCTCGTAGAAATCTGTTTCCATTTAGCAGAACTGTTATCCAGTGAACTGAACCCCTGAACTCGAGCTTGTGTGCGTGTTTTGAAACGCTCCAGTTCAAATTAGGACAGTATATCACTTAACAATGTCACATTAATGTGCTGCAAATCCCGAAGTCATTGGTGGTAAAGGTTATTGCCCCGACACACACGCGCGCGCACACCCGCTCTGGTGAACATTTGCATAACTGATACGGTATTCATGAATATCCCTTGCACAGTTACCGGACAATACTGTTACTGTGTTGGTTGGTATCCTACGGGGATTGCTTTCCCGGTACCACCGTTTTCAATGCGAATTGTTTACTTGAATTATGGTTCATAACGGGGCGTTTGAATAACACAGTCTCGTATCGTATCGTAGGGATAGGAAACTGTGGCACGCAAAATTAGATTTTTGGTGAACACAGCTAGAAAATTTAATTATCTTCTAATATCATAAATATAACAGAACTACTTGTCAAATAATACATAAAGTAAACAAAAAATCTTCATTAAAATTTTTTACCTACGATTTACATTAATTCATGAAATATATATTGTATTTTTTATTTTCCACTGAAATCGTCATTATGTAATTTAAGAAAATACATTTTAGTAGCAACAAATAAAAAATTACTAGGACAACAGGATATCATATCACTATGATAACATTTTCTCTTATACACATACACATCAAAGGCAAAATAAGTTTATCTTTAAAAAACTAATATATGTCATTTTTAAATATGTCATTATTTCATTCCAACCAATTCCAAAGGTACAATTAGAGATGAGTTTTGTCTCCCGTTGCAATCTTCTTCTATTTTGCATCGCATGACAGCCTTTTACAATTCCTTAGCCCCATCACTCAGAAATCATTCTATATATTATCTATTAACCTTTTCCTTCGGTTTATTAGGCTTTTCATTTCAAATTGTTTTTAGTTTAGACCTGTATTATGAGTCATGTATTCATTTTTTTATACGACTTAACCATGTGTTCTTTAATTAGTCGTATAACATTTCAGTTCGCTCTGATGTGATTCAGTACATGATTTAGTGTCATTTCTAAAGATTTAAGAGCATCTCAAATTGGCCCATATATTTTTCTTAGAATTTTCCAAGTACTTTCAACAGCTGATTATCAGAATTTTTTAAGATCGAGCCTTTACTTCTACAAGTTACTGCAGACTGAATTAGGCTCTTACACATTTTCAGTTTAATACCTTTCTCTGTTTCTTACCTTTATCACAGAAAATGTTTTGCATAATTGCATACACTTGTGTATACATAAACACAAACACACGCACACACACACATATGGGTACGTTAGAACTACCGTTATTGAGTAGCTGTTTCCCTTGTTGAGACAACTAGACACGCTGATTTCTCGTAACAGCTAATTTACTCTATCAGGTTTCTTTCCCAATTTCTGATAGGACGTTTTCACGCCTACAAAAATGTCCTAGATATTTAAATTTTATTTTCTTAAGTCTCTATATGATATTTTCTACAGGGCGTTCAATAGAATAAGGAGGTGTTGGAAACGACCCGGTTACTAATGAAAGACCAGGAAAATGTTTTTGTTATGTGGTACACTTCTGTTTTGAAATTGTTCGCTGGTATGATTTTGCAGCCCGGAAAAGTGTTTTGTATTACTAAAACTATACAGGAAAACAGTATTTGCTCACTCATGATTTAAAAATTTCAATGGCATCTCGAAATTAGGTTTAAAAAATACATTACAGATCACAGATTACAGGTTACTTATGATAAATAATTAGGCAACTATATTATAAATTAATTCTAAATAGCTGTTTTTCATATTAATTTAATTTTGAGTCTGAACAGTATAGTATTATCAACTGTAGTTTTTAATAAATATTATTAAAACAAGTTAGTTAATGTTGTTAAAATTATATTCATTCAATTATTCAATCAATATTAACTGAAATTAACGTTTTTTATTAACTGAATAAATTGTTGTTATTAATAAATTGCTAATTTAAAAAATTTTACGTTTTTACTAATAAAAAGTTTTGTGTCCCCAGTCGTAGTGAAATAATTATATTTCGTTAAGTAACGGACACGTCATGGACAACGAAATCCAAGAAAATAAATTGTTGTTATTAACAAATGGTCTGCAATACATTAGCAGAAAAAGAAATTTCTAACCTTTTTTGTTGTCTTTCTTCTTCAATAAAACTTAATTTTTATAATATTCATTTGTATTTTATTAACATTACTTACTTCAAATTATTTAAAATTACATTTTGTATAAATTTTATTACAAATTTACAATTTATTTATTGACAATTTAAGCAAGTCAATTTTCAGCAAACCTATAAAAATAAGTTTTGTTTTGACACAACTATCTTGAGATTTATAAAATGTTATATAAAATTACTCATGACACATATCTGGAGCCATATTTTTTTAATTTGTCATTTGAAAAAACTATATGAAACCACCAAATTTACCCTTTAATTTAGCTTCCATGAATTTTAGTATCGCTTAATTTTAGCCTTAGAGCAGAAATCAAGGTGAATTTTTCTGCAAGCCATAAATCGAAAACGAAGCGTTTTTGGACCTAAGTTTATATATTTTTTTAAATTCAGCCTGTAGAATGCATTCCTGAAATATGTCTCATTCCTCATGAGACAACCTAGAGAGAGAGAGAGAGAGAGAGAGAGAGAGAGAGAGAGAGAGAGAGAGAGAGATATGAAAGTTTGAGGTTGGACAGATATGGCAAAGTTTCACAGATTTTAAATAAAATTTCCCATAACGTGATGTCTCACAGGACTTTTACCATTTTCTTAGAATTTTCATTTATAGTTTTTGCCTGTGGTATCCCTAAAGAGTAAACACTATATTCGGATTTGGTTAAAAATTCCATAGTTTCATACCTTCATGAATTTATACAACATTTAAAAAATTTTTGATACGTTGTTTAGACTCTGTATAATATTTTGAAATTTTCAAAACTAATCATTGTATTCAAACTCTAGATAAAATACCCTTTCGTTTAATATTGTAGATTTTTGCAATTTTATTAATATTCCATTCAGTTTTTGAGTCTGGTTTTCCGAAATAAAAAAAATTAAATTAAACATTGTATTTCAATTTTAGGTAAAACTATCTTTAATCTAATATTACATATTGTGTTTGCAATTTATTTTAGATATTGACCCCTCATTACTCTTGCTTCCAATTTCTGGGGTGATAAAAAAAAAACACAGTAAGAGTCTATGCGGTAAAAGTGTGAACATGTATACCAAATCTTACGAAAATCGGTTGAAGCATTCAAAAGTTATATTAGGACATATCACAAGTACACAGATACAGGCAAATGCTAAACGATCAAGTTATAATAGAATCGCTCGTTCATTATTGAGTCTACGGATAAAAGTATACATAAACATAGTCGTAAGACAACAAATAAATTATACGCTTAAGAAATTTAATACCAGTGTTTATGAAAATTTCTGTTATTTCAACAGAGACGTTTACTCAAAAAAACAAAATTATTTATGTGATAACTAAAGCGGCTTTGTTGATAATTTTAATTTATTCATATATTTTTAATATCACTGTCATGTAAAAAGTAAAAAAAACACAGAAAAACACTTTTGCACTTTACATCTGCGATGCGTCTAACGTACACCACGCTTATTAGGAGAAGCGGCGGCGCCATCGCCAGCCAGCAGCAGAGTAATAAAAATTGTTGAACTTTGTAGCACATAAAAATTTGCTGGGGATGTCACAGGCAGAGCAGAGCACGCGTTAGGAATGCAAATAGCACGTATATGCGTGCGCCTGACACCCGCTGATATGAGCACACACACTTGGCTTGACATTCTGTACAAGTGAGTTACTTACTCGTCAGGCATTTATGTCGCCATGCTGCTGCTCTCCCTCGCCGTCTTTATGCTTATGACTCGTTGGCTTCATTACAGTGTTGCAGACGTTTTACATTACCTTCCTACGAATGCATTTAAATCAGTGAACAATCGTCGCGAACAACATATATAAAACATGTACAATAAGTTTATCATTTTATACGAACACTAACTTTTTTATTTATACAAGTTGCTACTTGTTTGTAGCTGCTAATTCAAAATTTTCTACTAATCCGTACATCCTAGGAGACTTCAAACCCGAGACATTCCTGATATGGCTTAGATTATAAAATAAACTCTCATGCTCCCAACTAGAGTTTCACAATTCTATCAAAGTTTTTATTCTAGTTTTATACTCTGGGGCTCAAAACGTTTTAAAATTTCCAAAGCTGTACACTATATTCGGATTTAGGATAAAAATTCTGTTTAATTTGACATCCTACGTGGAATTTGCAATTTATCAAACCTTATTGGTTGGATTCTGTCATCCAAAATTGTATAATTTCCAAACTGGAACACTATTCATTCGGTTAAAATTCCTTTTACTTTGATATGAGACTTAGATTTTTGTGGCATTATTTAATTTGTCACCAACTTTTTAGTCCTTAAAGCAATAAAATTAAAAAAAGAAAAATAATATTTAAATTCATGATTTGATGAACAATTTCTTTAATCTGATATTTCACATGGACTTTTATGACTTATCCAAAATGCTGGCGCCCTCACATGTTTGCCTCACGCCACCCTATTTTTTGGTGGATCAATCTTGACAAAAATACAATTCTGTAGGTTAAAAGTATGTGTACGCAAGTTTTACGAAAACTGGTTGATGCATTCAAAAATTACCATGAGACATATCCCAAAAGATAGAAGTCAGACTGACCGGAAAATGCCAAACGATCAAGTTACAACTGAGAACTCGCTTCGCTCGTTCAGAAAACTTTGATTTTTCATGTGTTACAGACAAAATCAACAGAAAATTGAATTAGTTAAAATTCTGTAGATGTTTTATCTTACGCCTCTTCTTAAAAGTTGGTCCCGAAGTTGAAGCACATCGGTCTACTAACGCTTTATTGCTAATTTCTCAATTTATTCTATACCTTTAGGCAATATCAAATCTGTGTGCATGTAGTCTGTTCTTATCAAATGAGCTAAGATAAAAATAAACACCTTTGGAACAGACCTCCTGATAATAAATATTAGGACTTGCAAACGATAATGGTCTCTACTGAATCGAATCTATTTATGAATTTTATCATGAGTATGAAAATTCACCTACGTCAGAACTTTCTAAACTGCAGTTGTTAGGATGATCTAGTGACATGTTCAGCATCAATGAAAATCTACACTAATACAGACCAGAAGGAGAGGATGTGCCTTCTAACATACAACAATTATTATCACTATGTTACACAAATGAACTATAATGCATGCGCGGGCGCTCGGGCGCGCACGCACACACGTGTGTATGTGTATGGGTGTATACTCATAGAACAATTCTTTTTCACAATGTATTTGCTAAATCATCATTTTTATCAACTTGTAATATTACAAAGATACAATTTTACAATCACAAAATAAATTGTCAGACAATTGCTTCAATATTGTGAAACGTAGTATTAAAATACCTACATTATGCGCCTTCAATAATATGCGTCGTCAGTGTCCACTTTTTGGTATACCTGAGTATTGCGAATTGCATTCAGCGCCTAGTTCCAGAACACACCTGTCGCGTAGTCAACCTCCAGTCGATACAGTACTGGAGTCTTCATATGTCTACTTATACTTTGTGTCTCTGTCCATCTCATTTTGTCTTTTTTGGGTTTAACACAAAACGAACACTTAACACTAGTTTTTCCACTCATATCAATTTTATTTATTTCAATAGGCCTACATTTAAAATTATAGCTCTTGAATATGTGCCCACAAGCATCAATATATTAGCGATTTGTGGAAATAAACTTTAATGTGATTGCTAGAAATTTAATGATGTGTACGACTAGTTTACGAATAACTGTAAACGTCATACTGTCGTGTTTTAGAATTCTAGAGTTGTCGCCTGGTTGTAAGAAACCCTGTATTTTGGAGTCTTACGAAAACCAGTCAACACTATTTATGGTTACTCATTGTTCTACAAAATTTTTAAGGTTGCCTTTTGTTTATTAAAAATGTATAGTCATTATTTACAGTAACTTACACTAAAAATCTATAGCAAAAGTGTATTTATTATGACGATATTAAGGATGAACATGAATGTGGTTGTAATAAAATGAAAAGAATAGAAAATGATTTGGCCATTTATTTAATATATAATTTCACTGGAATTATAATAATTATGAATGTTTCATGAATAAGTTTCGTAAAATAATATTTTTATTAGATACAAGTTATTGAATGTTATAACCAGAAAAAAGGTAAATATGGGCAAGTAATAAGTATTTTTAATCTTGTGTCTATTAGTGTGTGTGTGTGTGTGTGTGTATGCGCGCGCGCGGGTGTGCGTTCACCTCAAAGATTAAGAAGTACAGTTTTAATAACACGGATTCAAAGCTTCAGCCGAATATTTTAGACATTTATTTTTAATGTTGCTTTCCAAAGGAATATGGATTGTGAACGAACTTTCAAGTTGTCTATGGCCTATTTTTTTTTATACCTAGAATAAGATTATTTTTAGCAAAAAAAAATTCAAGATTTTGCTTCATAATCTTGTTTTAGGTACAATAAGCTATAATACACTTTACAAACAGAATGAAATTTTGTGTGAGTTAATATATTTTCAAATCTGTTGAGCTGTGTTATCATCAACTACCCAGTTAGATAGTGAAAAGGATATAGCACGGAGGCGCACGCGCGCGCACGTGTGTGTTGTGGATAAGAGCTACATGAGGTGGATATAACAATGGGATATTCTAATTAACTATGAAGTGGTAGGTTGTGTAGGTTGCTTGTTGTGCACGGAGCCTCGTTAGCCCTCATCCTTTTCACTGTAACCACTTTTCCCACACTGTGCTGATTTACTCCGGCTGTCACTTTCAGGCGCCTTCTTCCTTCTTCTTTATTTGTTGTACAGATAAAGACGCGCGGTCACTATATAAAGCCACTTCCAAATGTCGTCATTATCGTCGCCTTCACTGCAAGCTCCCTGTCAGCAAATATAACCACGTTTTAAAGGTGGCAATCAACTTTCCTGTATTTATTCCGCTTGATAAATATGTGTTTAAATAGACTTTATTTACGAGACAAGGCATATGTGCTATTTTTCATAAATAAATATGTATTTTTCTAGGCAGACAGAGCAACTTGGTAGACCTATAGACCGAACATGGGTACTTGTAAAGACAAGGTACATAGGTCTTTTAATTGTAAAACACGCACATATGTTTTTATATAGCCTATAAGTTGTGCAGTCTATAGAGGACAACGTACACGATCGAAACATTGCATCAGTCTTTTGTAGGACCAAGAGAAGAACGCAAGGAAAACAACCCCAAATCTTTATAACACGTACGGATGGGATGTGTGTGGTGTGTGTGTGTATGTGTGTGTGTGTAACTCATTACAACTGAATGTTTTTCAGATCATTTACTTAACACTAAAGAAATATTTAAAACCCATTGCTTTACGTAAACTTTGATTTAATGAAAATTAAACTATGGATTTTAGTTAGAACATTTTTTATTGCTATCAAACTTATTCTTTTGAGACATTTGTGTAAGACAAAATTCCAAAAGAACGTTACATGAGTCATGAAGATTAACATTAATAAAATCAGGGCTACTTTTGAGTCTCTGTTTCCAGCTCTTGGTGTCGTTCGGAGACTCACTTCCTGTGTTCATCCGTTGTTATTGCTGGTGGGAGACCTTACCCTACGACCGTTGAACATTCGCAACATTTAATCCTAGCCGATCCGGTACAGGGAGAAGGGCACGAAAGAAAAATGAGAGTGAAAGAGTCTCTAGCCCTCGGACCCTAAGAACGTCGGGGTCGAAAAGGTCATGTGTAAGCAGATAGGAAAGATTAGAGAAAGGGATCCCATCCATGACAGGTTGCAGCAAGGTGAGAATCCAGATATAATACACCGTATGTGCTAAACCCGTCTCCGCCAGGTGTAGAGCCTGGCGGCCCATACTGGTACGCAAAGAGTTGAACACTTTTAACATCCAAGATCGTACTGCGGAAAATAAAGGGAGACAAATTGTTCATCTGAATAGAATTCCAGATGGCAGGTTGCTGTAGAACGTTTGACAATAGTAGCCTATTGGACTAAGAAGTATAGGAAGTCTTGCTGAAGCGAATCTACTGTCTTTGGGACCGGTACAGGCGATTCGCCTATTCCCTGATGGAAGAAGAAGAAGAAGAAGAAGAAGAAGAAGAAGAAGAAGAAGAAGAAGAAGAAGAAGAAGTAGAAGAAGAAGAAGAAGAAGAAGAAGAAGAAGAAGAAGAAGAAGAAGAAGAAGAAGAAGAAGAAGAAGAAGAAGAAGAAGAAGAAGAAGAAGAAGAAGAAGAAGAAGAAGAAGAAGAAGAAGAAGAAGAAGAATTGTTTACTGTTTTATAATTTATATATGTATACATTTTTAAATTATCAATTTAAACTTATTTATCCACTGACCAATCTGAGTATAACCTTGGTTATATAAGTCAGTATGAATTTATTAGGTAAACCGATTAACATGTGGCAAAAAATCTCGAATTTTAAATCTTTTAATTTTTTTAGTATCTCTAGAAGTTTAACAAAATGACCAGAAACTTACCGAAAACGCTATGAAATTGACAATTTTGGGTACTTGTCCAAGAACCTAGAGGACCAGATAAAATAAAGCCCTACTTTTCAAATGATATTCCAAATTATAATACTCTCTCTCTCTATAAAACCTCCAAAACCTGTTTTTTGCCGTCACTGTCTACTTCTTCACAGAATCATTCTTTACAGCTAGAAGTTGTCTTTCCTGTGTTTTGCTTCCCTACTGTATCTCTATGTTTAGTATGTAATCCCCTTGAGGGTTTTTTGATATTACTACTACAGAACGTCGCAGCTAAAGCATATCGTTTCACACATTCTACCGTGGTACGACTTAAGACCTGACTTTTAAAGATCATCACATTTTGAATATATATATATATATATATATATATATATATATTATGTACGTCTATGTTTCTAGTAAAACTTGTATCCGTAGTATGCCAGCCCTTATAGACTGTTTTCCAACAATTACTTTATTGTCTTAACGACCGACATAAGTCAATATATGGCCACATGTTTCTTTGGTTTGGCTTTTCTGTTTATTGTCAATGAATCACAATCCATTACTAATAGTTTAGTGAAGAAGTCACAAGTCAACAAAATTCCTTTCGCTACTCTTGTGACTTGCGTTTCCATGCTTACGCTTGCCGCCGTTCTAACACCAACTATACGCCTATTATAATGGCTTACGAATTACGAATTCCGTTAATAAAATATTTCAGCATTTAGAATTTTTCCACCATATTCATACTGATTACACTCGTATGCATCTCCTAAATACTCTCCACGCAACACTGTCTTGTTCTGAACACTACACCGTTCAACTGTTCTGTTACAAACAGCGGGGATATTGCAACTTTCATTCTAAATTTATTGTTAATTCAAAGTAGATATTTCTGTAGGCAAATGGAACATTATGTAATACTACTTATGAGGTGCGATAGTTGACAGACAGGTCGATTTTTTATCATATTTGTACCATCCATTTGCGCGTCAATTATCTTTATGTTGTCCAAGTATTTCCTATTTGTCCAATGCGATTCAAGAACGCTATTTCTATGCATCCGATTCAGACGCTGAAAAGTATGGCGTAGATTTATTATTTCCATTCCGCTAAACTTTATTCAACAGCGTATACAAATTATAAATTACCTTATTTCAAATCCGTCCTGTGACTTCGTTGCGTTGTTTTTGTTGTTACGCGTTTCGGGAACTATGTCCCATCATCAGACGTATCACTCGGGAAGAGATCGTCAAATATTAAAATTCATAAAAGTACATTATTAAAACATACGTGTTCGGCTAGGTGCGCACCGTGCAACGTTCGGTCGGATACTGAATTCTTGGACTTCGAGTTATTGCCAGGTTGTTTATCTCAAGCAAATGCAACGCGGTGTCGTACAGTGGGTTGGATTTAAAATTCAATTTATCATTCAGTATGCCATCATGGTTGTTCGTGCTGTTATAACTTTTGTATATTTCAAACTCCTCTAATGCGTCCATGTAGCGACCCTTGTTACAGTAATGTAAAGGTATAAGATTAGACCTTAAATCCGTGTAAGTATGGTTGTTTGAAATCAAATGGCGTGCGTAATTTGACTTAATGTTTTCAAGTGAATATATGTTATTTAAATTTTTGCGTGGTGTGTGTTCTTGAAATCTTTTGACGAAAGGTCTCCCTGTCTGGCCAATATAGAAACTATCACAGCCGTTACATATTAACGTCGAACACAAATTGCCAGGATGACGTTGTTACAATTACGCAATGTGTGGCAGGAACACAGCGCAAAAATTCAGCAAGGGACGCTATTCTATATTACAGTCCATATATAAACTGTACGAACGCATAAACTAATAGGCAATGTTGTTAGAAAATTCTTGCTTTTGCCGTTTTTATCAGATTATTATACGTTGATAATTTTATATTCTTAATAAATGTTCTTTCCCACCACGTAGTATACTGTACGATAGACGTAGAATGCAATTCTTTACATAGTATAGTACACTTGTGTAGTGTAATGCAATATCTAGTTCGATTATTTTAATTACAATAAAGTATTAGTTCCCTTAACTTATTAGTTTTGTAACAATTCACTCAGCTGCGACTTTTCTGTTATATTTCATTCCTACCTTCCCTTTCAACAGAAGAAAATGTAATATAAAATTATTTTATTACAGAGTTTGTCAAGAAATGAGAAAAACGTTACTTCATTCTCGAAAGCGCTCTGCAATTCTGCAATATAAAAAGCAAGCGGGACAAACGAGAAAGCGGGTTTCAGTTACTATAATTACATATGAGAGGCTAATAAAAACCGATTCGGAAGAGGATTTTGAGAGATACGCATGCGAAAATGCTTGCTCCTTCTCCTGCTCCTCCTCCTCTATCTCTCTTCCTCCTCCTCCTTTTGTAAGGCGTTTTAAACATGATGATGACGACTCTCAGTGCTACAGCCTCTGCAGCACTCCTCCTCCTCTTTTCCTCTGGTCTTTGCTTGTCTGCGCTACTGACATAATTATATAGTTTTAACCACAAATTATATAAACAATGAAAGCAACTGATGGCACCACTTAATAAAATTACGAGGCTTAACTGGTTTAGACATAACGTTCGCCTGTAGAACACGAGATCAGAAAGAAAAATCACGTTGAAGCATCCAGACGGCCGAAGGAAAAGGGACTGAGCCAAAGTAAAGTTAATAAATCGAGTTGTATATAACCGAAGAAAGATAAGTGTACAAAAATTAGATAATGTTTTTTGCTATGGGACCTTGACTAACGCTGACATGTCGTGGAAGGAGCCAAGGCTCGCGTAGGAGTGTTGTGAAGTTAAGGAGCAGGGGGAGGAAGAGGAGGAGGATAATATACATTTATGTTTTAATGTAAACAAATTCTTCCTATAATAAGACGGCAATAGTTTTATTCCCGTATATTCTTAAATCAAGGATTGTCTGGTTCAGATTGCACTTCCTTCACTTTATCTTCACTTAGCTGGTCATCCGTTCCTGAAGAACCCGAAGCTAATATTTTTAAAGGCTATATTTTCTTACGTAGATCTTAAATAATGTTTCAAAATAACAATTGATTTTCATTATAAATATATATTTTAAAAGGAACACTGCCAGTTTTTACAATTGTTAGAATTTTTTCTAAACACCGGACAAATACATGCTGCGCAGAAAGTCTTTTGTGTCAGACTAAACATATGCAGTTGTGTGAAACTATTTTTATTTGTCATTCGTTTCGCATTTACTCAGTCGAGGTGGATAATAAAGATGTATTGCTTTCCTAACAAGTGCTTAAATTTTCAATACATATAACTTTTTGAATAAGACAAAACTCGGAGTTTTTCCTCTGCTGCAATTTTTTAACCTCGAAGTCCATTAGGCTTCGACAGTGACAACACTGAACCATCGTGTTTAGCACTGAGTAACGCTGGCTTCCATTTGAGTATTAATCAATGCAGTTGTTGTTAATTCTGATTACGGTGAACTACATAAAACAAACAAAATCAATTCAATTATCTCAATGCATTCAACAAATAGTCTGCGTTTTATCGCATAGCACTCAAATGGTGTGAGTGTCCGGGAGCTGTGTGCATGTATGTGTTGTGCGTGCGTGTGTGTGTGTGTGTGTGTTGGCACACGCACGCGCCCGAGTAAGCGAGGGAGACGAAATCTGAGCGCAGTGATGTTGGTATTTATTATAGCTATATGCTTTAAGTTCCTGTAACGAAGCATATAAGATGTACGATAAGGGACTGCCACGATTTCCACTTGTTTCTACAGAGAGACCTAATTTGTAGAAAATAGAGACTATAATACAAAACTTAAATTTTCAACTAAATTCTTTTAGACGCAGATACAGATTAAAAATAAGAAGATGACCGTCATTAAATAAATATTTAGCGATGGAAAATTTAGCGAGGATAGGTCAATAAGTTGAGACACACTGTTTACATTACTTGTGTCGACGTTTCGACAGTGTTTGTTATCGTCACTAGCACATACGAGAAATAATCTAACACATACACAGATCAACTAATTGAGTGAATGTGTTTGTGTGGGGGGGGGGACGAGGCAGTGCGTTTTACATCAGCAAAATAATTACTATGTCACACATTTTACTTAAATCTTTAGCGATGGAAAGTGCAGATATAAACTGTAAACACAATTTTTACATTATTTATGTCTAAGTTTAGGTAATGTTTATTGTCATTATCTGGACTTCAATAATTATAAATTTATACTTGCATCCTAGCTACAAATTTTTCTTGGGTACATCCTAGCTTCAAACCTTCCTGATTAGTGAGTTTTCTATTCTCAATTCCTCCGTAATGTTTTTTTTTCTATGCGACATTCGCATTCTCTTTCTCTCCATATGACCAGTCACATGGCCCCTTAGACTCTCTTTCATTTGACGTTTATTGTACTTATTAATTCAATCATAACCATTTCATGTTGGACGATTCGGTAGTCTCATGGTTATTCCTATACGATAGCTTACCTCTCATTCCTGATACTGTTTTGTCTTTTAAGCGTACAGGATCTTAAACAAAATATCCACTCCTGAGATGTTTTACCTATTTCTTGTATTAATATCCAGTGACTTCTATCATATTGTTACGACGATCTCACTGATCGTCGTATGGTACAGTGGAAAGCAAAATACAAGACACCAATTAAATCACTTATCACTAGCTTGAATTATCACAATTAACAGTTTGTGATCAACAAGGTAGTCTATTGCAACAAATTAAATAAAAATTGTTCACACGCAATAAAAATGTCAACTAACATAAAACACAACTGTACTACAATTGTCCCGCACGATTATAAAACACATTACACTTCGCCACAATACTTCGAACCGTACTGTGTAAATCACCCGACAATAACTGATCTAAGGGCCGCAGGTATGGGCTATTTATAGTCCACAGGGTTCCATAATATGCGTCTTTAACAAACACGTGAAAATTCTACAGAATACTTCAGCGCGGCCAGGGTAGAAACACACATCGTCTTTCCAAGAATCTTCTAGAATGATACCATGCACGAGACGTTCCGCATTATGTAATACTGCCCCGAACGTCAAGCGTCACGTACGCATTACGGCTGAGGCAATAGCTGAGAAAAGAGCAGAACAACGTTCTCCAATGTACCAGAACTTTTCCCGCATTACGTAACGCTATACATCAATATTTTCTACGATGGCTTTTCAATGCCGTATTTTCCATATCCGTAACTTATTTATACTAAAACAGCCCAAATTCATTATATTTTTGAGCAAAATGGCATGAAACCATGTGGATTTAAAATATACCGTAAGACAATAATAGCGGTACTTTTGTTTCTCCTGCACTCAAACGTATTTAATGTGAACACGTACTTGAGAACGTGTGTATTATCATCTGTAAGTAATTTTATATTATTCTTTTCCTTCATTCTACCATTATATAAGTTCCCTTCGACACATTCTTTCAATTCAGAAAGCTCCTAGCCATTGGTATTTCAATTATATATTCGCTTCCATTAAACTAAATTAATGTCTCTTAAGTGCATATACTCATTATACAAGCTGTATTAACCAAACATATGCTGCGTATTGATTAACAATGTTGAAAGCTAACCAAGGAATCGGTAACACTATCAGTTATTTTGTGCCTTCATAGTGATCGCTGCAAAGTCGATGATTCGGTTTTTCTTTCTAGCCTCCATATGAGGAGTCTATGTTTTAATTGCTTACCCTTCTAGATCTATACGTCTTTCCTTCGTCTCTCAAGCAGCTGACTCCTTGGGATTCTCGAGTCACTAAAGTATATTTTTAATTTTTTCGAGATTCAACTTATCCAACTGTAGACTTTTTAAGGTTGCTCCCAGATCAATACGAAATTTCATACTTTTCATGGTGCATCCCATAATCCTTACACTCGTTAAAAGGTCATAAAATAAAAAGTACCTCTCGTTATTTCTGATTAAAGAGTAATTATAGCAATTTTAAGTAACTAATAGACTGAAAAGAGAAAAGAACAGAAGTTGTTTAGTATGTAAAAGTTTGATAAATGACAATAAAGGTTTGATGTTTTTGAGTTGCTAAAGAATACAAAAGAAATGTGTTTTACTTTGTAAACTTTTGTATTTCAGAATAGCAGACTAAAAGTTCTTAAAAAAGAGCCTTTACTGTTTTTCACGAAGTGAATGGAGTTTTTTCTTGATTGTGTCCTGCATAATGTAAATGCACACGGCTGAAATCGCACAAAGCCATACTATTGATCCGCTGAGCAGAGAGAGAATCGTGTAATTGTCAAGTAGCTGGAGCCGAGCTAGAGCTAGCAGCAGCACAGCACATCAGATCAGTATGCAGGAGACTGAGTCGTTTAACAAAACAAGTCGCTAACGAGTCAAACATTGTCTCCAACGCATCCTGATGAGCCTAACCAACCACCCACAGCCCTCTCTGCGCACACACACACACACACATCCCCTCAACATCGTCATAACGCTTCTCGTCCTACCGTGTAATCACTCATTCCACGTTTCAAACTTACATTCAAAAGCACCACCCTCCAGACACGCTAACATTTCCAAAACTTCGGGACGTCAGAAATCAATTACTGCAGAGGAAATTGTATATACCACGCTTCAATTACAGCAGTTATACACAGTATGAACCGCTGAATAAGGTAATCGGAGCGAACTAAAGCCGTGTTAACTTGAAAATCAATGGCCAATAGGTTATACACTATAGGCCTACCTATACAAATTGTTGCCCATTCCTACTGTAGATGCTTGAAAACGTACACAATAACGTTGACGGCAGAACCACTTAACCAGTGTTATTGAGCAACCTTAAAAGTTACTCATACCGTATGCATACAGACACACACACAGACAGGCACACACACACACACACACACACACACACACAAATATGTAGCGCCCGCGCGTGTGTGTGTGATTTGCCTCACATTACGTCTTGCAAGAAATATGTTGTAGAGAATTGTACTCTTCAGCCGTCTACTTTATCGCGGTGTGTTATCTCAGACACTATTTCATTCAAGGCTCAATGGAAGTAGAGGTTGACAAACGTACTTTGATATAATGGTGGTGTCAGAAATTTTAACAGCTGATCTCTATACTGATGATCAAGCACCACATTAAAAACAGTATTTCCAAGGTTTTTAAATAAATCGCAATATATTAGATTCCATAGTATCAGGAAACACAATAAATGCATACTATTGTTGTTTACATAAATATTGTAACTAAACGTGAATGCTGTGGTTACAAATTCTTCAATCTGTTCTCGTCTTCCTTTCCTTTTAATTTAAGCCCCACTGTTGAGCTGTCCAAATTGTAACTAAACCTGTGTTATCGTGTTAAAGTATTGGTGTAGTGTTACAAAAATATATTAAATATGTGTTCGTGTAAGAAAATTGTTTGTTTAAAAAAATTTTATAATTAAAAAAAAATTTTTTTTTCTTTATATTGATTAATTAATTAGAAACAATTAACATTGATGTTCGTGAAGTTCCAAAACGTCTCTCACTTGTTTAAAAAAAATTATAAGCTTTTCTGTACTTTTTAAGAAACTCCAACCACTTATAGGATTGTCTCCAGATACAATCGATCTTTGTTTACTTTCAGTTTTGGAGGTTATCTTCCTTCAAAGTGGTGAAATTCTTGTAGTAGATGTTGTTTAAATTATAGTATGTGTAAATTGCTATGTTTAGAAAAGAAAGAACTGTTTTAAGAGGAAAAGTATAAATTATTTTATTAACAGTTGTTTATAAAGACTCTTGTCGATTTTAAAATCGACTCTCAGGGTATCGAATGTTACAAGTTTTTATATAAAATACAATAAGGTTCTTTTAACAGCTATTCATTGGTAAAGTCAGAGAAATCGGGCAAAGATTAAAAAAGTATAACGTCACAAGAATAATTCTTAATAATAAAGTACATATATTCAATTGAAAAGATTAAAATATAGAAATATTTTGCGAACCGTGTCGCCGACAAACTAGGAGGCACTGTTTAGTTGAGCGGTGACGAAAAGTAATGGCCGCCGTCAAGGTTGTCAATCGTCCCTTCGTAGATTTGGCGTTCCAAAAAAGATATTTTCTTGCCGAATTCACGTCCTGGTGTCTGCAAATCTTCCTTCTGTTGTTGGTGTAGTGTCTCTTGTTAAGTTTCTGTGTTGTATTTTGAAAAGTGGTGTATTTATAAGTCTGGTTCACTTTTGTCGATCAAGCACATTTGATGGTTATGTTATATACTGTTTTATGGTGTTTAAAATGTTATTTAACTGTCGTTTCGTGCTATACAATGTTAGTTAGTCTTTTGTAAGTGTTTATGTCACTGTGCCGATGTTGTGAAATGTTTTTTGTCGCCACTCGCGATTTTTAAATTCGTATCATACAATTACTCGCCATTACGGTACTAGAAACTAGGTTAAATCGTTTTAATTGCTCGTGTCAAGTGTCCCGTACAACGTTCAATAATTAACTCTCTACTTCCTTCACTTTCGACTAAAATCTTAGCCAATGCAATATTATTCCTTACATTGTTCGAATTTTACTTTGAATCCTGTGCATGTATTAAAGTTACATTATATAACTGCTTAAACTTTGGTTATTATTCAAATTTATTAGCTAGTTGTTACTTAATTTTATCCTTCAGTTCATTCGGCGTATTTTGATATCGAATAATGCCGTTTTATTATGTTTTTAATCTAAAATTGGTAATTTTACCTTCATTTTGTATCTTGTAAATTTTCAAAATCAGCTTCCTGTCAATATCCAAATTCTGCCATTTTTAAGTTATATTTATGATTATTAATCTCATATTGTAATAAAAGGTTTATATTCTCTTAATCTCTTGCAATTATATGAATTGGTTAAGTTTTAAAATATTATGTTGGAATATATGAATTCCCTCTCCAAATTTTTGAGTTCTGTCATTTCCATTTTTATTTATAATCCTGGCTATAATTTTACAAAATCTTTCTAAGTTGTATTTCTAATTATATGGCTTTGTTTCTGGTTTATGTTATCTAAATCCCTTCAGTTTAAATGTATTTAAGTACTTAGTTTCTCAGTTTAAATGATGTTTAGTTTTCATCATTTTGCCTAGATTCTTAACAATTTTTCCATACAAATTTTTATATAAACAATACATATTTAGTTATACCCTCTCTGACTTTTTAACATTGTAATATACCTTAAACATTTTTTTCTATTAAACATAATAACAATTAGTATCTGTTTCAATACTATAAACAGATAAGAAATAATTTTAAATAATGGTTGTCTTCAACAAATTAGACATTTTTTATAAACAAAGCTTAATACTAATACAGAAATATTATTTACAAAGAATGTTTTTTCCCATCTAACATCTTATTTAATTATTACTATCAATACAAGTAATAAACGTTTTTACAATGGGATGTTAGTGGTTCTAAACTTGTTTAACTGTCCTTATCACTAATACATTTTTAAAATTCTTATTTTATATTCACAAAACCTTATTCCTATATTCTTATTTACTATTTCTTATATTAAATTGAATTATGCAGTTTTTAAACTGTTTTTAATATGGTTTAGGGTAATTGTACCCTGTCACTTTGTGTTTTAATACTGTGTCTGCTTCTGTTTTTACTCATCATTTACATAAATGTCATTTCAAACAGATTGACAGCTTGATATTATTACATGTATTATATTCACCTTGTACAAATCATAAGTCACTCAAAGTTGTATTTTTCATTATTTACACAGTTTGTGAATGCCAAGGATGAAACATAAGGTTTATTTTTTATAATACACAAACTAGCACTGGTTCACTTTACACTTCTTGATGCTATTTCTAAATAGTCATTTAGTCTTATTAACATCAAGAAATTTGTGGGTTACAATGAAGATTTGTTCTTTGGGTATTATATTATTGTTTCACTTTGGTCCACTGGCAACTCTTACTCTATACACTTTTATTCTTAATTTTATTGTACATGTGGTTTCTTTTCATGAATACTTCGTTATACTTTTATTATTATGGTTTTTATTTATTTTGGGATATGGGGATATGGGTGTTTTTTATAAGAGCATTCCTTCTTCTTCTGGATGCTGTCTTCTTCTTCTTTCTTCAATGATGTCTTCTTTTCTTCTGGCTTCTTTGAATTGTATGTTCTTCATCTTCTTCTGGATGCCATCGGGTTTCTTGGGGTTACTTCTTCATCTACTCTTCTGGTTTCTTTAAATACATCACCTTTTATGGTGGATCTTGCCTTGTTCTGGGTTCCTTTTTTATTTATTCCTCATCTTCGTTGTGGGTTTAGTAATACTCTGGGTTGCTTCATTATGTACTCCTTACCTTCCTGGGTTATATTTTTAAACCTTGAATTATTAAACTGGTTTTGATGATTCATCACTAGTAACATTTCTTTTATTTGAACTTAAACTTTTAATATCAATTATTGTTCTGCACGATTGTTCTGAATTAATTCTTTATATTCTAATGCTTTCTTCGGATTTAATGTTATTATCTTATATTATTTTAATGATCAATGCCATTCATTATTATGTGTTTATCTGTCACGCTACAATATATGTATCTCCAGTTCATTGTCATATCGCTGTGTGCCCACTGCTAAGCGAGTACCTCCAGAGTCGTGACTTCGTAAACAATTTCGTAGGACTTTAACATCTCAGCACTGCATTTTGCAAGGGGCCAACGAGCTGTCATTGTAGCCTCCAATCTCTCTCTCTCTCTCTCTATCTCTATCTATCTCTATCTATCTAGTTGTCTCTCTATCTATCTTTCTATCTATCTATTATCTATCTTCCTCTCCCTCTCCCTCTCCCTCTCTCACTCTTTTGTATAACATTTGTTGTTAATCTTACGGATAGTGGTCCTTGTCTTAGTTGTTTTTTGACCTCCATGAAGGTTGTTTCTGTTACTCGGTTTCAGCACAGTCCCACTTGTCATCATCTGCCTTCTTTGGACCACTGGGTGATACGATGGAATCAAGCGTGAAGCTGAGGTGACTGCATACACTCTTGAAGGTTATTTTAGAAGGGCCAATGCAGATTGGAATATGAAAAATGACGCATGTTTCGGCCCGTAGAATTGAAGACACAAAGTTGAGTTTTCCTTAGGTAGGAAGTTGGAGTCATGGGTAGGAAGACCTTGGAAAATTTCTGGCACATCTGCCCCGATCGAGATATAACAGACAACATGAGCTTGATTTTGAATAGGGCCTGGTATCCAAGATACCAGCCACTGAGAGGTTCTTCGATCGTTACCGAACTTCCGTTGCTTGTACACCAAGCAACGCGATTAAGTCGAGTTCGTGGTCAATAAGGTGGCAAGGATCAGATAATTTTCACGGCCAGAGTAAACTTAGCTGTCCACATTTACCCGTACAAATATATGGTTTGTCTAAAATAACTTTTTCTTGTACCATGCCAATCATCGCTCAGATGTAGTCTAAATTAAATACGTCATATCTACAACTAATACAGAGACGTTTCACCATAAAGACGGTTCACCATACGAACACTATTATAATGTTTCTAACTTCAGGTGTTATTTTATCGTCGTCGTCTTCCTTTACGGCGTAGGCTAGTAGCCTGTTCCAGTCTCAGTGGAATTAATCCAACCATCGTTTACGGGATCTTCCCACACTTGCTCTTCTCCCTTGGATGATAGTGAAGGGCTCTTCTTGAAAATCTAGTTGGATCCATTGTCTCTACGTGTAACCGCCACTCCTTTTCGTTAAAAGAAATTTTCTCATTTAAGCTTTCAGCTGTCAACAATATGATCATTTCTGGTAAGATCTCTCCTGGTACAACACTTTACAGCCCTCAAAAACCTTATATCCGCTCCTTGTATTCTGGATATATCTTTGGCCTTTCTAATCCATGTCTCACTACCATACAGCAGTTGAGGTGTAGCCATTACATTATAATATTTTATTTGCGTCTCTTGCTTGTCTTCTTTTTTACGTATTTAATTATACATCCACAAAGCGACTGGAAGAGACTAATTTTGCTTTCAACCTCCTTATCATGTTGATATGTAATGCTGCACCTTAGAGTCTTGAAATCTTTTACCTGTTCTATTGGCGAGTCGTGTGTGACAATCTTTGTTCTAATATGATTTGCCCCAGAAAAAATACATAATTTTGTTTTAGATAAGAAAGTTGTTTGATTGTGCTGTGCTGTTATTTTATTCTCGTTTTAATTTTGAGTGACCGTTTTAGAATTTTTAAATTTTATGTCTTTCAGCACTCGTTTAAATAACTTGTTACACGGAAGTGGTTTGACCTAAAGGAATCATACCAAAAAGTAAATCGCTTAAGAGATTAATTAAAATATTTCTATACAAAAAGGGAGCAAACTTCCCATAAAAATGATACAAAACACAGTGTGCGAGAGAAACAGAGATAGGGTAACACTAATTGCCGCCGCTTTTCTGTTCATCAATTTTACAACGATTACATTAAGCTTGTGGCGAATTAAGTTATTCCGCGGCGTTCTTAACGTTAATTAAGGGAACACAGAGAGAAAGAGTAGCGTCGGTTGATACCTCCTGTGACTGGGTATCCCCCTTCCTCCTGTCGGCCGGCTGGCGGGTTACTGGTTAAGGTTTAGCTGGTGCGTACCGACCGGAAAATATGTACGCTGCACGTGTCGCGTCGCGGTTACGCTCAGTGTTTTGCCGGCGTAATTACGCTGCACGAATATTAAATACGGCTTTATGCGAGCAACAGCTTGTTTAACGCCGGCACCAGGACTCTTTATTTTGGCTCATCAAGTTCAGCTACTTGTTCGGACTTTATTATAAGAACCTACTCCACTGGGGAAGTAGTTAGCAGCATAGTCAATTTCTTTTTATTTTATTCTCATATCTATCAAACCTACTTAAGTACAATACACAATAGATAGAGTACGCTCACACATACATATAAAATAATAATAACTATTATTAGTATTAGTATTCTAATTTTAAAATTATTGATTAAGATTTGGCTTGCTAGAACTAGCTTCCTTACACTGTTTATTTAGGATGCCAAGTTAACTCCGAGGGGGGAACGACAGAAAAAATAAAGCGGAGAATCACCTTAGCTAATAGGTGCTTCTTTGGTCTCAGACCCCTGTTTCAGACCAGAACAATTGCCAGGAGCATCAAGCTGCTTCTGTGTGAAACACTGATCCGCCCAGTTGTCGCTTATGGTTCTGAGGCCTGGACCATTTCTAGAAAGTCTGAGTCAAGCCTGCTGGTTCATGAATGCAATATCCTCCGCAGTATTTTTGGTACAAAATGTGTGGGAGGTGAATGGAGGAAAAGGGGCAACCAAGAACTGAACATTCTACTAAAGAACCAGATATTGTGACAGTTATAAAACTTGGTAGACCCAGGTGGGCTGGACATGTGATCAGAATGGGAAAGAATAAAATACCCAGAAAGGCACTCACAGGCATTAGGAGAGTTGGTAGACCCAAACTATGTTGGAAATACGGTGGGATTTATGGTACTCGCCATATCCTTGGGACTCGGGCTGGAGAGCAGATGCACTTGACCGAGAAAACTGGCGGAGGCTGTTAAAGGAGGCCTTGACTCAGTAATGGGTTGTCGCGCCGCTGAAGAAGAAGAAGAAGAAGAAGAAGAACTACCTTCCTAATATCGTGGATAAAGAATAATGAATATATTGGTATTTTAGTTAATCGGAAATCTAATCGAAAGACAAAACTATTGGTTTTTAGCTTTATCATTTATCACAAACATATGGGGGGGGGAAGGATGCTAGTTGTAACTGGCTGCAGAGTCGTTAGCTGATATTTAAATAGTACATCATAGGTAGCCTTATAAAAGGATGTTCAGTGAGATTTCAGTTCTTGCACTTCTTTTAACTACGTTCTGTTGCCTAATTCCGTGTTAGATGTCATTACTAGAGATGATATTACTACAGAATATACATAAATCGTATTCTGAAGACAATGCAATAAATCACTAAACGCGAGTCAAATCCTTGGTTACAATACTCATCCTGTAAATAAATAAGACTCCTTATATTTCTATAATTAGACTCACACTATTGTTACGCTCAGCTCCTCAAAATTATTTCAACTATACAGCGTAAACAATAAGAGTCAAAAAATTAATTCGATCAGCACTTCGTAACCTTTAACGGCACTTTAATAACGCTTCACTTATATCGACTCTAATAGCTGTAAAACAGTTCGCAGAACTCCCTGATTAAACGGCTGCTTCCTGTATAAGTACACGCAATCGCTATGAAAACGGATGTAAAAACGCGACAACAGAGAAATCACTAGATTTGTTTCTCTTTCATTTTGGTCCATTGTAGAGTTTTCATGACAAATCGTGATACCCCTAGTTACACATAGCGTTTGTGTGTAATGAATTGTAAATTGCCCATCGGCTTTTATAATAATCAGGCATCATTTACACGTGTTATTTATATCCAAGTTTAAATACATATGTGCCTGTATCTTATATACACCTTACGTATGTGCGTGTGTGTATGTGTGTGCGTGCGCCGGCGTCGAAATACAATATGTTTTAAACACACTAAGAAATCCAAACCAAACAAAAATCAAATTTTCTTAATCAGTGAACATGTGACTTTGTGAGCGTGCTAGAAGTAAGAGCACGGTTCTCACACAGACCACAAGTAAAATCATTATTGGTCAACTAACATGTCGTATCATAACATAAAATGAATGTTAATTATAACTATGTCATCCTAGAATGACTTTATTAAGTACGTTAAACGATTGATAGTCAATCCAAAAAATTTAATTAACCTTAGTTTTACATAAGGATAATATACTCGTACACAAGGCTTAGTAAGACGTAGTCATCATACTATGTATTAATTAATATTTAATTTTCGAATTATGCATCAAGTGTGGGTTTCGCAGCAAGCGGTTGATAAACGGTAAATAATTAATTTTGAAAACGCGCGTAGGCGGGCGTATGTAATTTGAATTTTATTAGAATGCACAAATATAATAGCTAACGGAATGCTCTATTGTGAGGTGTTAACGCAGGCAATTCAGCCTGTTTGTGCGTGTATATATATATGCCTATGTGTTGTAATCCCGACACGAGACGAAACACAGGCTAATTGCTGTGTTGGAATTTAATAAGACTCTGTCTGCTTCTCCACGCTTTTCTCTTTCATAGACTCACTCCCCTCCCCCACCCCGTGTGAAGCACCCCCAGCAGGCAATTAGTGGGTAGCCCGCGAGATTAATTAGTAGCGCACCCTGTCACACTGATAAGATACGTATCTGTCACACTCCGCGTTTTACCACATGATTAATAAGTAAGTAACACAGTATACTCTGGGATCATCCGGATCACCTTATCGCGTTCAACCCTTACGGATTAAGGTCTTCCGTAGGGAAACGAGTACTGTGGGAAACTGTTACAGCGTTCTTTAGAACCATGTTTTCGCTCGCTTATTGCTTGAACTGTTACACTCAGCGCTTAGAATCGCTTAATATACAGTATACTACGCTGTCTTAAGTTTTGCAATATTTAATGTGTGATATGTACAATTCATGTTGAGTTTATAACAGCTTATCGGAGATGTACTTTTTGTTCAAAATCCTTTGATGAAATTTTAAAGATTCTGTTAACTTTGATGTTTATTATTTGTTACTAATAGACCCAAAAACATTAAATAACATATGAGAGTAAGGAAATGCGAGAACAGTTTTTTTTATAAGTTAAACTTTGGGGATTAAAACGTGAATTATTCCCACAGAAATGAAACAAATTGACAAATGAAGCCTCTAGGACAAAGAATAATTAATTATTTTCAAAGATTGGAGTGAACGTAAGGAAATTGCAAGTCTCAAAAGACTAAAAAGTCGGTGAATAGCAAGTAAAATATGTTTTAGTGTAATTCTTTAGTGCTGTACACAAACATTCCTATAGAGATAAATTTGTAAGTGTGAGTAAGCCTTTAACCATCTGCATCTTGTTAAAATATCAAACGACGTTTGGTTTGTTTACCTGATGTAAAAATAAATGTATACGTTGCTTTAAAAACCAATACAAACCGCAGCTTAGCTTGATGACTTGGTTCTAGTCTGCAGAAATGAAACGATTTTCAAAGAGATGACTTTACAAAAACTTGGCAGAACGCAGTAGAAACGTGCTAAGATAATGTAAACAGAAACCAAGTACATGGAAATTAGGAGAAACAACCTAGACAGTGACAATTGCTTGTTTTCTTCTTGGAACACATGACCAAAGTGACAACTTCAGTGTCGATTGAGGTGTAAACTGATTAAATGTGTAAAATGTTGCTCGTATGTAAATATCTGGAGTAAGAGATATTTTGCTATAAAGAATTAAGTTTAAAGTAAGAGTGAACGGTTAATTAAATGAGACGACAGCACAGTAGTGTTTATATGTTTTTTGTTATAAGAAAACGATATTTACAATGAACATAAATAGAATTATATCACACGTCGAATTCTTTTAAGTATACATGTATATATATATATACAAACGATATGTAATAAATAACTTTTTCATTTTAACAATATGATTTACAAATGTTCAAGTATGACTGGCTACTGACAACTAATCACATGTTACATTAAAAACAATAATTAACAGCGTGTTTATTAAGTGCAACTAAAATCACAGCGGTTATCTCTAACAACTTCTTTTCTGGTAGTTAATAAGATGTACATGAAGTTATGGCATTACTTAACTTTATGTAAAATTCGTTTCGCATTTTTAATAATGTAAATGCAGTAGGCCTAATGTGTTTACACTAAAAATATATTCTTCAGTTAGAACACTGCAAGACAAGGGGAATAATTAAGCTAAATCTTTTAAAGAACTTTAAACTTTATATTTTCTTTTTATACTTTTGTATTTACACCTTCCTACAAAATCTCCAGACAACCAAACTATTTACACCAATTTTAGCATGTATGTATTACATAAAACGTTGGCATACCAGACTACACGGATTAGTAATACTAAGTGCACAGTTGAGTATTCAGCTTTAATGTGTTCATATTTATCGATGCTACTTAACGGACAAAACTTAATCAGTTACACACGTGGACAATATATGCGTCTCAACAAACCTAGTTGAATCAATGTCAACTAGCAGAATTTCCGAACGTGAACGGACCCGAGACGTGTAAGGAAAGCTGAAGTTACCAATATTATGAACTTGATATCGTTGTCACAACTCTTAGAATATTGTTTGTTCAATAAAAAATTAATATTACATCAGCTAATTTAAATAATTTATATATACCCATCAAAGCTTTTATACTACATACTGTACAAAGAGTAACATTAATTTCGCCAAGGAATTTGAAATTTCAAAATTATTAAATGCATTTAACTAGTCCCTTAACGTGTATCGACCACGATAATAGTTTGATCGACTTAGTTTTATCCACTTAGTAGTCGTGAACAGTTTGTGCCCTATAAGACTAGTAGATTTCTTATGTGAACAATGTGAGTATTGACCTCCAAACTGTTCCATGAGTCCATAAACTTTATTCCACAAGAATAAAGTTTGATGTTTTATTTACCACAACATATTTGTCACACTAAAATATAGGTGTACCTGATTTTAAATTGTTTTTATGATTTAAACAATTGGAAATTTGTGTAAATATGTCAGGCTAATAGTTAGTTAGGTACAAGTAAATGATTTCAAAAGTATTCAGCTCGATTTACACAGTTTGATTACATTTTCTTTTATCATAAATAAAATCATTGTTTATATTTACATTATTCTTGTAATGGTATTTAAATTTTGCGTATACTCAAATTTTTTTAAATATTACGCTTTGTTTAAAGCACACATATTTGTGGTAGCGGGGAAATTTTGGGTAGCTATGTTTAACAAGAAGTTTGATTGACCTGGCAACACTACCTTTTTCGTCTTATCTATTTCGTTACACGTTGAATCAGTTTATTTGCCTAGGTGTACGGGAGTGAACCGGGCACCATAGTGACGTACATAAAGTTTTCACTTCAACAACGACAATAACAATCTTGTGAGAGAAAATTTTAATTTTGGCCATATACGAAACTTTTATTACTTGTAGACAGTTTAATAAAATGAACACTGCGAAAAGGGAAAAAACCTGAATTCAATGTGGAACTAGGTGCTCTTATGGGTAAAAATTGTTAACTTATAGCGCCTGTTAAGTAAAAGTATTAAACGTAAATTATAAAGGAGCCTAATGTGTGCTGTGGTAACTTATGGTAGTGAAACCTGAATCTTGAACAATGCTGATTAACACCTGTTACGAATACTTGAAAGAAAAACCTAAGAAAACTGAACGAGTTAATGCGAAGGGTAGGTGGTTCTTAATGAATCATGATGAAGCCTAAGTTGAGACAGGTCAAATAGAATAAACACAACACAAGATTTGTTGAAAAAACGAATCAATGACCCGTGATAAGGAAGATCTTAGATTGCCAAAAATTGAAAAGTGAAGGTTAGGAAGACCACGGAAGGAGAGGAATAAAACTCCCCTAAACTTTCATACTTATAACTTTTTCACTTTAGGTAAAATACACTTGTTGCCAGAAAATTAGATAGTACTGTAAAGGTACATGAAAAAAGTATACATAGCGAAGGGTCGTAGAGAGAGGACCAGAGAAAAGCTACCGATGTGGGAGATATAAAAACAAAATCTTTTAATAAGGTTGAAAAAGATCATGAACATAATATGTACTGAACGTGGCATGATCAGACGTAACCAGTCATGTCAAGAACGCGGACATCATGTTGGTATTATAAGTAATGTGTAACAATTCAGCTACAGATAATTCCAGAAACACTTCATTGCAAATATATATTCCTCCAACAACGGACAATTTATATTCATGTTTAGTACTGAGGAATAGGGCAAACGAAGATTGTTGTGTCGATTCATCAAAATTAAAAAAACTCGTTCTACTCCTTATAACGTTTACGTGGTATTATTATAGGACGAAAAGTTTGTTTATTATCAACACAAAAAGGGAAGCTTTTTAGATTGATAGGTGTAACTTAAGTGGGACAGTATACATCACGCTAATTCAAATGATAAAGGAATAGTTAAAAAATGATCAGCAAGGAAGCCACGAGGGAGTAGACGTTGAAAAGCGAAAGACGATACGGAAAAGTCACGAGAAAACTGGAAAAAAGGAAAATCGATTTCTTTACCACAGTTTAGTAGTAAATAAAATGAGTCTTATGTAGCTCTATTCGAAAGAGAGTACATGCTTTATTCTCATGGGCCTCAATAGAGTTTTGGAACGTATACAAAACTAAGTGCATTTAAACATACATAACGATTATTGTAGAATACTCTTCTTTAAATAAGCGGTAGTACATGGAATTATTAAAAATGCAACAGAAAAACGATTTTTCTGTAAGAGGCTTATAGGAACCACAAATCCGGAAGTCATTCGATAAACGGAAATGAGGTTTTATCTGTTGCACCCAACAAGGGTTGTAAACTTTGTTAATTATTCAGTGATGCCAATTACAGGTACAGCTTAGTATTCTAGTTTCCTGCTCCTTTAAAACCATACACCAACATCCTGCATTACCATATTTAACCCATGCTACCATAAAAGTAAAACTTTCTTTTCTCGTAATTATTATTTTTCTGAATGCGTAGATTCAGTATTTGTATACAGATGTCACAAATTAAAATCCATTAAACCACCGATTTTCTATAATCTATTACTAGTCTCATCTTTATTAGAGTAGTCAGCAGAAAGTGATTATACGTCAGTGGAATATTACTCTGTAATGAGATAAGAAATGTTAAACGATGAAATTCTGTATGCACGATGAAATTAAAGCTATTATCAAGTTGCCAGTAACGTAGGATAGTATGACTTTACTATTTTCAATTGGCATACTATAGCCACCTGTACAACGCTATCCATGTGTTTTCAATGAGGTTAATTTTGATCTAGCAGTTTCCAGCTAATACAAGTAACGCTATGTTTGTAAACAAAGTGGTAGTACGGTCACCATATAGCCTAAGCTTGTTTGCATAACTACGAACAGTAATTATGAAACCCCGTGGATGTAAACATTAAATTTCAGAATCTACCTATCGCTAGTCTGAACTAGGAAAATTATAAAAGAACTTCGAGTGTAGACAAGTAATATTACTGAAGTAATATAGTAATTTTTACCGTATGTCATTGTAATCTCCTTGAAATAATGTGATAACAAGAACACGGTTAAACAAACCAACTCGGTTTTTTTTATGACCTCAGACAATCGCTTAAGTAATCGCACCACAATCCCACTGAATTAATTAACTAAGACCATTATTGTTACTTTCAAGATATTATTAAGGCCTGTAACACAGCAGTGCAACTATAAACAATAAACAACGTGCAGTTCTAATTGTATAATATATATTGTGTTTATAAATATGGTTACGTTTGTTTACGTTATGTTTATATGTTGTTATATATAGGTCATTATATAATTGTATTGTAATATATTGTATATTATATTATTACGCTGATGAATAGTACTACATCACTGAGTGCGTAGTGATTTGGGCACACGCCACGCGTGAGACTGTTCCAGAGGTTTACAGGTCATTCTATGGTAGAAATTAGAATTACGTAACGTTGTTGACTGTTCTAGGTCACGCGAGACGTCGATATCCCTTCCACTCGACTACGCTAACGGCCTGACTACAATGCAAGGCGAGGAGATACAGTACAAATACTGGATTCGAATCGGCCCAGTTCAATTACAGCTGGCGAATTATTCAGTGCAGTCGAGCGATTGTTGCGGATTAGCGGAAAATGATCATTGTGTTAAATAGTGTAAAACTGTAGAAGATGATTTTTATTATTCTGTGTTGGACAAATTTAATTTTAATTATTCTGGAATAGTGCTTTGTTGATTTATAACTGCTGTGTGTGTCTAATTAAAGTTTGCATACAGTAATTTAATTGGTGTCTGTTACTCTGTTTCCACTGAATAATTTAACGATCGGTGTGACCTACGTAAGAATATTATAAATGTTTAATGTCAACATCTATCTCACTACATAATAGTTTTTTAACAGATTTTCAGAAGTTAGTATAAACATAATATTATAATGCTCAATTAATATTGTAACATCCAAAATGTTCCATAACAATAATGAACACCAGAAGGGCGAATAATACCAAAAGAACTATAAATGAGTAAACAGAAAGAATGTAACAGTGAAAATAATAAACCAACAAGGAATAAAAGAAGAAAAGGAATTCAAGTAAACAGTGATGAATCCACGACATGTACTAAATGCACTACAACTTAAATAAACTGAATAACAAAGACAAAATGACAAGACCAGTTTCCCACATAAACTGTCAAGTGAGCCCAATAAAAACTTTTGATAAATAAAATCAAACAGTATAAACAAAATAACAACTGACTTGAATAGTATTGAGCTATATATTATGAATAGATAACAGCATATTAGCTGATATAAGTAGAACAATGATATAGAAAAGACAAATATAATGTACTATGCTAGAGGTAGCCACAGAACTGTAAAAGATAAAATGAAAACCAAATCTGTGTTATTATAAATTAAGAATAACTATAAATGTAAGCACTAAATGTGTTTAGGTAACTTCATAACTGAGTAATATGTGTACAAAAGATAATAATAGTCAGGGAACAAACATTGTAATATGATGATAACAGATCCTGAATGACCAATTTAAATCAATAAAATGAGAGTTAAATAGAAACCCTATAATGCAGTAGAATCATGACTATAATGAATAGAATGTAAGTTACCACCACATGGGTGATATTATACAAATGAGAAATGAGAAGGACATGTTAAAATATAAATAGTAAATTATGAAAGTTTATGTTAGTGAATCAACATAATTAGACAGATAATTAATATTGTTCAGCTGAATGCAGCAATTATATATAATAAGGTATTCCTTTTAATAATTTAATCATGTTCAAAGTAGAAAGTAAGAATAATTAAACAAATATTAGAAAAATGTTAATAGTCGGATTTGCCATTGTTAGCAGAGGACGCTTGTAACCAATGTCCTAGTAAGTTTAAATCAATGAAATATTAATGAAAACTGTGTTTAAACTGGCATCAAGGCATATCAAAATAAATATAAATAAATAAGCTGTAAAATGATAGTAATAGAATCCGAAATGGAGTTGTAATAGTTAAGCTATTAACGTTAGCATCATAAAATTGGTGAATTACGATTGAATACGAAGAATACTATCAACATTGAAATTAGACGCCAAAATACAGATATGTAATGCCTATTAATAGAATTACGTCATCATGACCATAATTTCGGACCAATCACGAACGAGTTTAGTAAGACCTACGGCGCTCAAAGCGGCCTGATGAGAAAACTATATAAACGAGGATCATTGTAAACACAGAAGCATTTTGCCAAAATTCACTCAACCAGCAACAACAAATCCATAACAAATAATCATCATAATTTTATAAACCAACGATGGAGAAGAAGTGTAATTCAATCTGTGCATCGAAAACAGTAGTGACCTTTAACCAGTAGTGCGTGTGTATGAACGAGGTTAACTATCAACATAACCAAAAAGCAGTAGCTTATTCAAGAAATAAATTAACTCGTTCCAGTGCGAATATTAGTGAAGTAAAAAAGCGATCATATAATCAGATCGTTAAAGTGTTCATAAATTAATCATTACGATTAATCAACAGGTAGTACAGTGCTCATAATTACTTGTCTACATTTTAGCAAATAACAGTATAACATAATACACGATTGTACTGACGCAAAAAACAATAAGACTATAAGTAGAGAACACTGTATCAAAGTTATTTAGAGGAATTAACATATTCCGACTTAAGATTATATATGTTAACGTTTTTATAACTGAACTCAATTTTAGTCAGAACAAACGAACTTTTCGTTCATTAACTTTCAATTAGTAAAGGTGTCTAACCTAACCATATAATATCATAATAGTATTTTGAAATTAAGTGGCGTTCTATTCTGTAGCTTAAACGAAGCCACCCTTGAGATAAATAACTTTAATAAATAATTTATCAATCATAATTAGAGTTTTCATTGTTAACTAAACTGAACTAGGGAAAGTAAAGGAACCGGACGATTTGTGATCCGTTAATTGTTATCTAATGAATGTATTTAATTGAAATTATTCAATAACGAATAATAAATACCAGTATTGTACAGCAACAACATTTGTCAATAGTTATTTCAACTAATAATTGGTAATCAGTATTACTAATCACTGAGGTGCATTTGATAGTAAGTAAACAAGCAGAAGTTTAAGGCGTGATCTCAATCTGACTATTTGATCATTTATTGAGTAATTAAATATCAGAATTAACTATCAATTTATTCAGAAGAATTCTTTTTATGGGACATTTCTATCGAAAACCCATATGGCGCCCAAATAAAAATTAAAATTGTTTATAAAAGCTTTTACAGCATTAATAGACTGCTCAATCAAAAGCTTGACAGTTTATTAACCACATGTGAACAACTGAACGTCCAGTACTTCATCACAGGTACGTGAAAGTTTAATTTATGTATAATAGTCTTGTCAAGACAATACACTGACATACACAGACGACACTTTTAAACAGGAGAGTGAACTAACAACCAGAGATCTACGACCTTGTGTACATTCATCAACGGATCTACAATTAAATATTTACTCGTAAAAATCTAAACGTATTTACTAAACAACTTCAAGAGTAAGTAAACAGATTTATTTATATTGGATTCAATACAAAAAAAGTTGAATTGGATTGAATAAATCACTAAACCGAAACACTAATAATAACAAACCAAAAGGCTTAAAATAATAATTATTACACCGGAGCCACGTTTCTTACATAATTGACGCCAGCAACGTGTGGCTTTTACCTAGTACAAACAGATTTCTTATAATATGTATGTCTCAATACTTACATGATTTTATATGTTTATGCCCAACATAAACATAATATACACAAAGTAGGTCTACATCTACTGCAGTGATATAATTGCCATTTTCTGAACAGATGTGAATGGAACAGCTAGGTGTTAAATAACATACGTAGTATTACTACAAGCCTGCAGAAGACTGCACTACTATGCTAATTAGTAAGACTGAAATACAAAAATGTATAATTGGTACAAAGGTAATAATGTTTTATAATTTTTAGGAACATCAGTAAGGGATACCTGCTCTTACTTACTAATTTGCATTCTTGTTTGCCCTTTCGGTTTAACATTAGCCAAGTTTATTTTAATTCCTTCCACACAGAGATACAAAAATATTAATCATTACATGTTAATTATTAATATTAAGTTATGCAGTCTGCTTTTAATAATCCAAAGTACAATATACGAGACTATCAATATGGACATCGGATTCTGAAAGTAGACTTAACGAAATTACGGTAGCTGTGTTAATCTTCCCTAAGGGAGAGGGCAAAAATTTTAAGATTAATAGAGAACATTTTCGTCGTAGAATGAGATCAAATTAAAGTATGGGATATTATAATAAACTAAATTAGCAGGACGTATAAATTTTTACGAACTAAAAAATTTGTGTACCGCCAGCTGATGAATATTATATTGCATTCAGAGGAATACTATATTCAGAGTTCTGCTACTTTCTGCTTTCAACGTTAAAATATGTTTTATCTATTTTTTCAGTTTTAGACAAAAGTAAAACCGCCTGTACTATCAAGCTTATCTTACAATAAAAATAACATTTATAATTCTTAATACTACACTATTATTATGCCGTACTAATTACCGCTTCCACTTCTTTCGCAATAAGTTCCGTCGTTATACATTGTATTATATTAGTGTATAATTTGCTGTATGTAACATTCTTAATCATTCGTTTAACTTACTAATATTATTACATATACAGTACAACATACACACTTTGTATGTTTAACTTTATCTTATGTTTTCACTTTGTCACATCTTATCTGACTTAAATTTATGACTTGGTATCATAGATAACATAACCGTATCATATCACAACAGGTTTTTTGACGACATTGTGTTCACAGTATATTCACAGCGGTTTAGACAATCACAAATGTTCAATGATGTAGTAGTTCTGTGACTAATCATTTATAGCTACACTGTCAGTTTCTTACTTAAAATTCTCTTCTTTACTTTTTAAAATTTAAGACTCAATTATTAGCTAAAACTACCTATAATTCTTTACCAATACGATCGTATTCCAATTCTACAAATTATAGTTATTACAGAAATTAAAACATTTAAAAAAAACGTTTTTAATGTACTGTCACTTTTTCCGACTGTACGAAATATGCATAAATTAAGCAGCACTTTTCAAACAAAATTTAGTAGACTCCAATTTCTCTCAAGGCATAAAAACTGAAAAATGTAAATACTTTTTAACTAACACATTGTACTTAGTTTCAATTATAATTAATGAATTGAAATATTGTGCTATTCCAGCAGAAACGTATCTTTGTAGACAGCCACAATAAGCAGACTTCTCTTTTTGGCGTTTGTACTGTGCAATGTTTAATTTTCGCTCCGTAATAACGTACTAGTCTATATCGGGTTGAGCTAAATATTAGGTTCCAGACGACTCGTGATGATCACTAATTTCTAATCCTTTATAAGATCACTATAGTCTTACTCTATTAATTTTATATGTAAATAACTAGTAAATCTGGCCTATAATGGTGTTTTATATTACCATCAATGATGTGGTGAAGATGCTGGACAAGTTCAACCGTATGTGTGGGACAATCAAAAGAACTGTAAAATCGACGAGTAAACAAACACGTCTCAAGGTCTACAAGGTTTTGTTTGTGGTTTGGTTCGGAAATTTCTCATTGGCATGAGATTTTTCAGGCACGTGGTAGTGTATACTCTTGAAGATCTATACAGAAATATCAATGCACGGGAGGAACTGAATTTTATAAATATAATTGATAGGATTGCCCAATGCAACCTGAAGTTGTTGGAACGTCTTAACAAAATGGATGACTGCCGCAACGACAAACACATATTTAATTATAAGCCGAAAGGATGGAAAGGTGTGGTGCGTCCGAAGAATCGTTGTAGTGACCATCTCTAGTCTTTCTGCTTGGAACCGGAACAACTGTTTTTTGATGTAATCCTTGCTGCTGCTGCTGCTGCTGCTCCTGACGATGATGATGATGACAATTCTTGAATAATCCGTAAATTCTGCCTGCATCAATAAAGAGAAGAACCAAAAGTGGTAGAGGGGCACTGTTAGACGAGAACACACACTGAACGAGCAACAGGCAGCCGCCTAGAATTAATTTCAAGATAAAAATAATTACTCAGCCATCGATACAAAACTATCCGTGAACGCTACAAAACTATTCCACTTCGCGTAAAGTTACGTGCATGCATCCGTCTTTTAGATACTATATGTTCGTACATGTTGTAATGAGGCTTTAGAAAACGTGCTATGAGTAGCACAAGAACAAAAGCAACAGCTACTATTAGGCGCATCTCCCTGACAACAGGAAAGTTGATTTGGTTCTTGCCATTACATTATTACTTTCCGCGAAACAATAACTCTGACTGCTCGTAAGGAAACAATAAACAAAGTGGATATATGATTGAACGGCGGAGAACGCAGTCGCAATCAGAGAAGTGCATTGCGAAGTGTCTATAAGTAAAATGGTATTGAAGAAGGGTTGCGAGGGATGGGCTGATGCAGAAAGAGAGAGAGAGATGCGAATCGATGTTGCAGTCGCGTACAAGCGAAAACTTCCCCTTTCGTCAAAAATTAAACGTTGCTTCGTAGTGGCCGTCGTCCTTGAGAGAGAAGTTTGGGCGCGTTCCAAAACTTAACAGATCGATATCCCCTGTGTAGTGGTGGCGGTGAGAAGGGTAATTGTTGAAGTTGCTTCTTCTTCCATGCCCGGTGCCGACCGCAGACCGAAATGATTAATGTGTTTGTAACATATACCTAGTACAAATTGTAGGGCAACGGTATCACTTTCCGCAGTCCGTGTAACATGAGACACACGGCAGGAAAAAAAAACATGAAAACTATATTGAATTCAACGTTCACGGCATCGTAGCACGGAGAGTTCAAATCATGCTTGGTGTGTTGAGTTCACCCATATACGTCCAACTTTACGATCTGTTTGTAATTGATTTGATAGACTTTGACATTATAGCCTACCGACAAGCTTTAAAGCCGTGTCTGTGATAATTAAAAGTATAATGTAAACACCGCCTTTATAGTATAATAAGTTTTAGTGTTATGTAATACGATTATGTGTATTTACTTTCATGTTGAATGTACAGAAATCATACTTTGTTTTACTGTACACAAAGGGAAATATTTCAGGTGATTATTCTAGAGTTAAAAATAAAATATTTTATATAAACATAAGTCCGGAAATGGTTTTCGAGTTATTATCAGGTAAAAATTTAATCCATCTTTCTGCTCCCGAGAAGTAATAATGGAATATGAAAAATCCTGTAAGACAATTTATGGGCCAAAATTTGTGGTCTATAAGCCGAGGTGTAGGACGTCCGAGGAAGCGCTGGAGTACAGCTGTAATTTTTGTCTATTTGGGACCGGAAAAAACCATCCTTGGTTTAATCCTTGACGATGATGTTGAAAATTAGTGGTTCCGTATGTTGTTTAAGCTCGGATTTCAAAAGACAAGGATCCCAGAGCTCTGTCTTTAGTATTTTGCAAGAAAATTGGTGAAAAGTATAAACAATTCAAGTTAATTAACTGTTTCTTATTAAAACGTAGCAGTACACAACAAAAGGTACCTAAAAGTTTTAAAAATACAATTTTACTCTTCAAAGAAAAATAAAATTTAAATGAAAATTTCTGGACTTTAGTTTTTCTAACATTTCTTTTCAGCTCCTGAAATATTTTCCTTACCTCCCGAAACACTCGATATAGTTAATTCACGCTTGCGGTTTTTCTACGACAGTTTCTAGAATGAATACAAATAAAAAATGATAGTTCCGTATGTTATCATTTGATTTAGTACAGTTTATATTTTCCTCATTTAATTGAATTCGTGTTTCGCTAATTTCATACGCGTTTTTGCAGCTTTCGGAGTACAGCGACATTAACTTTTACATATCAACTCTACCTTTAACATATTAGTTTGACCCTAAATTCTATGGTAAAAATTTATTTCTATCTGCTCTACTGCAATACTGAACTTTAAACTATGTGATATTTTATTTTTTTATTTTATTTTTCTGTTCTGGATCTAAAATTCACTTTGTAAGTTTGCCGAACTCGTCAGCTTAGAATTTTGTTTACTCAGCTCCCAATATAAACTTTTTCACCCAAGCGTAGGAAAATAGAGACATAGAGAGGAGAGAGATGAAAAGAAAGAGAAAGGAGAGAGAGAGGGAGAGAGAAGGAAGGCGCGAAACTACAGGAGTAAAAATCACTGGATTTTTATTGCAGGTGGCAACTGATAACTTACTTCAAAATAATTTAATGAAAGATGAGCAAAATATGTGGATTAATTGTAAAAACACAAAGATTTTGCACAAACTATTCTACTTTTCATGTCTACAATGATTTTTACATTATTGCAAATAAGACATTCATTCTGTACTTTACAGTTTAAACTATGCCACTCGTTCATACATTCATTTGAGAGTTCGAGGCTGCATACTAATGTCTTTTGATGTTTTGTGTCTCTGCAATAAATTCAACCCTGATTGTATTTGCCCTATGTGAAATTGCTCATAATAAAAAGTTTTACTACTCTCAATACCACGATTAAAACAACAGAGCATATGTGTACACCGCGAGCGCAACATGCACGCGCATACCAGCGCGTGCTGGAGTCAATGCAAGGCGCACGCTTGCACTGACCCCAACAGGCAGACTGCAACGCGGGACATGTCGGCTCAAGCGGTGCGGTGTGAGTCTGTACGCGCGGGCGTTACACGCTGTGCGCGAGAATGCGTGCTGGAGTCAATGCAAGCCGCGCGCACCTACACTGACCCCAACACGCAAACTGCACGTCAGCATGTATCCGCCAAACGGGTGAGTGTGAGTGTGATGCCCGTGTCCTAATCGTAGCAGTCACAGTAGCAAAAAACCCCATGTACCAAGAGTATTTCACAGTGTGTAAACATACCACGAGATGGATTTATTTGCAGAGACACCAAAGGGGTACGTGTGTAGACGTTGCCAGTTTGAATTAAAATAAATGAAATCGTTAATTTTATTTAATCGCTTAGAAACAGACAATTTATTGTTAACAACTACAACAATTAAAATTTAATATTTTTAGAAATACGTAAACGTCAAAAAATACGTAAATACAAAGGTAAGAACGAAACCAATCTCAGCAGTTAACTTCACATTAGCGTAGTTATGGCCTTTGTGCATTTACTTACGAATATATACTTGAACTTATGTTGTACATACTTCATGGGTATGTACAAGAGCATATTAGAGCATATTTCTAAACACACACACCACACACACACATCATGATACAGATATTTGCATTTTTTACCCACGGTAGTATTTTTGTAAATAATTAGTATAGAGAAATTGTTAGACATAGTTAGAGAAATTGAAGGAAAAGAGAGGTAAATTTTATTTTATCTAGGCTTAATATTCCTTAGATTTTTAGAATTTACCTTAACTGAAAGAATTTAAATTTTAAAAATCTACTTTTTGTTAGATAATTTAAAGTATTAGAACGTTTTTGCCTCTCCAACGTCAAATTCGCCTCAGCCCAATTTCTAGATCCTAATTCCTTTTTCACGTCAAATTTTTTAAGCCCCTTTCATATAATACGTCTCCCTCTACCCGCACTACAGGAGAACTGTACCAATTGTACAAGAATGTATTGCTTAATTTCATGCGAAAAACGTAATGTCTTCATGTGTGGGGTTAGGAAGGAATGTTTTGGTTTTTAGTTTATTTTGTGTGTAGAAAACAAGAATCGTGTTATGACAAATTAAAACGTATGATAATTAAATACATACTGACTAGAACGATCGTAACAAATTACCAACAGAATGTTTCAACAACGAAATGTAACGCTTGTAACACAGTAAAATTAAAACACACACACACACAAATGACACAAAGATTAATTATTGTTCGGCTGAGCGGTATTCCTTGACGTTGCTAGTGAACACTGGAGAAAATCGTTCAATGAAAATTTCGTATGCAACATAAATTGTGTGAGATAACTTTCTAAATGGTGATGTGTTGTCTTCCCGATGTACACTTTGATGCGCCATTTAATAGAGCCCCACGCCCACTATATTACAACTGTGTTAAAATATAACCATCCCTAAAATTTGCCAACGAAAACATTACGTATTTTGAAAGTGAACATGCCATGGAAAATTAAACAACATATCTTTATATGTTGTAGTAGAAAAAAGAACACAATATAAAAATGTTATCAATAACATCGCGAATACAGTGTGAGATCAGGGAACAAATAAGCCAAATAAATTGTTACAGCAAAATATATGTAACATTTAACGGTTAAAGTAAAATTTGAGTTCCGTTACGCTGCCTTATTGAGCGTTTTCTTTGTAAATTTTAAAATAAAAAGTAAGAATTATTTTCTTTGACTATCGCTTAATCGAAATATCCAAAATTAGCGTAGATAATGTTATTTGAAAAGTATCCGTTGTGTTATAAATCACACACTCTTTCTCAACCAGAATATTTGTGTTTGACATTCTCATTACGTTATCCCTAGTTCTCTTCTATAATTTCTGGTCCTCCTCAAAAGGTTGATCACTTGTTACTGTCAAATACAATCGGCGCTGGAGGATGAAAGGCAAGTCGTTGATCTCCTGACCTACATACTTGGTATCCTGGGCACTCTTGGTTCGAGTCCGATGGTCAGGCCAGCGACAATTCTGGGCTTAGGGGAACGTCGTACGCTCCAGCCCAACCGGGCTCCTGTTGCTCGGCGTTCACGAGTTGAGGAAAGGTTTTCGTGGTTGTGGTGTCACTGCACGCTAGTTTCTCGTGAATCATCGTCCAAATGTGTTCGAGCGGACTCCGCATGGTCGGATCGCCTCACTGCTGGATAATTTCATTAGGCAGGAGCAGTTCGAATTTCGCAGAGAGAGTTCGACGACCCTTCAGCTGGTCAGGGTTATTACCCAACTGACGGACGCCGTGAACAAGCACTAAACAACCGTCGCAGTACTACTCAACTAAGGCTTCAATCGAGTCTGGCTCGAAGGCCTTCTCTACAAACTTGCCTTGTCCCCTCTCTACGCCTCTTTCGTTCATCTTCTAAGGACGTGTCTTCGCAATCGGTTCTTTAGTGTATGCGTCGATGGATCGTACTCATCCGATCGACCGATCGCCACAGGCGTTCCTCAAGGTTCTGTCCTCGGCCCCGTTCTGTACATTGTGTACACGAACGATCTGCCCGTACAGACTGAGTCACACTTTCGCTCTACATGGATGACACCATGTATCAACGCAGTTTAGCTCCCCTCAGTTTTGTTGCTGCTGGAATGGTACAACGTCAGCTCTCCCTAACTTCCAGACTAGCTAAGAAATTGGCGGCTGGCGATCAATACGGAGAAATCTGAGGCGATCGCCTTCTTCGTCAGCTCACTTCCCGATGCCAGACTCTCTCTATCTCTTAGTACGTAGGCTTTCACGGCCGGTGTCATTATGATTATTTTCTAAAACTTCCGGGCTGAAAGGCCGTGGTAGAGTGCTTGATGTACTGCTAAACGTTTCGGCCGCACCACCGGTGGCCATCTTCAGTAGCGAAAAATTGTGTTCGAATAGATGACACGCCGAACACGTCTCCCAATGAACTGGGAACAAGCAACAGTGAGTTACGGCTACGATGCCTCTATTTATAACTTTTTGGCCGCTTAAGGTGTATCACGCGGACCAATGAGAAGCCAGCTCGTCATTCTCGATTCTGATTGGCCATGGAAAATAAACCATGCCAGACACTATTTAAGGAGATGCTTTCACCTCGGCGGTTCATAGCGACGGACGCATTCTTATGAATATGGATGGACTCCAGATGCAGGCGAGTGAAGTAACCCCGGACAGAAGACAACACACGGGCTTCATCGAACATCACCCGGTGATCGTCGTGATCACTGTTGCTTGTTCCCAGTTCATTGGGAGACGTGTTCGGCGTGTCATCTATTCGAACATAATTTTTCGCTACTGAAGATGGCCACCGGTGGTGCGGCCGAAACGTTTAGCAGTACATCAAGCACTCGACCACGGCCTTTCAGCCCGGAAGTTTTAGAAAATAATCTCCCTATCTCTACCTAAACGGGAGTCCTATCGCATGGAAACGGACTGTGAGGCCTTTGGGCGTCACTCTTGACTAGCGCCTATGCTTCAGAGCCAACGTCTCCCAGTGTCTCCAGCGCGGCGTCAGAGTCAAGCAGTTTCCCTTTTCTTTACATTGAGGCTCAGTGCCTGTGCGCTCTAAACTCACGATCTATCTGCTTTCCCGTAGAGCTACCCTTATTCTCGCAGCGCCAGCATTCTGGCCTCTGCTTCGTCCCGACGTTGAAACCCGCATAGAAGCGCTCCAATCCCGGACCCTCTGATACATCTCCAACTCTCACACTGACTTGGCAGAAATTGTTATCAGGAGACAGTCGAAGGCCCCTTCTGTTAATTAATTTGTCCGCTCCGTCGCCCTTAAACGTTTTACTCATCCCTCCACATCCACCTATCCTCATCTCCGCCGCCTTACATCGGCCCACCTCCTAGAAAACATAAACGCCCCCCAGTGCTGCACGATGACCCTCCATAAGCCATCTTCATCTCCAAAAGTCATCTACATAGATTTTTCTTTTGCTACCCATCTAATATCTTATCTTACATGGATTGTATCCTGACTTATTAATGTTTACCTCATATCTCATTTGGTCACTTCCAGTCTATTTTCTCAAAACGCTTATCTCCAATCATCAACCCCTGACTTATTTTTCGATGGACATCCTATGTCATACAACGGATATAGTTTTTCGTACGCTTATTTATAGTACAAAGTTATTAGCCTCATAAAATTGTTAAATTCTTGCAAAACATATTTTGGTATTTTTCACTTGGATAACAAAATACTTCTCGTTACATTACAGTTCTGCCTGCTTTTCCACTTCTGCCTATTTCTTCTCTATCCAGTCTATTGTTCTCCTGTACTATTATTGTTCCCAAACCCTTAAAGATTTTTAACTGTCAAATTGTCTGTCCCCTTATTTTAGTATTATATGTACTAGTTCTATGCTGTATTATTATTAATCTTGTTAATCGCTTATTGATTTTCACATGTATTCCATTCAAAGTCTCAGCCATCAGTTCCGATCGACTTAAAAATCCTTCGGTTTTTACCAGTTTATCATTTTCATCAGCAAATAACACCTCTGTTAATTGTGTTTCATTCATTTCACTGCCCTATTACTGCCCTATTTGAACTTTCCTGAGCTTCGGTATAGCCATTTGTGACGAGAAAGTGGAGTTTTGAGATAGGCCCCTATAAATATCAGCTCGAAACTCTATTGCCAGGTTCATCTTTGACGTGTGTTAAACATATGTTTACGTGATTCTTAACCTGCGATCTCAATCCTGTATCGCACTTTTCCCATCTTATCAGAGCATAAAACTTTATTAGGTATTCGGAATAAAAACAAGACAAGGAATGTAAAGAATAAATATTAAAACGTCCCAATATTACTTTATTATTTCGTGTATTCCTATAATAATACTAGACAGGGTTAAAAATAACTATGCATTTTTCAATTAATTCTATTGACGTTCCTTTTATTCTATTCTCAGGTAAGATTTTGGTTTCAGCAAGCCAATCTAAGTAAAGTAAAAATCTAAGACTCTTAACAAAAGCTAAGTCAGAGTGCCTCGACAACGTGGAAACAAAGGTTGACAGACAGGCGAGAGAGTTGCCCTAGTTTCTGAGAATCAGCACAACGTTCGTCGCTGGAATATTCCGGGGATGTCGGCGACCAACCAGCGTTGGGCATCTTCTTAAAGAACTCGTGGAGAGAGTAATAAAGACTCGAACGACGAATCGGGAAACCGATGACAAGATCTACCAGTGGTACCAGTGGTAGGAATTTAAAGGAACCTATCAGTAACGAGATAAGGCGTGGAAATATAGAAGTTGCCTTCTGGGTAGTATGTTTGTTAAAAACTGTTTGCGAGGACGCGGAGCCAGTTAGTAAAACAGTAGTTATGGTAGTAATACGGTAGAAGACGAGTAATAGTAGTTGCAGTAGTTACAGTAGTTATGTAACAAGACGGAATAATATAGTAGTAGTTGAAGCGGTAAGAACAGTAGTAATTGAAATAGTTTACGCAACTTCCGAACTTTTAACTCAAAGAAATCGTAACCAAGTCGCGGTCTTAAGTGAACTTAGACATTCAATTAAATCTCAATTATGCAAAAAGTATGTACGACAGTTATATGAGTTCCGATAATCAACAGTGCGAATAGACATAACTATCGTTAATATCAGTGTGTACGTGACTCTAAACTACGACCGACACGCAACATAATAATACAAGTGAGTAACATTCCGAGAGCAAAACAGTGGGCGACAGTTCAAACACAATTCCACCATAATGATTCGCTATATTGAACATTTGAACTGAGTGAATCAACCCGAACACTATTACGCACATAGCATACACTACGTCCAAGATAGATGAAATAGTTAATCATATGAACACGCACACAGCAAACTCTAAGAGTAAACCATTTTAATGACGATGTTAGCATCTTAACACTTGAACTTATAAAACACTTGCCACCAGCGGGGAGTACAACACCACACTATACATAACGAGAGTGGAAATCAGTGAAGTGAAGTGAAGTGTTCTTCAATTAACAGTGATTAGGATGTACGAGGAATCCACCAGCGGATGTCATCTTACACCGATGGAATTTTGGATAAATCCTTTTGCAAGATAAGCCTTTATGTTTCTTAAATCCTAGTGATACATATACTACTGCACTGTCTCATCTTTCAAAGAGCTACTCCCGAGAGATTTTGTAAAGTTATATAAATCATAAATCTTATAATGTTAATATTAAAGTAATTCATCTGAGCATAAAGAACGCATTTAGCTAGGGATAAAATATATTTGATTACTTATTGTTTGTATATGTATATTATTGTGTTGTATTTGAATGTACTGTATGTCTTGTTTTCAGGAAACAACGAACGAATATTATTGTAATTTTGTTATTATGTGTTTTAATTATGTATTTTCAGGACATAGTAATTTACTTAATCAACAATATAATAAATAAGTAATTATTACCTATTTACTTAAATCTTGCGTTCATTATTGCAATTAACCTTGACAATTAATTTATTACGTTCCAAGTAATTTCATAAAGAGTCTCAGAGTTATGCTAATTATCAATGGACACAACCAAATCGACCATTGAAATGTCAGATTAACAGGCTCATGTAAATCATATTGATTTGATAACTATATTGAGTCAAATCCGACAAATGTCATTTACTTTCCATATGTGTGTTTAATATTAATGTCAATTACAACTCTATTTGATTATATATAATAAGTATACGAATTTAATTAGACCCAATTTATCAATTTATAATTGGATAATTCGATAATAATAATAATTAGCATAATTACACTGAATATAAATGGCGCTCCAAGATCGTGGGGCACGGCAAGCATAATTTATTAATTAATTGCCAATTCCATTTATATACTCTAAAAGTGTTGAAACGTAAAGATATAAGAAGAAAATGTACGAAATTATCCATAAACCGGCCTTCTTAAAACAGTACTAGGCTATGTTCTATGGCTTGTTATCTTCTTCGTTTTAAAATTAAAATATTAACTTTTTATAAACAAATTCAACAATTGCAAGAAAAATAAATGTAGGTCTAATAAAATCACAATGTTGTATACGTTGTTCTTTGAATTGGTAGGTATTTAACTTTAGTAAATGAAATATTTACAACCTTTACAGGAAATATATATTTTAAATTAAATTAAAACCTTAAGTTACTCAATTGTTAATAGTTGAAAACCATCATAACCATCTGTAAAGCAGCTGCGTAGATTGTTAGAAAGAGAAAGTTATAATCGCATGAACCTGTCTGTGGTAGTTCAAGAAAGATCTGGTGCTCGAAACCGAAGTGTATTAAAATTCCTCTAACTTCTATTGTATACAGTTTTAAGCACGTTATCTTCTCAGAGCTTTACTGAAATCTACGAATGACATATTCATTGATGAGTTTTGTTTTCTATTTAATTAATATAAGAAATTATATTATTTATTTAAAATTAAACTTCCTACTATGTGTTACGCCATTGAAATTATGTTCCTGCGTATTCAAAATACGTACAGTATATATAAATGAAAGAATAAATATAATGTACACAATGATATAAAACAAAGCAAGTATCAAAATGTATTTTGAATATACATGTTAAAACAGTACTAATGATATCTAAAATTGCTACAGTGTTTTTATTGAGTTATCTAAAAAAGCTACCATACTTAGCAGGCGGGATTTTAGAAATCCCGAGATTGTTTCCAAAGATTGATTCCAAAATCTTCGTACAACTTAAAGACGCCCGCAGCAGTTGGACACTGGTATCAAACTCATGGAACCTGATCTAGATAAATATGTACGGCTAGACAAAATACTGAACCCCTGGCGATTACTACTAGAGGTGCTGAGAGATGAGTGGAAGACGTTTAGGTAGGATAAATGTTTATTCTGTAGATCTCATGAAGGGTTTCAATAAATTGGTATGGCCGAAAATAAGGGTACCACAGATTCAGTGTGGATATTGTCTTTTCTTGTACTTAAGAACGGTTAAATTCTTCGCTCGTTGCTATCATACGCCCCTAGAATCCTATAATTTAAAAAAATTTAGACATTAAGGTTGACACATCACGGCAATGACTTACTTTTTATAGACACAGAGGAATAAAACGTATTTCAACATCAACTAAAGAGATAACGGCTTAGAAGAACATAGTCCCAAAGAATTCAGGAACGAAGTAGGGGTTTTGACGGAAATTCAACTAACTACTAGAATATTTAATTTTCTGAACAATTTCGTGCCATGAAAAAACTACATGTACCTTCTATTCTCAGCTGCGTGCAGAGCTGTATTGCACTGACTTAAAAATAACATTTTCAGTTCGGCTAAGGCAGTGTATAAACGTTTGGAAACACTAACACCAACACACACACACACCACATACATAATGAAAAATAAATACATTTCCATTCAAGTTGAAATATGTAGCGTCGTTTTTAGAGATCAGAAATGACGACTGCTTTGCTAAACGATAACAAAATCAATTTGCTTTTAAATTAAAGTTACGTTGGGAAACTGCCTGTTGTAAAGAGAATATATATATATATATATATATATATATATATATATATATATATATGAAAATTGTTAAAGTACAAAGTTGGCAATTCTTTATGTGAAACATTTTGAGCGGAAATAGATTAGTGTTGTGAGGCAAGGCAAGGCAAGGGGGGAGCAGCGCGCGTCTCGACTCAAGAGTTCTGGCAGTCATAAAAGAAATCCAATTTAAAGTTGCGAGTGAACGAGTGGCGGCAGGATGGGAAGGAACGAGGACGAAGAGAGGACTGACGAGTAATTATTGCAGTTAACGGGGCAATTCAAGTTGGAGCCATGTAAATTACACTGGAGCGAGAGAGAGAGAAAGTCATTACTGGTGAAACAACAATAAGCCTGAACAACACAAAACACACTTATCTCGAAACCACCCCCCACAGCTAACAAAAACTTTGAGCTTACTTTTTATTGGCGATTATATGCACAGGCGCTAAGGGCGGCCCCAAAATCGAGACAAATGCCACGTGACATCAAACTCGAAAATCAGGAAATCATAGTATTTAAATTAAACATTTTTTAAGTGCTGCATTTTTTGGCTTTTGTTAATCAAATTTACATTAAAAGCCACAAAAACCGTTACAAATCTTGGTAAACTATAATTTAACCCATTGTTACCATTAATTATAATAAATATTTAATAGTACAGTAATTACTATTTCTTTGTTATTTTATAATTACTAAACTATTGTTGTTGTTGTTGTTGTTGTTGTTAGTATTATCATCATCATCATCACCATCATCATCATCATATGACATATTTGACATATGTGGATGTACAAAATAATATCTATATTATATAACGTTGCAGAACTCAGACCCTATAGGGAATCCACAAATATTATATAAATGATAAAAGTAAAATATGTTAAAGAATAATAGACAAATATATAAAATGGCATGGAGAAAATAAAAGAAAACTTGTAAACAAGAATAATAAATAAGTGAATAGACTAGACTGACAAACAAATGACTATGACCCAACCCCAGAGATTGGCCAGATAAAGACAATAAAAGAATCAAAGGAAAACTATTAATAAAAATACAAATAGTAAATCAACAGTAGTAACAAGCATTATATAAAATTCTGTAAAATGAAGTACACTAACCATAATAAATAAGTGAAACAGTTGTTAATAAATTATGTGTGTTATTAATATCCTTACAGTGAGATAAGAAAGTAAAACATAAAATGTTGAAAGAATAACTATAAATTTGTGTTTAAAAACCAATAAAAACCAAGAGTGAGAGATAGATAGGAAGTGGTAGTGATAAACAGTGAAGTGGTAGAGATAATAAGAAGAAATTAAGGTAAACAATTTGTAATCTTAAGAAATAAAATAAACCAAGGTAATAAACTAGAACAATAAGCAAAAGGTTGATAGACAACTAATTTCATGGTGTTAGCTCATAAGAAACAGAGTAGTTGTGAGTACAATAACAATAAAACATACTATAATACTCAAATAATCACAAGGATAATTAGTACAATAGAATAGATGGTGTCAAGACACTATTCACCCAAAATTGTTATTTGTTTAGTTAAAAGAGTTGTGTTTATAAGAAGGAATATGGCTGGATAATGAACAGACCATCAACCTATTTTTATTTTATGTTTTTATAGTAATATTAAGTGCTAAGAAAGTGTGTAAGAAATAGTAATAAGTATAAGTAATGGTATAAATTTGACAATCATAATATTAGTCATCGTAGTAAAGATAGAAGAAAAAAGAATAATAGACAAAGAATGATTTTGTAAATTAATAATAACATTCAATTATTGTAAAACAGCCCAAAGTAATTCAAAAAGTAAATACGTAATAAGTGACAGTAAGCAGAAAATATGAAAATAGTAAATAATGTTTAAATTGTGTAAAATAAGAAGTTATAGACAGTTACAGCGTAGGGCTATAAAATGCCTAACTGTCAAAATTCAGAATAAACAATTTGTAAGCAATTAACTATTGTATTTGGAAATTAAGATCAAGTAACTTATGAATTACAATTAACTAACCATAATAGTATGTCAGAAATAGAATAAACAGAAAAAGGAAGTGAAATATGTAATAAAATAACTTTAGCAATTTTGTCAAAACTTTACTACATGACCAAGCCCAGCTTTGTGGGATATCAAATTAATCTTTGAAAGAAAATAGAGACCTATATGATAATATTTCATACATTAGTAATAACACCAAGGAATAAAAGCAATTATAAAATATTTATTCATTTTGAACCAAAACCCAGGATTTATAACAATAGATACAAATGTATTCAACCAATAAGAGTAGAGGTGGTTACCATAACAACGTAACGTTATTATATTTAAAACCGTTATAAAACGATAGTCCATTATTAACGATCAAGAGAAACGGAAGCCAAGCTACATTCGACTCCATAAAAAGTTAAAATAAAGAGAAATACAACTAATATTAAACTGAGATGAACCCAAGAAGTGGAACATATAACCATTAAACCAAGGAGAAAATATAAACCAAATTTTAATAATTAATAATCAATAAAAATCCAGAATAATTGAAATAGAAGCCATAAGAAGCTGTAAAACCAAATAATGGAAATTTAATGAATGTATCAACCCAACCTGGAAGAAATACCAGTGACTCATCACAAGAAATGACAAGGTTTTGTTAAGTATATTTGAATTACCAATAATTGCGAACTAAACTAATTAACTTTTTTCACAAAACAATAACTCTCACTCCGAACTTGGTCACTTAAATTCTTTCAAGGATTGATAGATAATATTTATTAAACTTGTATGTAAATACAGATTAACCTATGTACGAAGTCTAAAAGATTAACACACACTTTTTAACACTAAGAAACGAATTGTATGTAAACCCTTATAGTATTTAAGTACCATTGATGTAAGGTGGTGTACTTTAATAACATCTTGTTTTAATTTTTTCGTAATCCAAAGAACTCGTTGACTGAATGAATTGTATAAAATAAATAATAATAGCAGCCATGCTGGTTTAGTAAAACTGTTCAGCCTACATAGCCAATCCCTGAGATACAATTTATTTATAGCCGGAGCAAAAAAAGTTTATAATAATTTCTTTTGTATTTGAATGATAAATAATTAACGATTTGGAACACTAATAAACTAGTACTGATCACTAATAACAGTCCTTTGTTTTATTTAAAATATATGATAACTTTTGTGTACTTTAGCGGAGAATAAAATTCTGTACCAGAATTGTATGTTGGTAACACATCGACGTCACGGGTTTGGAATTCCCGCCAGTCCGTGTGGGTAATTTGAATGTGTTATCGCCGCACTGAAGACGACATAGACTGACACTTTTAATTGTTTTAATAAAACAATTTGGCGCCTATCGGGAATCAAATACATCGATTAAGGACAGGTAAGGATTATACACGTGTAAGATTCGGTACTGGTTATTCATGCGTTCGCGACAGACATCGTCAGCGAGAAGAGTAAGAAAACGTACGACTTCGTTTAATTACAAAATTGACGCCAACAACGGGTGGCATAATAAAGAGAACGGAAAGTAGTTTCTTTATAATATCTATAATAATTATAATACGAGGGTAGGTTAAAAAGTTCCGGTACTGAATAAGAAAACAATACTTCTTTGGATTAATTTGCATTTATTTCTCAACATAATCTCTGTTTAGCTCTATACACTTTTTCCAACGATGTTCTAAAGTTGTTTGCTAGACTGATAAGCCGACTTGTCGAGGTACTGAAATAGCCATTTACAGCATCGCTGACTTGATTGTCGTCGGCACATTTTCCCTAAGGAGCCACTTTTGCTATTAGGAATGAGGCAGAAGTCACTAGTAGCTAAACAAAGTGAATATGGTGGGTAAGGAAGCAATTCGAACTTCAATTCTCTGATTTTAGTTACAGTGACAATTAGCGTGTGAGATGGTGCATCGTCTTGATGAAACTGCCCTTTCTTTTTCGCTAAACGTGGCCGTTCATTCTTGATTTCGTCGTTTACAACCTGCGGTAGGTATGCATAGTATTCTCCACTAATTGTTTTCCTCTTTTTAAGGTAGTCAACGAATATTACTCCATGGTGGCCCCAAGAAAAACAGTTACCATAACCTAACCGGCAGACGGAATTCTTTTTGTCTTCTTTAGGGTTGATTCGCCTTCCGTGGTCCATTACTTGACTGTTGTTGTTCTCAGGAGTGTTGTGATGGACCGAACTCTCAGCAGCGGTTATTAATCAATACTAAAATTCGGTTGAAGTAGAGAGTTCCAAACAATCAGTTGAAATATCCTTTCGTCACTGTTTTTGGCCAAGTGTCAGCAAACGCGACACCCATTTAGCTCACAGCTTTGTTATAGACAGATGTTCGTGTAATATATTGCGCATAGCACAAACTAACTTTGATGTACCAACAGCCTCACTCACTTTCATTCAACGGCCTGCCAAAACGGTTTTGAGGATTTTTCTCATTTTTCTGACGTAGCCACTTCAATGGGATATCCAACACGTGTGTCGCCGGTTGTGCTTGTCCAATCCACTTTAAGTTCAGCAACCCATGTCTCCACATGAATCCAGCCCCTAATGCAGTTAAGTCTTAAAAAAAAAAAAATCACAGCACTATCCAGTCTATCCAGTAATGCCAAAGGAGCTTATAGAGGTTGACTGTGCCACTAATAATAAATAACATATTGACATGCATCGAAACTAAGCTTACAAATGATTAAATCATACAACACGGTCAACATGAGCATAGGTGCGCTACCGCTGCTTCAGGCCCGGAACGTTTCACCCTACCCCCATAATCATAATAATGGCTCCTAATTTTTGCATCAGATAGGCAAGTCTACCAATGTGGGACGTATAGCATATAAGTAATTTAGTATAACCAGCTTCGCTTCAGCCAGCCATTATTTACTAGGATACTGTTCCAGGTAGGCCTATTAATTTCACACGCTGAGTAAGCCAGAGGGGGGAGGGTGAAAACCTATCTCAATTTTATTGGACCGGCAAGGATCATATCTAATATTATTATTACTGTTGATAACATGAATATACGGTTAATTTTTCAAAAACTAAATTTTGTTATGAAGCCAATACCGCTTTTACAAGATAGTTCACTTTTAACATCAACTTCTAGTGAAAATACAAAACGACTTTTCTTTAATGTAATTGTTTGAAAAAATAATGTGAACCTACGTTTATTATATTTGGTTTCTACTATTTAGTAGAGCTCCATCTATGTTTGAGTGTTATTATTTGTAATTCGTTTAATACTTTGGTTTAATGAAATCATTACAAATAAATTCATAAATTTAAGTAGTCGTAAATCCAGTTCTAGAGAACGTATTCAGTACAAAAAGTTGTTCACTGTCCCAAATACTAAATCTCTGTAATATCCGTAGTCATTATCACACTTAGTAAACAAGCAACAAAAAGGAAATTAAAATGAAATATATAATAGTCAAGAAGCCAATAATTATATTCGAATAATTTAATGATTTATTTGTACTGAATAGAATGCTGAAAACCTGTTCTATGAAAACGTATTGTATAAGAGAAACCGAATATTGTTGAGGTTAAAAGGCAAAACGAAGTTCATTTAAAGTATACTTAAATTTCAAAAGCAGAACACGATAATCGAATTGAACCGTAGAGTAATTACAGATAAAAGGGGGAGTTGATGATTTTTTTCTCGTTAAGTCAAATCAGTCAAAACAGGTTTACACATATTTTGTCAAAGCACAACAAAGGGCCGGTGTTTGTTTTTATTAACAAGCGTCCGCTTTAATCACGTAATCGGTCAGGAGGTCAATCGACAAGGGACCCAATGTATTTACCTACTAACTCATACGTTCATTTTTGAAACTTGAGATGTCAACGCCCTTAATTATTCGTGATTTTTTAAACCTGCGGTGGAAATACGTTTTTTTCATCTATATTGAATCAAAAGTTTTCAATGCCTTGGTACAATGAAACTAACAGGCAAATTCTCTCATTACTGTCGTTGACAAATTATGAAGATCAAACGAAATGGTGGGTGATTCAACGAGGAGTCATCAATGATCGTGGCCTGATACATGCAAATACTTGTCCACGTATTTGCAAAAACTTGTATAGAATTATATGATTCTTAGTGTATGTATGTGTGTGCGTGCGCGCGCGTGCGTGTTGAAGCAACACAATAATATTCTTTAACATTTATTAGCAATCATAAAATGCATTCCTTGAGATAATCTGCTGATTAGTATATACACATAAGAAATGTACCACTAGATAGCGTGATGTCCATCCAGCGACGTCACCACTTGGACCTTAAAGGTCTTATGATCAAAGTATTCTCAATCGTCTGTGGATTGAAGACTGTAAACGTGGCATGATCAGTGGGTTACGATGACCGTAAAGTCTTGTACACTGTCTAGTGGCACGTTCATGGATGACGTCACGGTCGTATGGAATATGGATCTCTGTGGGGTATAAACCACGGGGCATCTGCCGTGAAAAGATTTTCTCACGCCAGCCAGTTAGCCAGTTAGTTTCCTTATATCTTAAATAGAGTTGTTAAATAGAGATATCTCGACGTAGTTTGAGATGAACTGTGGAGCAGTTGACTCTAATTAAGGTAATGTAATGTGTGGCGACTTGAATTCGACTTGATTTTCCATCTTTGTAACCATTGCCCAATGAGATTGAGGTGGTCTTGAAGATTGATTGCGGCGACTGTAGGATATTTACCAGTTGAAAAGATGGTTGTGTCGTCAGAAAATGTACCGATTGTTGTTTCTATGATGGCTGATATATCGGAAGTTGTATAGGACGTCGAGTAGAGGGCCAAGAATACTCCCTTGAGGTACTCCTGATTGTATGTAGACTAGAGGTTTCTCCGTTAACCTAGGTTTCGAACGGACGTTTGTGCAGGTAAGATATCAGCAGATTAAAGTAAGCTGAGGGAAGGATTCTTCTGACTTTGTATAATAGTTCGGAGTGCCATTCTTTATGAAACGCTTGGGTGATATCCAGGAATGCGGCTGTACTGTACAATACTGTTTGTTTCTTAACGCTTTAATAATTATATTGGTTAAACGGTGACGCTGTTGTGTTGTTGGGTGGGCATGCCAGAAGCCGAACCGATGATCATTGATCCAGTCTTGGTCTGTTAGATAGTCGATAATTTTTCTGTATAGGCTATACGTTTTTGAAGAAGCTTAGCAATTATTGGCAAGAGACTGATTGGACGATAAGATGAAACATCCGTGAAATTTTTCCGGATTTCGGTATCAATATAATCTCGGCAATTTTTTAGACTAAAAATCATTTTGTTCCCTCACCAATTTATTGAACTGCGCTAGTCTCTCCAGGATCTCTATCGATGTACTGTATACACAATTTATTCATCTGAAACAACGGAGTCATTTTTCGTTATCGCCTGGAATATGTCAGCACTCCAATTATATCTGTTATGTTCGTAGTTAAACTACCCTTATTCCGTAACGGCGTCATAGTCCTTGAATTATCGTTATCAGCATCGTCTCTTTATGATCACTACCAAACTCATAATATACATCCCCGCTATCGTTGTCATTAGCATAACCGTTACTATGTCGAGCTTATCAATGGTTAGTCTTTCTGGTCGACACCATATACCTTACCATCATTTTAAACATTATGGTCAAAGACTCTATCATGTGAGACTTCTGTGATAAAATTACAAATAATACCGTTATATAATCATTTCAGCTTTTATAGCAAAGCCTTGCCACCATTCTTGTTCCCAATAGTCTATCCATATCGAAATAAGAGCCACATTCGACCTCGCTGATAACACAAACCAGGATGATTCCGTAGTACCTTCCTGAACAGCTTGCCATTCTAAAATATTAACAAACTGCTAAAATTTGTAAAGCCGAAGTACACCACTCAAAACCTTTGCTCTCCTAAAACCTATAGCGTTAATCACAGTCCTTTCCTGCTTAATTACACGAAAAACATTCTTCTTAACCCTTCCTTCCCACTAACTTGCTTTGGTAAGTATTTTCCAAAACCACATTTTTGCAGTTTTAAATATGCTTTAAATACTGTATAAAGAATTTTTTAGTACTTACAAGTACACCTCCAGGTATTCCAGTCGGTGATTGTTTAGTTTATTATCCAAGATGCATTTCGGAACCTTTGTGTTCCATCTTCAATTGGATCATTTAGTAAACTTATATAACATTTATAAAAAAATTTCCATTAAGGTGAGCGTCGTCAACACAGGTACATATAACACGCAACATAAAACACAACACTTAAAAAATTTTAAATTTAAAAAATAACGTTAATATTACAACGAAAACCGAATCCAAACGGACGATTTTAAAATCGAAGCTGGTACAGCACTTGTTGCCCGCACGTCATACGGAAACCGCTTTAAATACTGTTCCTCCAAAATATAAGGCTCAAAGACATAGGGCTACATCAACACATTGCAATAAAGTGAATAAGAAAATTGGCTAATCTGAAACTAAATCAATGGTTTTTTTAATTCTGAAACGCTCGTTTTGTCTCGTACACCGAGTGACATAAAAAAATTGTTTTCTTCAGAATTCTGTTGCTTTCACTCTACAAAAGACGGTGGCTGAGCGTAAGCCACTAAATGCGTTGAACGTCGTGGGGTGAGAAAAGGTCACATTATGTCAGCAGCGCCCGCGCCCCCGCCATACAGTGTTCAGGTTACGGTCGGTAGCTAATTATTGTGTTGGCATTAAAAGGTCGTGCCACACTCAGAAACTGTGGCGGCTTATCAGCCCGCGGGGGTAATCATCCAGAACCGTGATAGCAGCGCCAGCTATATTTAGAGTGGTGTTGGTGGTGTGACGCTTCCCCCCTCCCATCTGCCGCAAATATTCCGCCACACACACACTTATCTAAAATGACTTCATCCATTGGTTTATCAGTTTCAGCACACTTAGCTATGCAACCAACCATATTCCCGTAATCTGGCGATAAACACGTTTTTTGTCTGAACATTACTATTGAGATTAACGACATAATAAATGCAGTATGAAACACAGACAGGCTATACACACACACAAGTGCTCATCCCGCTATGGTATCACAAAATATGAATACAGATGCCATTGTCTAATTAACTATATTATCCGTACTTAAGCGACCAAATCCTGGAAACAGAGTACAACGTTGGTACAACTACTATAAAACGTTTAAATATGCTTAAATTGCCTGTATACTTAAAAATTTAAGTCTCAGAAGCAGTATTTTAAGAACTTAATTATAATATGATACTATAAGTTACTTTACATTTCATTTGAAATCTCTTGTGAGTACTGTTAAGAAGTCATACAGTGACTCTTGAAAGGCAACACATCAATGACACTATACATTTTATTACCAAATTGTAAGATAAGGCCTTTTGGCGTCTCAAACGTACGTACTACTCTGAAACATAGGTCTGCAACAACCTAAGCTGTACATAAGGGTTTGAGAATGGTAGAAGCACTGAAAGTCCTAGTACAAAACAAATTGATCAGGAGATTAGCAACAAATGTGACAAGGTCAAAATGAACTTCCCAAATCATGTATCTGAAATTTGTAGAACAGACAAGCTAATATGATCATTTAATATTTATTAAAACAAAAAGTAAGACACACATATACAACAGGTTAGTAAATATCACTGTTGAAGAACAGCTTCGAATCAAAAGTCGGTTATAATCTTATTGTTGAAAAGACTCATCGAACAGAAATGGCAAGAAAAACATTATTCTAAGTTTGAGGATTTGTAAGGCTGCTTTCTAAGTTTTTCGGTCTCATTCTATGGCTTAAGAACGTAGATGCTCAAGAAACGCAACATAAATAGCAACGGGACCTTTCAATTTTACATATACATAGTATCTTAAAATATTGTGGTCGGCGATACTGTCGAATAGTGAAGTCGTGTAGACGGTTGTCTGATACTTTGTTTCAGAAAAGAAAGTTGGAATACTTACCGAATGTATCCCGATCTCCAAATGTGAAATTAAATTGGAATTACAGTTATTACATCGCAGCAAATTCTTCTACGAAGGCAGGAGATCACTTAGACGAGGAGTGATTATTATGACGAACATTTTTTATCATTAGAACTTCGAGACGACAAATTTTTTTAAATTGTTCCATTGCATCCAGAGAGAATGCTTCTAAGGTCTGGATACACATGATGATTGCCAGCCTCCGCCAAAACCATAAGTAAAGATGGGAAAAAATGGACGAGTAAGCCCCTTAATAAAATCAGTATACCAGTTAGCATTTGACACCGATTATGTAAAGCAGTAATGATAAAAAAACAGTTTAGCGGTAAAGTAAAAATACAAGTATATGAAGGACCATATTAGCTGACCTCAACAGACAGAAATACAACAAGCTGGATTGTCTTTGAAAACATGAAATCCTCTTCTTTGAAAGTGGAAATTACAGAAAGTAAGAAGAGGAAAATCAAAACAGAATTTACAGAATACAGACTATAGTAATCAAGAATAGGAAGAGATACGATGACTCAAGTGTTAACAAAGTATAATAATATAGGAAATAACAAGAAGAACTTGATAATATGGAATAATAAGAATTAAAATGCACTACCTACTTACTAAATAAGAATACAAGCGTATCATGAGTAATGTATATGCAGAACCTTATACGTTGTTCATAATACTGTATAAGGTATACGACGCTGCGGTTACGGCCGTTAAAATGAGATAACAAACTTGTGTTCTGGTACTGCTGTTAGAATTTGAAACGGCCCTAATACGTATACACATACTGTCTCTGTGTGTTTTAACATGTATTCACTTCATACCTGTTGATCACCTGCTGAGTAGAAGTCCCACTTTGCATGTCCTACATAAAGGTAATCGCGTAACCCTAACTTGAAAGTAACTTTAAAGAGAGAAAGTAATTGCTAGGTACACTTCAGTTGTGGCTGCACTACCTGACATTTACCTACATAGAAGAAACTAATTTATGAAGAAACCCATTTTCTTAACCAGTACGTTCGTTGCCCCTGCCATATAATTTGAATAAAAGTAAGTACTGACAATAGTGAGTACTGAAAGTGTATATTGCAATAGAAAATTCTGTGCCATACAGACGTAGTTAGGCTTTCGAATTTTTGTTAACGAAAGATCTTAATTGTACGTCGGCGTAGTTTTCAAAGAAAATTAATACTAACTTATAATGATATATAATTAATTAAATAAGTAATTAACTTATAATGCTTAACTTTTACATACTTTCTAACTTTTTACTCAATCATTTTGAATTCGTTCTCGTATATGTAAACGGTAACGTATTTATTCCTACGAACTTCCATGGTTTGATTAAATGTGCAGTTTGCCAGTGATAAGAATTGGCCTAATATTTATTTTTTGAATATTTTTTCACAGAATAAATAATTTTCTTGAAATATTTTTCTACTAAAATATATTTTTTTTTTGGAAATCAAACTAGTCATGTTTAATGCAGGCACGCATATATTTTATTTGTAAATTCTAAGAGCTTTTTTAAAATTAACTTGACAAACTTTAAATATGCTATCTAGTTAAAAGTTTTCCTTTTTCACTTAAAAGTTTTCTAATTCTTATTTTTTCTATTTGGTATAGATCCTGTTTTCTAGCGTTTCCCACATATCTTCATTATCTTCTCCTTCTCTCTCTTTCTCTCGCTCTCTTTAAATAGGCCTACTTATATAATTAACACTAAAGCACATAAGCAAGGAACATACAAAACATTATTTTTTAATTATTTATTTTTCAGGGGACTATACATCATCTACAGAGAGATTGTTTATACTGCATATGTAGATAAAATGAAAATAAGGTTTCATTATTCGAAAATGAGAATACGATTTCTTTTATTGGACTGTTTGTTTTCCACTTCAAGAGTTTTAATTACCTTAATTTAATTCAATTATTGTTGTAGCAGTTTTAAGGAAATGCATTTATTGGTTGACTTTTATGTATAGTGTGGAATGGAGCAAAAAAAAAAATATTTGCCTATAACCGATTTCCACAAAAAGGAAATTCGTGAACATTATTCAGTCACATGTCGGCTACATATATATATATGTATATTCGATATGTATGAGTACAATTACAGGATAAAGTGTTATGATATTTCCAAGGTAATATTTAAATTGTTGTAGTACCGTTTCTTATTTTAGGACACTGTAATTGTGTTATTGGTTCCATTTAGTTAAGTTTTAAGCTAAACTGATGACATAGTGCTTCGAGTCTATAAAGTAGGCTTAACTATTGTTTTCACAATGTCACGCATGCGCAACACAATTCGTCATGTTACAAGAACTATAATTTTGCATCCTAACTTTAACGACCAGAGTAAACTTAAGTAAAATTTTTTCCGGGCTGTTAGGCCGTGATCCTATTGTTATAACTCCAGACTTTCCGTCTGCAACTGCGACAGTCATATTCAGTGGGTGTTCGGTTCTGATCCTCCTCCGACGGTCCCGCAGTCCGTTCAGTCGCCGGTGGAGCCGAACGGAAGACCGACTAATGATGACTGCCGCAGCTGGAGTCGAAAATTCTGGATTTATAACAAGAGGACTACAGTCCAATACACCAGAAAAAAATTATAATGAAGTATAATTTTGAATGTAAAATGAATTTTTAAAATGTTTAAATTTAATTTATAAATGTAAAATAATGTATTAAGAAAATATGTAGCCTACATGTTCCTCACCATACAGAATTAAAAGATATATGGATTGCTTGAGGAATCGTAGTTTGCTTCATTGTTAGGTTGCTTGAACGACATTAAAACATTAATAACTCCTAGAAATTATGTAGGCTTTTATGGCCCGAGTCGTTCTGGTCATTGTACAACATTTCCCTGCATAGTAGCCGTAGTCAATGATTAAATTACTATTATTATTTCATGTTAACATCTGGGCATCTCACACGGCAGCTACCTTCTGAGGAGGAAACGGAATGGAAAATTTTCTCAACAGTAGCGATGGAGTCCAACAAAGTTATGTACGGAAATTGCCTGAAAAACTTGATGACAATTTTCCTACTGATTTGCCGCTAGATGACTCCCGCGTAGGTGCCAAACGTTAGCAAGAATAATAAAATTGTTAATAGTAACAGCAATAATACTTTTAATCATGGATCACGGCCATCAAACCGATACATTTTACATAATATCCTTATGCTTTGGCATCACTTTTGCGACTTTTCAACAAGTTCCTCACCTTTGTGTTTGACACCACTTTTTTGTTAATCCCTTCCAATACGTTGTGTTATCTACACTTTATTTCAGTTTCCTAACCCATAAAAATATCCATTAAAATCATAAATTATTGAGATAACTATTCAAATAGTAATCCAAGCATATGTCCAGATGGGTTATCAACAGATATGCAAAATACGGAACCGTTTAAAAAAGTTCAATACATTTTAAAACTAAAATTTTTACCATAAACAGCATCTGAGTATCTTATGCCGACATATCATGTATTGGACAGAAAGAAGAAATTTGTGGTTGCTGGTGAGAGGAAGGTATTCAGACTCAAAATGTCAGTAGATAAAATGGTGTTCAGGGACTCGGAGTACCTATATTGACCTGAGCCTGAAAGACACAAGAAGCCAGTGTAACCCAACAGCAAGAATGTGTGTGTGTGTGTGTGTGCAAAAGTTGTCATTTGCCGACACTATTAGCACTTTCCTGATCACTACTGTGCTAACATCACACACACACAGACACACACACACACACACACACACTTTTCTCGCTTCAGTGGCATATCTAGAATTTGGCCTTGGGGGCCGAGTTGGCTTCCTACAAAACAACTTTCATTATCATTGAGAGAGAATTTACAATGAGAGAGAATCGTGCCTGTAGTGCGATAAGTTAAGACTAATCAATATTACTATTGTAACAAAACACATTTTTCTTGACGTTTCGTAAAATTCACTTTGGGATCGTCTTCAGTTTATAATGATATACTTTGCTCGTGTCGCTCTTTAATAAGCCCCACTGCTGTAGGCGCCAATTTCGTAATAAAACAAATTTTTCGGGTTTGAATATATAATAAGCCACACGTTGGTAGCGTCAATTTTGTAACGTTTCGTAAATTTGAGCTTCGGAGTTACAAAAATTATAATTTAACTTGGTAAACAAATTTTGTTTGAAAATAAAAAAAATTTTATTTTCTTTTATTTTTTATTTTTTATTTTTTATTATTTATTAATTATTTATTATTTATTTATTATTTATTTATTATTTATTTATTCATTATATTTGTCCTTGATTCTTTTAATTACTAATTTATTTGATTTATTATGTTCGAATAACAATAATTGTTTCCAGCGTTAAATAGATTATAAAATGTAATAATCGATTAGTGGTATTCTGTTATTCAATGATTGTACTCCTTCGCAATGTTATTCTCTTCTTCCTCGGAGTCCAGTTTTCAAATATTACCTGAAATTCTTATATGTTTACCAAGAAATAAAACTCAAAATTAGAATATTAAATGAATTTATTAATTTTATAGCGATTAATCGATTTTGAATCGATCTGCTAATCCACAGCTCGAAAACTCATATCTCAGGGCGAATCTGTTTATTTATATAAATTATTAATATTGAATTACAGGTTCTTTTAGCTGTTATTTAAATAGTCAGAGAAAGGGTACCGCTGAAAAGTACAACACTTACAAGAAAAAAGTTCTTAATTATAAAAATAGAAATAACATTTAATATAAAAATATTAATAAAATTAGATTTCTCGAACCAACAATCTGGGCGAAGGCTGACGTCACCACATCTGGCTGGACAGGCCCGTTTCCAAACAAAAATGGCCACTTCCTTGCTGCGTATGTACGAGAAGTCTTCACGACGGAATTCCTTCAAATAAATGTTGATTCTTTATGTGTTCCTCATCAGAGCAGTAGTGATTAATTTCTCTTCATAACAGTGTAATTATTCTGGATTAGTGATCAGTTGTTTGGCTTGGCAATCAGTGTTCAAATGTGTTCTTGTTCCAATAGTTCATAACATAAGATTTTACAATGGCAAATTTCGTATCGATAAAATTCTGAATTAACGATTATATTGTTCTAATATCTGGGTTACGCTTTCCAATCTTCATAAATAGACTAATTTTATTTTTCATTTGAACTCAGTGTTGATGACTCATATTCTTAAATTTCTATTTTTTATTTTTATAGGTTTAGTTCGTATCCAAAATTATATCTTCTCTTTTTTAATTGGTGTGAGATCGTTCCGATGTGTTCATCTCAAAGTTTAACAATCAACTCACTCTCTTTTTTCTTCATACAAAAGGTCCTGGCTGATACAATATTAAATTCACATTGTTTTAATCAGGTGACACTTCAGCCTCAATTATATGTTGTACTAAATAATTGACTTTTACATTATATTATTAATTACAATTTGCTTATTAATTATTCTTATTAAATACTAATTACATAATCAATTTCCTTTTTCAATTCTGCATCATTTAATACCACACATGATATACTTTATAGAATTTTTTAACTTAAAAAGTCATATTTACAGTATATTTGGTTGTAGGCTTTATATACTTTACTTACTTCCACATTAAATGGTTTACAATTTCTGTTAGATTCTAATTATCATTGAACAAGATCATTGATTTATTATTATGGTTTGTTTTCTTTAATTCTCATTAATTTTATGATTTGGTTAGCTGATTTGAATATTATCTTCAATTTAGGCTTTTCCATAGATTCCAGTGTTATTACACTTGAATTTTTTCTAATTATATTTTATACATTCATTCAATACCTTCACAAAGTGTTGTTACAGTTATTATACACGGTTATTGAATTCCATTAAACAAGTTTCATTAATTTAATTTAATTCATTAACTTATTTGCTAATTATAATGTTGGTGATATTTACCATTTGGCCTATATTTTATGTTAGTTCAATTACAAAGCTTATTATTATTTCAGCTGGCTAATACCCTTTCTGACATTCAATTCTTATAAAATCTTAACTAAATTGCCCTTACTTAATTACAATAGTGTTTATTATTAATTGATATCATTAAAACATAATAAAGATATTATATAAAAAAAATAGACCCTATCTCAAGCATTCAAGCCTTGAGTTCAATGAACTGTTAACATCAACAAAATTTGCTGTTTTTGTTTTAGTTTAGGGATTTACCCTTGTTCACATCACTATTTACTGCATTCTCTTAACTTACTTCTAGTCATTTTATCTAGTCTTGTAAGATAAAGAGTATCACTTAAATGGGATCGTCATGAGTTGCTTTTCATCATAAAAATAAATTGCACTGGTCCACTGTTGATCATATATCTAGAAACTTTACTTACACCTACTTTAGATTTATTCTTATTTTATTGTATTGTTCTTTTCTTATTTACATTTCATCTTTTTTGGGTGTTTCTATTTTTATAATATGTGGTTGTTTTTTCCAAATAGTTATCCTTTTATTATGAAAGTTTGTTTATTCGTGGTGGTTTCCTTACATTCTCCTATCCTACCTGGGTATAATTACTCTATACATTGGATTATCATTATTTTCCTATGATTTATTATATATTGTATGGTTGTTTTTAATTCACTTTATTTCTTCGAATCTATGATTTCAATTTACTGTGGTCCTTGATTAATTTTTATAGTAATTTTCCTTTAAGCCATTTTATTTTTTATTCTATACCTGATTATTTTTTAAATTATAACAAGTTGGATTTTCTGTCACGCTACACTATGTTTAAAGAGGTTACAAAACGTGTGATAGCATCCTGAAATAAATCCGATTAAAGTAAACGGTGATAACACAATAAAATACGCGATACTGAAGTGTTGTTTACAAGACACTTATTGACGGAATTGCTTTTTTTTCTTGATATTTCAAACGTATACGGAGATGTTGTGTAATAAGCCTGTTTGTATGTTTAAAAAAGAGTTACTACTATATTGGCGTTCACAGCTGAAAAAAAAAACTAATAACATATTAACAAAATTTGTCAACTTTTTTCAACCCCCTACGGGGGTTTGATCATTTTCGTCCCCCCACCGCCGCAAATACATCCCTGCTTCGCTTTACACATTTTCACTGCTCAGGATGTCAATTGATACTGACTTAGAAGAAGGCACAAGAAATTGCTATTTATTTTCTACACGTAACTTTCGGCGCCTTAACGTATTCTCTTGCTCAGTCAACGAAACCCGGAAAGCCCTTGAATGCGGCACGTACACAGAATACTACTTTATATAAACTACCGGCCTTTTTCTTAGACAAAAATCAAGAAAACGACGAAACTGTCCTGTAACGATTGCTTTCTATATTGGCAGGTTGCATTAAGTTGTGGAAGAACAAATAGGTTTTAAAATCTGCTTTTGGCAATATTTGACGTATAACTGCTATTTGGGTTAACAACAGCGATAAAATAAACACGTTAAATAATTAAACCGATTCAACTTCCTACAGGTGAGAAGAAAAACTAATTTCTTGTCTTCGGAATTGCCAACGACAAAGAGATAATGTAATGAAGCGGCACAGCGAAGCGGCTGGAGTGCGGAAGCGTCACTATTAAAGGGCGTTTCTCGTTCATGCGGAAACATCAGTCTTCATTTCTTCGTAAACAAAACAAATTGCTAACGACATGTTTTTAACTTGTTTTTTTGTTTTGTTCTTTATTGACATGGATTGGAGAAAAACATTAATAACGGTCATTTCGTGCCCGAAATCGCTGATTTGTTAACAGGTTAACCAACGTTGTAATCTGAAAATTGTTGATCCGTGACCCAGAAACGCATACCGGATTCAGAATCATAGTTTATGTTTCAATCCTAATTTATGTTTTTTTTTCTTGTTTCCTTATCACACGAATAACATACAGCTTGCCGAATTGCCTAATAGATCACTTGTTGACTTTTAGTGTAATGTTAAGTAGTGTTTCCATTGTGTTGCCACTACCGATTTTATGAATTTAGACTAACGATATGTAGAAAGACCGTAATTTTATAAATTTAAGGAGTAGCCTTACGAATTCTCTATACCCTTCTATTGTTTACCTGTTACGAATTTAACTAGACATGTTATCGTGAAGGAAATCGTTATTGCACCTCAGATAATTATTATTAATTTGCAGGGATCTAAACCAATGTGTATAAAGGTAGAAATATTGCGGGCAGTCGTACACTGACTTCTTTTATTCATCTTTATTGTGACTAGATGACCGCTTAACAGTCAATCAACATTTTGTACTGATTTTCATAAAACAAATGTACAAAATACGAGAGTATTAATCTTAGTAAGTTATCAACCTTAGCAAATATTAGATATTACTTAAAAATATAAAATAAACAACTTTCAGTTATAAATATTTAATGAACTCAAATCGAAATATACTCAACACAGTCATGAATAATGTAAGACGATCGTCACGTGATAAGGAAGTTCGCATTTATCCGAAGTCAGCACGTATATATCTACCCTGGAATTGGGCAAACGTCACAGAGGAAACTGTAGACTGGGCATTATGTAGGATGAAATATTTGTTTCTAATATTCAGAGAAATAATTTTACCCCAAATCATGGCTGTATGTTTACACGGATATATATTTCTAATATCGATATGCGGCTTTTACCGAAAGAGGAAAACACTAAATTCGTTTTTTTTTTCCTTCAAGAAAATCGAAGTAGTGACTTTCCCCGTCGATGACAAATGTTCAATTTTGAGAAAGCCGCTAAGGGCGTTGCGTTTGTCCTTCGACGAAATGGAAGCGCATATGTCATCCAAGTTGTTCCGCAACGTGATCCCATTTCTTCAACGACGGGCACGCTCGTAATTCTCATTTGTCACACACTGGTAACACAAACCACCACCACCATCACAACCACTTTCCGTACTACCCCTAAATAGGCTCTTCACTTCACTACGAACTCTTTGAAAACTTTACTTTTTCGAAGTAAAAACTAAATTCAAATCAATATATTATTAAAATCTGGTTCTCAATAAGCGACGAAATGTACTTCGCTTATTTATTACTTATATTGTACACCCACGCTGAGTTGTAACAACAAACAATAACTACTCGTATTACGAATTTTCAGCGTACAGTCTCTAATCTCCTCAGTTCGCCTACAGTCTCTTTCGTTACAGAGCTACACTATTTATTTTCTTCTATCGTCTCTCTTCTTCATGTCGTTCACATATTTTGTCTTGGCCTTTCTTTATAGTGCAATCCGTACAATTCTCCGTCATTCTTTCAAAGAAAATAGTGAATCACCTTTAATGTCCCAATAAATTACGAACTACGTTATTTCTGTTTTCTATAATTATTTACATAATAGATCTCCTTTGCTCGCGCCTAACCGAACTTCCTCATTTGATATTTCATTAGCCCATGCTTCATCAGTCTTTCCCAGCGTTACATCTCGAATTTCTCAAGCTTCTTTTCTTTCTGCTTTCCCCGAACTCCAAGTTTCTGAGGCAACTTCTCTTCTTTAAAAATGCTTCCTTCTGTTATTTCATTTCTATTGTCTACTGTAAGTCTGCCACCTGGTGTTATAACACCGCAGATGCTTAACAATACATACATGTATACAGTAATAGCATTGGTCTATAATTTACATTTACAATGTGCAACTTTCAGAATATAAAATGTCTGTATTTGTTACGAGTAAAATATAATTTCAATTTTTGTTACCATAGTACTAGCCTTAAGTAGTTTTTACCGATAACTCAAAACTCATCTTTCCGTTTCCCGAATTTGAGTTTTTCAAATAGATACCATCATCCCTTTCACGAAAAATTGTCCTATTTCAGTTATGTCTTTCACAATGTTGAAAAAAGCCCTTCCTATTAGTTGACCAAAAATATACGACGGTCTAACGAATCGTCTTGTTTCACAGTGGAAACAGAATAACTGACACCAATGATTCACTAATTACAAACTTCTAATAAAACATAGACAACAGTTAGAAATCAACCAAGGCAATCTTATACAATAACTCAAGTTAAGTTATCCAACATAAAACAATAAATGTTACTTTATTACAGAACATACTAATTAACACACTAATCGCTTTCCACTAAAACTTAACAATAACAAACACTCCGAACGTCATTCTAATATTGCTGATCTATCACTGAACTGATAAGGCGGCCGCAGATGCTTATATTATATAACAACGTAGAGGTTCCAGAGATATCTACCATTTTCCAGCCGACTATTCGAGAAACGTTGCGTAAGCGCTCGGATTCGCTAGCAGCTAGGTCAGTGCACGACCTTGACACACCACGCCAGGTGCCGTCTGGAACAGCCTCGAATGATGCCGCGTTAAGTGTCACGTAATAGTCTTTCATCTCAACATAGCAATATAATTATGCTGTCTATCGCAAAGGATGATAGGGTTAAAGCGTTTGTCACATTAACACAGTCGTATGACAACTGAAATGTTAAAACCACTGTAAGTGTCAAAAAATGTACAACCAACATTGTTTTTCCTAACTATATTTGTTGTTAGTCCTGTTACTTTTGACAAATTAAAAATTTTTCCTCCCTTCCCATTCCATTTACAATACACTCTTTCTAACAGTGTAACACAGATTTGTAACACAGGAGCATTGAATTAAAATTACATAAATAAAACACAAAGAATCATTTGCTTTCACTCTTTCTGCTCCTTTCAATTTGTCTCCCAATTTGTCACACCCTTTATCTCACATTTTAAGTGGAAAGAAAATTGCGTTTCTATCCTCAAAGTGAAGGCTATGTACTGAGGTGTATAAATGTGTAAAGAGATAAAAAAAAGTACTAGGGACCTATACCCGTTTGACGCCTAGAGGTTTCGGTCCTTCCCAGTCTAGGCTTATTATTAGGGATAATAAAAATAATAATAATAAGAAGAAGAACAACAACAACAACAACAACAATAATAAAAATTTTAAGAGAGCAGGTGGAAAAATTTGCTGCCCAAACGTCCGGAAGGGAGCGAACTTCCCAGGTCTGTGGGTTTAGGTATTATACCCGACTCACTAATAAACCCGACCTCCCTTTCCTCTTCTAGGAGACTAACGTAAAACTGTTTCACACATTACTTCAGGCTAGACCTATTGTTTTTTACCCCTAAGACTCACATATGAATTGTTAATCTTCTATATTGTATTGTCCAAATCTATCTTCTTCGTCCGATGAATCTTTTCTGCAAAGCGTGCCACATACTTCAAGGTAATAATTACCTGCCACATACGTTCCTCTCGATGCAATAATAATAATAATAATAATAATAAGTGCTAAAATCTTAGCCGATGTGTTTGGTCCAGTCACACTCTTGTTTATATAAATACTCTTAAATTCCATGTCAATCCTGTTCCACCGAGATTTATATAAATCACTTCGCTATGAAGTGTTTCAGTAGAAAATGTAGGAATTCGTAGACAACGTATCAAAGAAAATATATACATATTAATTTTTCCTTGTATTTTACCTTTAGAAGTTAGTTGTTACAGAACGTTTTGCTTAGAACATAAAGGTACTATAATAATAATACTTTTATTAACGATAAAGGAAATTATGAAATTACAATACTTACAGCAGTAGAAAAAAAATTCGAATTCCAAGTTTCTCTGTGAAACATTATACTTAATGGTGCATATCTTAATAATTTTCTGGGAAAATGGTATCGCTACTGTGCGTAAGGAAACGCGGTCAGCTGAGCTCACTGGCACATACGATAAAATATAACTTATTGCCTGCAAACATGAAACCAATCTTTCGGAACGGAAGTGGCTGTAGACCCGTCTTAGAAGCCAAAACCTCTTATTTCAACTGAGCCAAGATCGCACTATTACTTGTACTACCAGTTAAATATATTGGTCGCTCATATACATTTTCTGTAAATATAATGACTGTTATCACATATTAATTTTAAACTCTCTAAACAGTTTACATAAATTATTAGTAAAAAACGTTAGTATGCTTACCCAAAGATACAATAAAAAGCGTCATGAGACAAGAGAATGTATTTTCAAAAATTATATACTTCTTGAATACTACTCGTTTTATGAATGTAAAGAAACGATTCATAAAGAGAAAACTTTTGTAAAATCTCGTACACATTTTTTAATAATTTTTTTAACCGTATGTTACGGTTAGGAAGTACAAAATTTCTGCAAGAATTACAGTTCTAAATTACCTAAGCGCCCTTACTTTTAACAGTAAAATTAAACTATAAATTTAACTGTTCAGAACTTTCATTTAACGACACATTCGTTTCATAATTATTAAAACTAATCGTTCTAATACTACTTATTTTTTGACTGCAGCATTCAGTGTTCCCTTCTGCGTTAATGTCACTCCCAAACTCTAATATTCTTTGCACTAATCTGTTTTTGTCTTCCCTTCATATTTCGGTATTTGCTGATGGTGGTGTTCTCAGACGAACACATGTTCAGTTTTTACTGTATTTACTAATAGTACATAATTTACTTCTATTTCACTTTCTGTATTCTTCATTGAATTTTAATGTCGTATTGTTCAAGTCATGATATTCCTGGACAAGCACTACCTAATCGTCTGCAAACCCCACGGTATCATTTAGTGTATGCTCATGATTTTATATAAAACCTTGCTTTTAAAATTTATGGTGAATGTTACAAGTTTTTGTATTAAGAGATTTATAACTTTGAAACTAATAAACTACCGTACAGTTTGTTTACATTTTAGAGTCATAATACAGGGTTTCCAAATTACTCTGCTGTCCTCTCCAAATTTTGAAATCGTCCTCTTAATTGTCTATCAAGTCAGTTTCCCACACAATTTCTTCAAGTGTTGAAACCACTTGCTTGATTTTCCCTTTCGTCTTGAAATTTCTTGTGTACCCAACTGTACATTTCCCTGTTGTACTATATACCCATTGCAATCGTGTCTTTTCATGTACTCTAATCACTGGGTATAGCAATTTCATAACTTTTATTGAGCACTTTGTTTTCCTCTTGAAGTCTATCACTACGTCTCATCGCCTACTCATTTTCTTGGTCACTACATTTGGATGTACAGACGATTTTCTAAAATTTTGTATTTATCACATTATTTTAGAATATATTAAAGGAATATTTTCCCTAAAAGAGGACAAAAAGTTTATTGTTTAGAATATATGTGTACAAAATATTTTGACTTTAGTTTTTACTCATCAAGCAGGTCAATGTAAATAAATCTGTTCCAACTTCCATTGTGATTGTTTTTTATATAGCTAAAGATGTTTTTTTCTAATTTCTCTTCTTTCTTACAGTCCAAGATGAGAGATTTCATGTATACCTACATATTTAACAGTATCGAATTTTTTATGAACTTAAACATTTTTTAGTAACAGGGTGATATTTATTGTACATTTACGTCATTAAAACTCATGGTCATACGCTTAAACGAAATACATAACTTTAAATTGAAAAGTCCAACGGTAGGATAGAGAAATATTCGGTCAGGAGGTTGTATTTGACAGATCCATTTGCATCTAAATAATAGAATGTTTGGAAGAGCTTGACTGTAAAGAGGGGGGGCTAGGAGGTTATCTTGAAATAAGGAGGGGGGAGGCTGAAGCAATTCTTGCGCCTTCCCGATCCTATCAAGCGGATGTTCTCGGTGATGCGTATGATTCCAATCTTGCCTCCGTGCCCGACCTAAATAGGATCAGTAACGCATCACGTGAGGCCTCGACGGATCAACAGAACAAAATATCTATCGTTCCCCCGTCGGTATTGAACATCATCTTTCGGTTGCGAACGTCATACGTACGACAAACGTTACGCAGCGACATAAGGAACCTGACGACCTGCCATCGCTCGGCGACACCCCCTTATCAATACACGAGCCTGCTGTTTTCTTCATCCGCTCCACTTTGATGAGACATTTTTTTCTTTAAAATATTTGTTCACCTACAACGCTTCGTCTCATCCTCTCAGCACTTGAAATAAAAGAGGTGTTTGCTCGAAGTGAAACCGTTAACTGGAAACATATTGCATCACATGAGGTGGAAAATAATCCGTTTAAATTACAACACAGTGAAAAGAACGAAATTTTGTTACCATCTAAAATGAAATTTTCTAAAAAATTGCTTTTTAAAAATCAAGTAAGTGCATTAAAGTAACATAAAAAAATAATCTATACTAAATTTAATTTTATATTGTTTTACATTTTTGTGTTGCCAACGGGGAATTACTTTTGCGAAAATATTAAACACAAGTATCATATCCGTTAACTTAAAAACGTTATGTTCTTTATTTTAAGTGTTACTGTGTTATAAGCATTGTATATACACATTAAACGTTATGTTTTCCTCAACCATGGCATTTATTTATTTCAGCAGTAAACTATAAACTAAAAACCGTTGTTACGTAAGCTCACAAATGAAAACAACACGTATTTTTGCTTTGCATTATGAAATAGGACAATTTACAATTAGTACCCTTCTTCTATTCCACATCGTAATATATCGATACAAACGCATATTAAAAACATCGAAAATGTACTGCAGGAACGGATAAAGTACAGTTCCGATACCGTAAATAGCATTTGTTTATTTACTTGTTACTATGGTAATTAATTCTGGTCTCCATGGTGTTGTTGACATCTCTATACGCGTCAATAAAAGAGCCTAAATCGTGCGAATGGGGCAGAATATCAAATTCCAAGTGTTTTTCGCCTCGTGTGAAAGGTTACGTATGCAGAATTTGGTGGGAATCGGTGTGGATTTGTAATCAATACAAAGAAACAAATCCTCAGAATTTGAGTTTTATTTATATAGATTTCCTGGCACGTTGTTTTAATGGCGTACGTTCCATTTCTTTAAAAGTATCCAGCATTCGAAACCGTGTTACTCTGTCAGACGCTGACTTCATCCTAGGTTAGCCATCTTCAGTGCCATAGTAATTCTGTTTCTTGACTTTTATCATGGGCCGAGGATGGGCTCGATAGCGTATATATTTGACAAGGGATGTTACAGTGACTTGTTGCTTTCAGACCAAACAATTTTAATATGGTGTAACCACAAATTTGTAGACTACTACTAATATATTTTTTTATTTCTTAATCTGCGTCGTAGCAGATAATTTACGATGTCCATGACCAGCTACGACATACCTGTAAGAAAGTGTGCCAAACATGTTCACCTTAAACTCGGTCATTTACAGGCATCTCGTTTCTACATTTCTCTTTTTTTGTTCACGTATGTTTCTTCCCGCGGTTTATCTTCTCTTTAGCTTTAGTGAGAACTACTGCTTGCATCCTATATAAACTTGTATGCTATATTATTCGCTTTAATTTAATATTCTTATTCAGAATAAATATTAAAGAAGATTTTGCTTTGCGTTCTTTCATGTCATGACTTTTGGCTGTATTTGATTGTTTTGATTATGTAAATCTTGTTCTTTCATTATTCTTTGATTTCGTTAGAGCACAAGGATACCTTGTGTTTGGAACAGTCTTTCTTCCACTTTTGATATCACCCATGTTTTTCTGCGAAAAGCCCTTTTTACATTCACGGTTTATGTAAGGTTGCTTTCCAGAAGACTAGACAAGGAATGGAGCTGTCTCTTCTAGCTATCTCAGACTTCTTGATCTAATTCTAATTCATGTTGTTTCCCTTAGCCTATGGTTCTCATTTCTTAACACCAGACATTCGCTGTTCGCTCCCGCCCCCTCTCTGTATGTCTGTCAGTCTGATCTCTCTCTCTCTCTCTCTCTCTCTCTCTCTCTCTCTCTCTCTCTCTCTCTCTCGTCTGTTACAGAATACACACCCGTTTTAAACATAGTGTTGCCAAGGAATCACACGACTCTTGCCTTCGTGGACGTGGGAATAGGATTTTAAGGTAGAAAGAGGTTTTGCCAAGAGTGAGCTTTCATGACACTTTTAAAATCCGCAGTCTACATAGCCTCCAAGACCCTCTGCAGTTCTTTGTTCCTCAATGTGTTACTTTTGTATTTAATTTACAAATAATTATGTATCTCTTCTCCATAACAGACGTCTCTCCATTCTCAGAAAGATCAAATTCCTTTGTACGCCTACTCTAATTAAATTTAATGGTATCTTGAAAACATTACCAAATGACTCATTTCTGATAAATGTTAATTTTATTGCCTTTCTAAATAAAATTATCATCATTGCTTTACAGTTACTATTGTGTTAAAGTTGGGAATTATTGTAAATGTTAATAATTTTCTCTACCTTCTTTAATGGGTGAAGTTATTGTTTGAAGTGACTGTAAGAAAATCAGATATTTCTTGCCAAGTGTCCGATATATTTTAACAAAATCAAATAATTTTTAATGTGTGTATTTACAAAGTACTGAGTGTAGTTTTTGTTTACGTACTGGATTAATATATTTATCAAATCTGTAATGGTGTGTAAAACAAAACAAGTAGTATATTAAGATAATGCCACATTTAAACTAATTAGGCCTTCGAAGACTATTTTGAAATATTTATAACACGTTTTGGTAATGCAGTAAATAAGCTATAACAGGATATATATTTGTAATAAATTGACAAGTCTCAGCTTTATTAACAAAAGTGTCTATGTACAACTCTTTCCATGTGTCTGTCTATGTAAAATTTATACAAAAAATACGATTATGTTCGTGGCCCCACAATTCGTTTCAGTACATATACGTGTAACCCGCTACTAAATACGGGTTAAAAAGTTTGTCGCTAATGACTTCCCTTTGTCACTGACTATACAGAATGTAATTGATGATTTTCAGTCTGACACAAAACGATACTGTTCTGTAAGTTGATTCGTTATTTCCACTTTTTGTACAGAAAGGAATCAACAATTAATTCCAACATGTAATGAGTAATTAGAGAGTTGCTTTTGTAAGTAGATAGTTAAAATCCATGTGTTGGAATTTTTCCACCGGACAGAAAAATATCAGTCTATAATGCATCTAGGTTATTATTATAAAACACGTTTATCTTTTTATATGATTGTTAAATCATACTCGTGCACGTATTAATGTGTTGCAACAGGTCGATGACATAAATAATAAAAGACTTTTGCTTCTACCCATTGAACTCATAAAGAGACGCACACCAAAAATTTATTAAGACTGAATAGTGGATAAGTAAAAAATATTTTGAGAATATTGAATTTGATACTTTATAATTTCAGTAAATTCTTTAGTTGAGCAAAAAAGATATAAGTGAAAAGATAATTTTAATTAGATTTATATACCAACTTTAATAAGAAATAATTAATATAATTATAAAAATTAATATAAAATAATTAATATAAAATATAAAAAATAATTAATAGTTCTTATAAATAGAAACAAATAAAATTATTAACAAGTAATAAATAAAACTATACTAACAAGTAAGGAGCGCGTCCTATTATCATATATAGTGTTACAACACAAATAAGCCGGGGTGGCAAAAAAGGTATTTAAGATTGACTGAGAATAGGTCAGCAATCAAAATAACTGAGCAGAGATGATGTTCCTCTAGTCTCAGAAAAATGAGTAGTAATGGAAGAAACCAGCTACTAAAAAGTTAGGGAAAAAATTATATAAACGGGAGAACGCACTAATGGAAATAAGTAAAAACAGATCTAAATAAAAAGGAATGGAACAAGTAAGAATAGAAATAAGAAGGAAGAAATAAACAAGAAAGAAAAGGAAAAAATAATATATAACTGATAATTTCATAAAAAACTATGCTAGTGTTTTACCAAAGTGATCAATTTTGAAGGAAAGGCATTATGTTACAACACAAATAAGCCACCCCAATACCAGGGATAAAAAAGATGAATCAACAGTATAAAAAATAATTCGTATAATAAAATGTTTAAAATAATGAAAATAGAATGACAATAACACGACAAACGACGACATGACCTAACCCTAGTGATTGACCAAATAAAATAAAACAAAAGGAGAAGGGAAAAACGATACCAAATAAGCATGAAACCAATTGAAGGAAGTGAATGACTCCATACAACCAAATAAAATAAAACCAAAGGAGAAGGGAAAAATAAAACCAAATGAGAAGGGGAAAACTAAAATAAAATGAAACAAAATAAGATGAAAGTGAAGCAGAAGGAAAATGAACATGAAACAAACCGAGTATAAAGGAAATAAAGTGAAACCGAATGAGAAAATACAGACCAATAATATAGAATATGAAAAGGAGAAATGTAATATGTAATAACTCAAAAGTAATATTGGAAACGAAACCAATAACTAACCATTGTAAAAAATAAGTATTATTATCGATTAAAAGATAAATGTCAATGATTTGATAAAACCCAATAAGGTAATGTAAAAAATAAAAGTACACTGACCCAAGAATTAGAGTTAGATGTGATAAAAAACTCTATAAAGACATAAACTTATTAATAGTACAAATAATATTTGTAAAGAGAGAGGTAGTGAGATGGTGAGAATATAAAATCAACTAAGTGACAAAGAAAAAGTAATTATAGGGATTACCCACTAATAAACACTTAATATAAACATTTAAGGAGTGCAAAAGTGAAAGTGTAAAACCCCAAAATAATTAAAAACCATATTAATAGGAATAAACACTTAATAATCTATAATAAACACTAAATGATTAATGGTGAACCATATTAATAATTAAGAATGTTGTTAATGATGGTATTAGAAGTAAACACATAATAAATCAGTAATGAACACTGAAGATTGATGGTGACATTATTATTTAAAAAAGAATTTTATTGTTAATAAAATTAAGTTTAATTGAATACAATAGTATTTAAAAGGGAGAATCCCATGAAAAGTAAACAGTTGGTGTTACCATGGATAGAAGGTAGAGATTATTTACGAAATAAGAAATTAAAAATGAAATCAATAAACACCCCAGGTTATAAGGGATAATCAATTAAGTAAGTTTAAAAGTGGTGTGATGATGTTTATCACCCAAAAAAATAATAAAGAATGAAATGAATTGTAAACAAACATTACCTAATAACTGTTAAAAAAAAAATTGTTTAATTAAATTTATGAATAGGATATGGGTGAAGGAATTGTACAGACCATAGGCCTAGATGTTATGTTTTATGTGATAAAGAATAGTGAATAATAGCCATATTGTTAACAAGGGCAAAATAGATAAATAAGAAGGTAATACAATACAGATCAAATTACACTAGAAAATCAGTTAAGAAATAATTAACAAGCCATGAGGTAGAAAATAATAGAAACATACAAGTAGGATAAAAACTGATCCAAAACACATCAACAAATAAACCAATCAATTATAATAACAAAGCAAAACACATTAGAGTAAAATGAGATATAATTAGTATCAAATAAGTAAATATAATCAATAAACTAAGGCCTATGAAATGCCTAACTGTCAAAAACAAATAACTACAAATTGTATAAAATCAACAAGGAAATTAACAAATCCAAGGCGAGTAAATAGCCAAGGATAATTTGTAAATTATGTTAAAAGAAAAATGTTAGAATAAGGACTTAAATTAAAAGAGAAATGTAATTAACAAATATTGACATAAATGTACAAACATTAATATTTTTAAGAACACAACCTTATGGGATATTAAAATAATCTTTGAAAGGAAATACAAAGAGTAGTGATAATATTTAATACTTAGGAAGGAAGACAGAAGAATAAAAGCAATCAGAAGATATACAGTAATTTTGAATTTTTATTTGAAGTCATGATCAACCAATCAGAATTTATTCGTAACCATGACAACAGACCGTTGGTTACGAATTTTCCGTTAATTTATAGTACTCTATAAGTGACGCCCATCCAGATTAGACGCCAGATCTTGAATGACCTAAATTTTAATTTAACATGTATAAAACGTAATCAAAATTCAAAAAGATGGACTAGTAAGAAGCAGATGAGGAACAATAACATTTAACTGATGCCAAGGACCAATTTGAATAAAAATTAAATGAAGAAATTACCACAGCTAACATGAAAAAGATGCCAGCAGCCCAAATCATTCAAAATTGATGACTATTCTATCTCACCTGAACAACGGTTTATCTCAAGCCTACTGAATTGATAAGTATCATTAAATTACCCAAATTCCACAAAGAAACTTACTTTAAATATTTCTCACAGTTATCTGAACTCTCACTATAAACTGAATATAATTTCTTTCAAAGATTAAGTAAAATAAACAAACACTGAAAATTTATTAACTAAGAAAATAACCTAGTGTTAGAGTGCGAACTTTTGAAACACACTTTACTACATTGCAGGAACAAATTGTAGCTACACTTTATATTATTTAAGTACAAATAATGTAAGGTAGTGTACTCTTTATTGTAATTATTATTAATATTTTTCTTGTAATCACAAGGACCCAGATTTTGAACGATAATAAACGTAAACTGACAACAGTCGCCATACTTGACTGAATTGTTCGTTCAAATCGACCTTCGCCGAACCCTAGAGATATTAGACTCATTTTAATTGTCGGTGCAAAATTGTTAATCACCAAGAATAATTTCATTGTCAATCTGAATAATTACCAAACAATAATTAAAGAAACTAGTACAGAGTGTAATCATTGTTTTTATTTCATAGGGAAGTGTATTGTATAAATTGTGTATTGTATAGCAGAGACCAGCGAGGATGACGGCAAGCGCTCATGCCGCCAAATCTACGAACTACCTGCTCAATTAAGTAGGTCGAACGAAGGCGGGAACAAATTTGAATGCTCCAGGCAGTCACAACGAAGATCGCTAAACCACAATATTTATTAATTTTAATTGTTTTGAGTAAACAATTTGGCGCCATCCGGGATTATTAAACCCCTATGAAACAACAGGTAAGGTTTCCACTCGCGTTCTACTGGTAATTGAAGGATCATTACGGAAATCACTAGCGCAACAAATAGATGTAACGACACCAGTGTGAGGCGAACACACAACATATACACTTTTACAGAGACGACTAAAATTACAACGTTACAATAGGCATATGTACAACCTGTCACGTGTTGCTGAGTCATCAGATAGTATTTCTTAAACAGAGACACGCAATATTCAAGTACCTTCTAGAATGGGCGGCTTGCACATTACAGAAACCCTTAGATTAATGTAGAGACATCTTATGTACATTACAACGTAGCGAAAAAGAGACTATTGCGAATTGACTCACAGCAATTAGAGTGAGTTATTAATGCAAGTATTATGTGTTTAATCCTTATGACCCTTTGTGTTGTCTTATTAATTTATAGAGTGACTAGATACTACTGCTACTAGTGTGAGTTACTAGTTTATTCATAGTGTGTGTAGCACAAATCGGATATCAAATGATACATAGTTACAAGAAATGAGTGTGTTTATTTTTATAAGTGTTTTATTAAATCGTCATCATCATCATTAGGAATAGTCAATTCGTTCCTGACCAAGTGTCTGTACGATTGGTACAGAATAAATCTTGTCCAGTTCACAGAACAACAGTTACATAACCAGCCCAACACCAGTCCAATGGCAACGGCAATCCTCGAAATCTTTTTACGGTTCTTAGTCTCTACTCTAGCAAAATCTGTGACTATCCACCGTCTTCCCGCCGCACGCTATATTCTTCAAACGTTGAACAGTATGGTTAGTTCTAGTTTGGCTGTGCATCCATTTTGTTGCTTCTATGTCTCTTCTTAAAACTACAAGTAAAGTGCTGCACACTATCCTCTGTGTAGCCAAACGTTCTGAGTTGTTATTGGTCTTCTGAGTCGCAGTGTTCCGTAAAAACATTAACTGCCTAAAAGTTTGCTTTCTAGAACAAAAGCGGCTTATTCTTCTTCTTCAGATGTTGGTTTCTTTTCTAATGTCCTGACCATATTTGGCTTATATTTCTAGTGTTGTTTAACTACTATTTCAAATTATTTCCATCTATCTGACATATCTTTCCAATTTTTATGTCTATCGTCGTTGGGAAAAATTACCTTAAACGTTCTAGTATTTATAACTTTTATATAATACCTCACCAAGAAAGTGAGAGTGGATTATTCAAGTAAGATTATTCAATAAGGGTACCCATTTGCCGAATCTGATGCAAAGATTTAAGTGGTCATTAAAACTATAAGGCCCGATTAAAAGATGCCAATAAATTCGAATATTTAAGAGTACAAATTAACTGACGAAAAATGAATCGCAAGAAATGTACAAACCATTTAGTATTCATAGATTTCAAGAAGGCATACGATAGTGTACCATTGAAGGTTAATCCTGTATATGCTATAGCTGTGGAAGCGCTGTGTACCAACATTACTCGTAGTATGAGGATATGCCCAAGACTGTTGATGAATTTTCAGTAACGAAAGATTTCGACGAGGTTGTGCTATAGCATTCACTTTGTTTAAGATATAGTTGGTATGGGCATATGATGTATGGGTTCTAAAGATTTTAAAAAAAGGCTCACTGTGGTAGAAAAGACTGAGATGGAGTATTAGAGTCAGAAGACTAAAACAGCTGACCAGCGGACATAAGTGTAAGGAATCGAGAGACAGAGAGAGAGAGAGAGAGAGAGAGAGAGAGAGAGAGAGAGAGAGAGAGAGGCGAGGATGAAAAGTTTGAACAAAGGCTGGATCAAGAATGTCAGATGATCAACGGTAAAAGAAAACCTTACAGTAGCAACGTCTTTCACAAAGAGGAAAGGAAGGGAACAATCTAGCCTCAGAATGAAGAAAACAGAATTGGAACGGATAATCAGAACCTCGAAAAGGAACACACATCTTTTTTGGAGGTGTTAAGAGAGGCGGGTCGAGTATTGGTTTATAAGATGGCTCTACTTCATCGTTATTGTTACCATCAGAATGTATTTAAATCGTAAACACACAAACACACACACACACACACACACACACGTCAACTGTTTTTTGCTTATTTGAGATATGTTTGAAGTTTTGAAAATTACGTTAATCAACAACCAACCTGATTCTTTGTCTGGTGAAGTATTTGTGTGTACTTTGGCATACTGCTTAATGATCAAAACTTGCCTCAAGTAAGCAGACACATATTCGTATTACACTCATACAGATGAGTACACTGCAAGAAAACTTAATAAAAAATACACACACCCACACACATGTCTTATTATATATTATATTTCTACATTTTACAGACTTGTAAATACTTTTTATATACGTAAATCGTACAAATATTTTAGTGTAGGCTATGCAAAAATAAGTAATTATAAAGTTATGTGTAGCCTACATTTCGTACAAACGACATTACTGTATAAAAGTCTCAAAATAAAAATTCCAAAAACAAACTGATTTTTAAGCCGTGACTTGAAGCCGACAGAACGAGATTCTATACAGTTACTTTCTAAACGTAAATACAATTTTTTTATCGCGAAATCAGCATTTATCGAGCAGCAGAGAGGTAAGTAACGTAATGGAGTCGTGCGGAGGGTTGAAAGTGAGATATTTGACAGCGGACATAACGTTAATACAATCAAGTAGTCGGGACACAGTCCCACGGGAGCGGCTCATGAAATCTTCAAAACTCTCCCCCGAGGCAATCGATCCGCTGCTGGATTAGCACACGCACACACACAGGATATGAGGGCTGCTGCGTGAGTACGTACACCTACCTGCCTGTCTATCTACCCACATTCACAGCAGAAACACTTCTGTCTGCGTATCTCCTTTTGTTTTACTTGGACCAGCACAAAAAAGTGCACGTTGAAGTGAAAGAGGGAAGGAAAAAGCTTTTGCGCTCTGCTGGAAAACACGGAACGCTGAGAAACACTTATACACAAATTTCCCATACTACTATACTTTAAGCAGAGTAGGGTACTTTGAATTTTATGAAATACTGAACCCTATAAATTTTATTATTGCTAGTAAAACATAAACAATATTCAGACTCAACCTAATTGGCTGTAGACACACGTACATATAATCGAATATAAGCTAAAATTTGTACTGTAATCAAGTTTGAAAAGAATATAGACATCGTTTAGGTAATAATAGGAACACAGGAGTCTGTAAAGTGACATGTAAAAACGATAAATTAATTGTACTGAAGCGTGAAATTCTAAGCAAACATCGAATCAGTTGTAACATTAATGATTTAATGAATTTTCTACTTCTTTAGCTGAAGATTTTAAATTATTAGTATAAAGTACAGCTACTTGTGACTCCAAAGTTTAAACTTGAATGGAAGCCTTACAAGAAGAATAAAGCTATGAAAATTGAGAGTACTTTTTTTTAGTAAACCGCCTAGTTTTTAAAAATTTTCCGATATATACGAAAATTTCTCAGAGCAATAATAACTAGGTTACCAATAGTATTACAATAGACCTTTTGTGTAATAAGCAGATTAGAATAACATGCGAATAAGAACAAAATATACGGCTTGAACTATTTCTCCGAATACACCGTCGCAGTTACAATTCGTCGAAAGCCGCCAAGGGTTTCGAAGAATTAAGTGATGTAATTGTAAAACGTCAGAAGAGATTTACATTAATGATGGAGTGCGCTAATTGTGTCATAGTTAGAGAAATTACGAGTTGATCCGGTAATAAAAATAAATAACAGAACATACACGAATACCAATGCTGTTTGCGGATGATCAAGTAGTCTCCTAAAACAGTGAATGCGAGTTCGAGAGATCGATGTTCCCGTTACAGCAAGTCTGTTCAAATGGCAGAAAACAAAAGCTATGGCGTTTATGGGCAAATACTCCTTGCGAACTAAGATCGTACTGGATAATACAATATAGAGCAGTTTCGCTACATTGGTTGTGACATCACTTATGATGTGGACTATGATGTTGATCACAAGTTGGTTAGGTTTCAGCCAATACGTGGCACAATTCATTTTATCGAGAAAACATGGAAAGACACTCAACTAAAATTTGATAGGCAATGGCTGTACCAGTGTTATAACATCGATCTGAATCTTGGATTCCGGGGAGAAAACATTTGAAAAGGATACAGGCCTCGAGATGATGTTCTTTCGATCTCTTAAGGGCTGCACACGAAGAAGTAGACTCTATAATGAAGATATTCGTAAAGAGTTGAACATTTTTAATATCCAAGATTGTATTGCAAAAAAGAAAGAGGGATGGATTGTTTATCTAAATAGGATGCCAGATGGCTGGTTGCCTAAGGACTGTTGGCAATACAATAGCCTGTTGGATAAGGAAGTAGAGGAAGTGTTGTGACCGGAATAGGTGATTCGTCTACTCCTTAACAGAAAAAGAACAAGAAGCAGTGTAAAACTTTCCTGTAATGTTAGCCATTGAGGCCTTTCACGTTTTACGTAAGGTAACAGTAAATTTAGAAGCGGTTACTTATTTTATCTACAGATAAAATGATAATATCTAAAAATAATGCAAATTAACTTTTCTTATACAAACAATACGGGATCAAATATGATGTTAGATTCCTCAAATGTTTAAATAGTTAATACAACGTACAACTGCTTAACTGTTTCAACTGCTTGAAAAGTGCTCGCTTTCAATGAACATTATAGAATTCAAAGTAAGGCAAGCTATTTGCGGATTAGTATACTGAACCCCCGGATAAGTTTTAGAACTCGTCTATTAACACAGTTAATTTTTAGTAAAACAAGCATTCACAAATCAACCAACTACGATGGACACTACGTTTCATGAGAGACGTAAAAAACTTAATTACCGAAAAATAAATTTTTCACAGATAAAAGTAAAAAGTGAGAATTGAAAAGTGTAAACCAAGCTCTGTTACACAATACGAGGCCAGCATAGTAACCTGCAAGAGCCGTACCGCTTACTTTGAGTTGTGTATTGTTTGTGAATTATACAATAAAAAGTATGTTTATTTGTGTGTTAACCAAGGGGGATCAAACTTTGTTACCAAAAATGACCGTTTACTTTCCAACAGTTCTACGGTTAATAACATTTAACACTTCTACAAACGATTCATAGAATAACTAATTAACAATAAAGTATTATTAAGACCAAGAAAATTATTTTACTTGGTAAAATTAGCTATGGGTTATATGAAATGCGATCATCTAAGTAATAACCATTCAACTACTCAGCAGTGTAACTTCAGCAGTGTATCACCGTAACGATATGACAGGAGGATAATAGTCCTAATCCTTTGAAAACATGACTTGCTTGGTTAACTGAAAACTATCGGATTTTTTCCGAAACACATTTAATTCTCAATTATTTATTAGACTATGCATACTTATTAATATCATACGATTAAATCAGCATTATTCTTGTGTGACATCTCGGTACCTTTACCAAGTCTTCCAACATATGGCTCGTCTTAAAACATTGAAATAATTAGGTTCAATTAAAATACAAGTGAACAATACTACACAAAATAAGATGAACAACTAGGATGTTGTTATATTCTTCTTCTGCTTCTCCATGTCAAGGTATAGGCTTACAGTCTGTTCCGCCTTCACTGAAGCCATCTTTTCCTTGGTCTACCTATAGCTCGTCTTCGAGATACTTATATTAACACTTATATTGGTGAGGTCAGAGTCCTCTGGGCGTCCAACGGACTAGAAGCCTACAAAAACGTAGAAGAAAAACTCAAAAAAAAACATGTTGTTATATTATCACACAAAAATATGCTCATTTTTATTGTACAACCTGCAAAAGGACTATTTAATACAATTTTTTAATGTAACTCCCGTCTTGCGCCCAGTAGATACCATTACAGGAAAATTACAGATAGATTAAATAATATTGAGGAGAAGAGATAAGGGACACCAACCATAGAAAGAACAAAAAAGATGAATAGAGAACATAATTTGTTATAAAAAAGTTCACCAAAATATTAATTGATGTTAATCTTCATGTGATGTTAATTTACATCATAAAGAAAATAAATGGAGATTGTCAGCGAATGCGATAGAAATATAAACAGATGATGAAAAGAAGACTGGATACAATTGAAAAACTATGAACAGTGGAGCTCAGGTTACAGTAAATAGCGACATATGCTGTTGAAATTCCAGCACTCACGCACGCACAGAATGTGTGTTTATTCTATATTTGATGATCCGTAAGATCAAATGTCTGGCGACAAACGAACAGCATAATGCTCGAAACGTGTCTCAAGTAGGATCACATTCTTTTTAATATTGTTTTATTAAATAATTAATACTAATTAGCAAGTAAGCAAGTCAAGTCTATGTGATAAGCAAATAAATTATTTTTGGTTGTACGATAAAATGTTTCTTAGAATTTTCTTCAATTTTATAAATACATTTATCAAGAAATTATATAATTATGGAATAACTGAATAATCTTGAAAATTATAAAAATGTTGATAATCAATATAATAAACTATTATAACAATAAACTGGAATTATTACTCAGCCACCAAAATATTTCATTATAAATGGTCGGAACAAAGTTCTTCTGTACGTTCTATTTACCAATAAGTGCGTGCGCGTGGTAAAGAAAGGAAAACTCTGTTCGGGGATATGTCAACAGGTTTTCACGATGTTTTTCCATTCGCGTTTAAGCCTCTTGTTTTGTTTGATGTATGTTTGTTTTGATATTATTTTATTCACATCAATAACGCGTTAGAAGAAAAGAAGGGGTCGTGGCTCGTGGCAGCTTGAAGAAAAGTCATCAATCACGCACCGCTATATTTGACAGTTGAAATCAAGGGAACGTTCCCAATGTATACATAAATAGACGCTGCCAACACAAAGGGACCCGCTTGCATATCGTACATTCGTAACAATTGAATCGGAATTTATCTGTTTTTTTGAGAGGAATATTTTTTAACAGAGAAATGAAACCTTGTCTCGTGGCCTAAATATAAATTAAAATGAAACGGAATTCTTGTAAAAGAGGGAACTTGGAACACATTTTTTTTCTTAGTAAAGTTTTGGAGGTATAGACAATTTAAATAAATTGTTAAGAGGTATTACCTATGAAACCCATATGTTTGATATAATTACTTAAGGTAAAGGTAGTTGAAAGTTTCCTATCGGGTCAAAAATCAAAATTTTGAATTATTAAAATCAATTCCCGAAGCAGAGATTTGTTGTACTTTTAAAATACATATTAAACAAAACAAGATTTTTGCCAACATAACTTATCATTATGATATAAGGATTATATGTTTAAATTGTTCAGACCTTTATCTTAATCCATGAGAGAGTTAACGTCTCAAATTTTACTAAAAATTACACAAATGCTCTAAAACGTATTACACTAACTTTACTAACTTACATTTTAACAAAAACATACATAAGTAATTACAAAAGGAATAAAATCAAGTAACAGTCTAGTTTTGTTTTGACTTAATCTGAGCGTTAGTGTAAATATGAGTGTAATTTGTTATAACTCATACGCTGTGTGTTCCTTTCCGTGATAGGATAAGTAGTGAGTTTTAATTGACTTAGGTAAAGGATATGGGATAGGCTATATTAATGTGCGTGTAGGAACGCTTAGGTGAATAATTATGGGTCACCTAAGACGTAAGACAAACAGATAACCGTAAGAACTCGAAGTTAGTACAATGACATATTTGATCGGAAAGAAGAGGACAAGGAGGATCTCAGGCGAGACGGACAACGACATAACACGAACTACAGGATTAGCGTGTAGCAGAATGGTAATGGACATAAAGTCGTGGATGAGGCTGCAGACGACAATATTCTTAGACAGGTTTATGATAGAGGAGAAAAATGGAAAAGTATCTCAGGCGGTGTAAAAAAGGTGTTTTTCAAATAAATATGAGAGCTATTTTTTTTTCAACCTCCGGTGAGTTGGCAAACCTGGTTCTGTTGTCATAGCAACAATCTGATTGTTGATTAATGTTTTTGAGGGTTTGTTCTAACCTATAACCACTGGTTTTACAGTTATTTTGTCTATTACTGTGGTGATGACAGATTAATTATGGCTACTACAGTTGAAATTGCCTCCAAGTGTGAGATTCGGTCTGTTATTAGATTTCTTCAACCTGAAGGTCATAGTGTTGCAGAAATTCATCGAAGGTTGTGTAATGTATGTGGAGAAAATGTGATGAGTGATGGTTCAGTTCGGGAATGGTGTCGAAAATTTAAACAAGGGCGAATTGATGTTCATGTTGAAGAAGGGCAACGAAGAAGGTCCGTGGCTACTGATGATGTTGTTGAAAGGGTAGACAGGATGGTTCGAGAGCGCCATCGTTTCACTATTAATGAACTTTCTGCTGATTTTCCTGAAATTTCTAGCTCTGCTATTTATGATATATTTACTCAGAAGCTTGGGTATAGGAAGCTTTGTGCTCGGTGGGTTCCCAAACACACGACATCACGCAGCTGCAGTCACACAAAACCGGCTTCTTGAATTTGGTTGGGAAGTCCTTGATCACCCACCTTATAGCCCAGTCGTGGCACTAGGTGACTACCATTTGTTCACTGACTTGAATAAGTGGTTAGGTGGGCAGCGGTTCGACTCCAATGATGAGTTAAAGTCCAGTGTGGCAGATTGGCTGACTACTCAGGAGCGAACATTCTATAACATGGGCATAGAAAAGTTGGTGCCTCGCTATGATAAGTGCCTCACCAATGGTGGTGACTATGTAGAAACGTAGTTTACATATATGTAAAACTTTTGTATATAATAAAATTATTGATGTCATTCATGTGTCTGTTTATTGGTCTATCGGAGGTTGAAAAACAAATAGCCCTCATAATAAAACGTGAAGACCAAAATTTTGTTTCTTTAGTATATTAAAATCTGTTTTCAGTGGCTACGACCAACTCTGAACAACACTATCGTCACATTGCAGGCAGACGAAAGAAATTAAAACAAGGTATCCGACGAAGTACATCTGTTCCTAAAAGATGTGTAAAATTTGTCATATTTATACCAACCGTAAATCAAGAATAAAGGCAAATAATTGATGAATTTTGAAAGACTCTTCAATCTGTGAAATGAGCTGGATAATAAGCACATTTTATATTACGCGTCTTGTGGGCAGTTACTCTTTTAAATGCTTACGCTTAATATTCCGCTATACATACACTATTTCACTCACTAATTCACTAATAGTAATATCAGATAGTAATATCGCTCACTAATTCCTAGCAAATCTTGTCCAGTTAAAGACTTGAATCTTCTTCAGTAACGTGATGGCCATCGGCGTGGCAGCTATATTGCTTGGATGTAGTTATTCCTTCACTACATTTATCACCTGAATTTTATGAATTTTATCACTTCTGTGATGACGAATATCTTCAAATCAAATTTTATTAACAAATTTAGTACATACCACAGGACACCAACAATGGTTCACAACACTTGTCTTGACACTTCTTTTATGTTAAGAATATTTTTGTTGCTAGCGTTTTCCGACAGCTTTCAATCCGCATATCCGTATGTGTTTTACAGTACTCTTGCATGCTATTACCCAGTGTCAATTGCTACTACTACATTCCTGTCATCCAGTTCAACAATCTTTGTGTTAGCTCTAGGAACACAAATAATAGAATGAGATGTATATTTAGTGAACAAAAGGTATATAAAAAAATGTAATTTTATTTTTGGTTCTTTATTTTACTGCATTTTAATAAGCAATAAACACACGAAACCCGTAGAACAAAAATGAAAAGCTCAGAAAAGAAGAAAAATAACTGTACAAAAATATGGCATTAATGTATTTCGCTTGAATTCGGTTTCAGCGTCCGATTTTGTCACTCCCTTGGAGACCGTAACATATTATTTCGATTTTATATATTAAAAACCGGCTTCAGGGTTTATGTGTGTACACAAAACATATGTAAACATGTGAATATGGATATACGTATATCTTAACGTGTAACAGCTTGTATACACAGTCACAGTACAAATCACTTTGCTTGGTAAACAGCCTCATAACATTATACTAAGAGAAACAACAACTACGAGATCGTATTAATGCTCAGCATTAACAAACCCCTCGTAATTTAGTGCGCACACACGCACGTACACACACACACAATCGTTGACGATCTCTCGTAGATAAAGCTTACTTTTCTTTCTAATGCAAAGTGTTTGCGAGCGACGCCGTACGGCGGTTGGGTTGTGGTATCGTATTTGTCACCCCATTGCCTCAGTTTAATGACTAGCCGGAGCAATCTTCCTCCTCCTACTGCTCATCTTCTCCTTCTTCTTCTCGTTCTTCTTCGTCTCTTTCTTTTTTCTGCTCGCTCGTTAACCGCACTGGCTTTTATCTTTGTATCTTGTTATAGCGGGTTATATTTTGCGTTTTCATTGTCCGCCTTATCTTCCAGTTCATTCTTCACTGAGCTTAAATAGTGGAGCGCCGTTGTTGGCTTTAATAAACCTGCAGTTGGTTGTGTTTAATACCGGCACCAAATTTACTGCTGCGGTTTGAACAAACAACGCCGTTATCAGGACCATAAAAATGCATGCATCGCAACCCCCCTCTCTCACCCTACCGACGCCCCAAATGCAACAACCATTTGGAGAAATATCGCTGGCTGTTACTATTACTGCGGCTGGATGCACGTAAACAAACTAGGATTCACGGTAATCATTATCAGCCGGCTTCATTAACGTTAATGACTATCTTTTGTTCGGATGCCTTGTAAAAAATGTTATTTTCTAACTAGGATGACATGATCTGCTTTTATTTCTAGATGTATAACGAATGCTCTGTGTTATTACTGTAATATTATGAGAACGTGTATCAAACAAAATACTTTAACACAACATTTTTCCATATTTACATATTGTACACAGCATGTCCTGGGTCTGTACAGATATGATTCTACTTCGTTACAGTTTGAGATATTGTTATTAAATTTTTATGTATAATTTAATTTAATTTATATTATTAATTTTTTTTTTATTTTAATTTCCTTGTATAAATTATTATTTTATTTGTACTTTAATTTTATGTAGGTCTATTTTCTATATCGATATTATTTATTTATACTAATATTATTAATACAATACTAAATAACCTGGATTTCGTTGTCCATGACGTGTCCGTTACTTAACTAAATATCACTATAATATTGACGACTCGGAACACTAAGTTTTTAATAAGTAAAAACGTAAAGTTTTACCCTACAGCCTAAACCGGCTTTCACCTATAGAAGGCTTCATCAGAGGCTGTCGTTAGTAGCGCTGCTCGTCTTGTTGTTAGCGACGAGATAGTTTGTAGTGCGACGAGAAAGATTGAAGCTGTGTGTGTGTGGTGAGATGTGTTCGAATAATGCGTGCGATTTGAATTGTGTCTGTTCGTTTAGGATGTCGTTTTTATTTGTTTTTGTGTGTTTGTATATTTCTAATTGTTCTAGAGTGTCTAGTTTTCGGCCTTTTGTGTGTACGTGTAGTATGTTCATGTTATTGTCGATGTTTTTATATGTGTGGTTTGCTTCACTGTGGATGACATTCTAATACTATACAGGGGAAACAAAAGACAATGTGAACAGTTACTAACGCACATAAACAAAATACATAAAAACATAACCTTCACTGCCGAATACGAACACAACAATACCATAAACTTCTTAGACCTCTCCATCACAAAACTAGAACACAGGCACAAATTCAGTATATACAGAAAACCAACTACAACTGACACACTAATACACAACACCTCCAATCACCCAATACAACACAAACTAGCTGCTTTTAGAACCATGATACATAGACTTAACAACATCCCCTTAGATGAAATAGACTACAAAGACGAACTAAACACGATAAAATATCTAGCAGAATCTAACGGTTATGACAGAACAATAGTCAGTAAACTCCTACACAAAACCCAAAACAAACAACAGACAAAGACAGAAAACAACAAATTCATAACACTAACATACATCAACAAACAAACAGAAAAAATTGCCCACAAATTCAAAAAAGCAGGATACAGAATCGCTTACAAAACTACTAACAAAACAGAACACACACCATCAAAACGTATGCCCAAAGCACAAAACAAATTCGATCTACCCGGTGTATATAAACTAAATTGTTCAAATTGCAGTAAATTCTACATAGGCCAGACAGGACGTAGCTTCAAACAGAGATACATTGAACACACAAAAGCACTCCACACCACTACAGAATCTACCTTCGCAAACCACCTCATTGAAGCAAACCACACATGTAAAAACATCGACAATAACATGAACATACTACACGTACACACAAAAGGCCGAAAACTAGACACTCTAGAACAATTAGAAATATACAAACACACAAAAACAAATGAAAACGACATCCTAACGAACAGACACAATTCAAATCGCACGCATTATTCGAACACATCTCACCACACACACACAGCTTCAATCTTTCGAAACACTATCTCGTCGCCAACAACAAGACGAGCAGCGCTACTAATGACAGCCTCTGATGAAGCCTTCTATAGGTGAAAGCCGGTTTAGGCTGTAAGGTAAAACTTTACGTTTTTACTTATAAAAAACTTAGTGTTCCGAGTCGTCAATATTATAGTGATATTTACTAAATAACCATAAATAATTTGCGAGGTTCAAGCCACTGCCCTGTAGATTTTTGAAATGAAATAAAATTTTAAAACAAGTAAAACAAAAGGAAACCCATATAAGTGATAAATAAACAATAATTTAAGCAACATATTTGTAGTATGTTTAAAACAAAAACTTGAGCCGTCAAAATTTAAAGAAAATAGTGGACTTCGATGTATGTGTGTGTGTGTGTGTGTGAATGTGCGCAAGCGCGCTCATTGCGCAGTCACATTATTGAATTTGTTGACTTTGAATGAAAATCTGTGCATGCTTAAGTAGAGAATGTATTTAATTTAAAATTAGAGGAGAACAACTACTATGTTGAAAGAGACGGTTGTGTACTGTCAACATTTTTATCTTCCTAAATCGCAAAAAATATATGAGAATACAATTTTTTATATTATATTGCTTTTGTAGACGTTATGTTCTACCATCTTATCAAATGTTAAATGCAATGTAAGCCAACAGGAATTTTAGGCAGACAGTACAGCTGAAAATAGACGCGCAGTCATCAACCTTCTGTCTTATGTTGTTCACGAAACTGAGTCGCCACGTTTGACTAGAATTGCTACACAAACCATCAGAATTTGCAGTCAATATCGGAACAAGGAAAACCACTAAGCCGAAATCCGTCATGCGACAAAATAAAAGTTTATATTATTTTTCCATTCTTTCCTCTATTCTAAAAACATTTTTAGAATGTTTTATGCTACTAATATTTGAAAGAATATATTAACAATGTATTCATGATGCAATTAATTCTATCTTAATTATTAGAAGTAAGTAAAACTTAGGCTTCCAAGTAACAATAGGGCAGATGAAAAAATAAAACACAAATTGATGAAATCAAGGTGAATTGGTGAATGCATGAATAACCTTATATGGAATAATAAATGCCTCACACACGAAGCGGAAACTAGGGTTTACAAAAGCACAATATGTCCAGTAATATCCTATGCATCAGATACAGCAACAACTCAAAGATATTGACCAACTATAGAAATGATTATATTACGGAGGGTACTAGGAAAGACAAGGTACGATAGGTTGCCAAACAATAGTATAAGAGAAACGTGTAATGTAACAAATATTAATTCTTGGACTGCGGAAAGAAGGAGGATATGGAATGAACACATATCAAGAACGGATAACACAAGGCTAGTGAAAAAGGCAACAGATATCCAACCAAACATCAAGAGGAACATTCGTCGACCGAAGTAGAGGTGGAGTGACAGCATGTAGGACTTTTGTTATAGAACAAGACAGATTGCTAACAAGGATTTAAAGAAGTAGAAGAAAATTTATAATGTACGTTGTCTATAGTAGTACCTTAAAACGAAGAGGAACGAAAATATTTTCCGAGATATAAGAGTGTGAAGTGAGAGTCAATAAAAAGCAATTCTCGAATTCTAACTACATTTGCCAAAGAACAAAACATGATATTTGCTATACCCGTGTTTGTGAATTCTGTAGTTTAAAGCTTACACTGAAACTTATATTTTATGTAAAATTTTTATATTATATTACATTCATGGACTATGATTTGTACTTTACTCGTTTATACTTTAGTCTATACTTTTATATTCATATAAATATTAATTATTGGTTGTAAAGAATGCAGGGAATATTAAACAAACAATACGCAGGACCCACGGGAAAGGAGATAAACTGCCTGTTAAGGATACGACCAATTTTTTGTATTAGACTTTTCATGTGCTCCATTAGTGACTCTTATTTTCACGACTTAATATTAGTTATTTTTATAACATTTTAAAGATACACGTCTACTTTATACAATTAAGCTGTTCGTATATAAGAATACGTAACTGAAGTTTAAAAACAATTTTGTAATTAACACATTACATTCCGTAATTTTTTGTTATACAGTTGACAGAAGATATACAAGACTATTTTGCAAACGTCTCCGAGCATCTAAATTTGATACCGTATATTTCAATATTATTTTATTTTTCGCCTCAGTAAAATTCTTTTCTGCTCAGATTATATTTTAAAATAATTTGAAATGTAAAAACTTTTCAATTTACTTGATGAAGCACGGAGGACTTCATATTTATTACAGTACTTTATTTTGAGACAAAAAAAAGAAAGAAATTTAAAAGATAAAGAAGATAATACTTTACGGGTGCTATTATTATCAACATAACAGTCTAATTTATTCCAAGGTTCTAATAAAAACTGAAGGTTTAAAAGAGAAGTTCACTAAGCGCAATGAACCATTATAAGAGTAATGAATCATTTAGGGGTGGCGGTATTCAGCGCGGGCGAGGGGTTGGTTGCATTCAACTGGTGTAGAGCCGCTGGCAAACAGGACATTTTTCATTAAGCAGGTCCCGCAGCTGACGCACGCTTTATTGGAAACTCTGGCAAGGCAACAGTCAGCATAATTCTACTACACCGATCGATTCCGCACCCCCACCCCCTTGAACCACCTTACTTACCACCATTCTAATGATATTTACACTGCCTACACTTTCACACAAACTTCCTCCACCGCCTGCTTTAATTTCAAACTCAATGCGTTTCACTTGGGTCATTCTGCCATTAGATATGCATGGCGATAATAACAATACCGCGACATAGTACGTTTAAAGTTTGTTATTTTATTTTTATTTTTTTGTTTACTCTCGTTCAACAGGAGTTTTATACTACAGTAAATATGTTCCTAACCTGTGCATACATGGACTCATAAAAATATTTAAAATAAATAGGAATTACTTTTTAATTCACATTCGTTGGAAAATCGATATATTAAGAAAACTTCACCGGTAATATTTCTTTCAACACTTACAATACTGGTTTTGTCATTTTCAGTTTACATTTTTGATAGGATCGTCTCAATTACGACTTCAATCCTCTTCTTTGTATTGATTAATATTACAATTAGAAATTCTTTACCTCCTTCTCCTTCAGATCATCTTCTTCTTCCTCCTTCTTCTCCCTATTCGTTCCCTTCTTCTTCGCCTTCAAATTACCATTTCTGTGTTCTCCTTGGTGGATGTTGATTACTTCTCTTCGGTATCATAATCCTCTATGTCACCACACTTTGGAAAATTAGATTACATTCGTTTAGTTTTTATAGGGGTAGACAGTATATTCTAAAATAATCAAACTATTATATTTTTGAACTTACCAAACCTAACTATACTGCTTACCAACTTTGAATCAGGTTAATCATTACGGCTAGGGATAAACAGTAGAATAAATTTCAGATTCGAACTTGAACAAGTTGATATTCTAAGGTTGCGTTCTCCTTCTAGCCGATGTAAGCAATCCGAATACACGTACCAATCCCATTTAAGTAATATTCATTTTGCTTATGTAATTACCAAAACCATGTTTACATGCAATTATGGGTAACAGTTCCGAATGTCTACCATGCCTCTTACAGCCAAAAAAACTTGCAACATAGCTTTTTTTGTGTTTCTACGTGAACTTCAGACCAACACTAGGCTCGGAAGCGAAAAATTTGTACTTTTTATTTGCAAGTTTCGGAAAAAGTGCATAATTACTTATAGCAATACAGCATTGAAACACAATGCTGTTTCGAGTTGGTTGCTTTTCCAGTGATCTGCACAAAAACTGAGTATTAGTGGAAAACGAGTTCTTCCACAGAAAGGGAGACATGTACAGTAATAGGCAAGTATCGCCTTACTTCGAGTTGGTTGCTTTTTCTGTGATCTGCACAAAACAGAGTAGACCTATTATTGAAAAAACGAGTTTTGTCACAAAAAGGGGGCCATGTGCAGTAACAGGCTAGTCACTTTACTTCGAGTTTCTTTTAAGTAGATTTCACAAAATACTAGAAAGGTTAGTAGTTCAGTTAGTTTGCATGTTAACCTAAGAACGTAAATTTTATCTTATTTAGGTCGGAAACGCACATTATTCTGTGCGAATGTTTTGCTTCCGCACCTATTTTTGACCTGTAGTTTACGTAGAAACACAAGAACGGGGTTTTTGCAAGTTTTTGTGGCTGTCAGAGGGAAGTTAATCACTCGGAACTATTACCCAATTATGTAACAAGGTTGTCTCTTTACTGAGCAGTTTAAATTAAATCCACTTAAAATCTAACTGTCCGCCAACAAGACATTCCTGTTTAATTCCTGTTAAAATAACTTGAAACAATTTTTTTTAGAAAATTTTAACTACTAAAAACGATGTGTAAAAATACATTTATAATCAGAGTTAAATATAGAGCACATAAACTTAATTCTTATTAACAAATTAGCTTTGCACAATTAAAACTTTCTGAGTAATTCACCCGTACATTGCGACATATCCTGTTCAAATTTTACGAAATAGGCTTATTTTTATTACTGAATGGCCACACAATATCACCACTAAGCAAAGGAACCATTAATACCACCACTAATATCACCATTAATTAACGGAAGTTAATTAATAGTTATTGATTTAGTAAATATTCATTTTAATTGCGCCTGTATATTAACGTAGTGAAACTGTATCTACCTGTTTGGAAATTAAAAAATACTCTTACTAAACACAAGTGTTACTGTGACGTATTGTGTTGAGAATAATTTATTAAACAATATTTTGTATAATGATTTTTCAGAATATAATTTGAATTTATGGGATATAAAAAATAATTTTTCCGGTGAAAGATTTGTGAGGATCAAATTACCATTACATTATGAGTAATTTAAATTGTAATATTGTGTATATTAAGTTCTGTGATATTATAATTTTCTTGTTGTCTTTAAAGAAAACATTTGATGATGTAAAACAGACTATCTCAACTCCTTCACATATACACAGATACGCACATACGCAAGCACGCCCACACACTCACATACACAAACACATTCACTCAAATAATTGTTCTGTTGGGGTTGACATTTTTTTATTCATAACATCCTGATTATGACTGTTAACACTGTCGAAACGTCAACACAAATAATTTAAAATTTGTGTTATATTTTTTGACCGATCCTCACAAACCCTTCAATGGGAGAATTAATTGATTGACGGTCACTACTAATTTAAGGATAAAAAATAATGTTTGAGAATGCCGTTTAGTGATAACTGAATCCGAAACGAACAATAGTAGCGAACGGTAGAATTCTGTGCGGCGTCTCTCCTACCCCAATTTTTAAAAATATGTTTTTCGTATTTTGTTTCTAACATAGCGAGCACAAAACAGACCATTGTATGCGTTTCGTATACACGCGACCGAGCATGCAACACTATATCAGACGCGCGCGCGCGGTTGCTGGCACGCACGTACACTTGTTACACGGTATCGGTGTTCACATTTTGTTGGGCGTGTAGTTTGTTTGATCAATGTGTGAGCTACGCCGGTGGAACAATGCGATGTTTCGTGACGCTGTTCCCAACACCAAAACAAATATTCCGTCCCGTACTGGATCGTCTCCGCCTGCAATTTTCTTCTCTGTCTCATCGACTTCGTGGACTACTTTAATTTAAATGAATTAGTTTAAATATCGACAACCATCGTTTGTTGAATGACCAAACATGTCTGAATGTCTTACTTTTCAGCAGAAAATTTTTTGTTTAATATAAAGTAGATTTAGAATGGAATAAACTGTTTGGCATTCGCAGATGACTTTGCTATACTTTCTGAACATCTGATATCTGCAGTAATACAAGTTAATTTTTTAGAGGACATAGACAGTAGAACAAGCTTAAGAATTTCTCCAGAAAAAAACAAACTTCTCACGGACATTAAAAATGCACCAAAATTCCTGGTAACAGATATTGTTCGAATAGAAAGGGTTCGAAAATTTAAGTATCTAGGAGAAATAATTCAAGAGAATGGTTTAGAAAAATCTGCTATAGAAGAAAGGATTCATAAGATGGAAAGGGCATATGTTATAACTAAAGATATTTACAATAAAAAGTGCATATCTAAAAATGCGAAAATAAGGCATTACAGTACAGTAGTGAAACCAGAATGCCTATATGCAAGTGAATGTCTAGCATTGAATTATAATTTAGACACACTAGAAATATTGGAAAGACGAATTATTAGGAAACTATTAGGCCCAAGAAAAACTTCAGACGGCTGGAAATTAAGAAGTAACAATGAAATATACCAAAGTATAGAAAATATAACAGAAACAATGAGAAAAAGACGACTATTATTTTTTGGACATTTATACGGAATGGACGACAATAGGTTGACAAAGTAAATCTTCGAATATCTGTGGGGGAAGAAGTCAACATCAAGTTAGAGTAAATAAGTCGAAAAGGATTTAGAAAAAAATAATATACACGCAGAAGAAGCAATTGCAAGAGACGTTTTTAGGTCAAAAGTGTTAAAATGGAAGGCATCCACGGTAGGAGAGGGAAAAACGCATGTTCAAAGTGAACTGAAGACAGGAAGAAGAGACACAGTGGAAAGATGAAAGAATATTGGAGAAAAAGAAAAGAACAAAGAATAAAGAATTGAAATTGGCATGTGGTCCTTAGATGGCCGATACAAAAAAAAAGTAACTTTGGAACATTACGTTGCAAAACAAAATCTTTTTCATAGAAAGTCAAAGCCTACATTATCTAAATGACATACTGTACAGGAAAGTAATACCAGAACTCTGACCATCTTAGGCATTACGAAAACTAGGATGTGTTAATAGAAAATTTATTACAAATGGTCGGATGCAAGTTATTATTTAAAACGACAACACCCAAATACTTAAAGAAATATGAAAATGAAAGTGTGAAGGATACTGAGATTATAAAAAATGGAACTCAAAAAAAAATTATATTGTCAAATTATAATATAATATAAGAACAATTTAATATTACGTAACTTCCGCACAGACACATACATCACACACGCACACGCACACGTACGCTGTAAAATCATTCACAGAATGAGATTGAAGGTTTCTTGAGACAAAATCAAAAGATAGGATACGCAAAACCTTACCTGTGTTTACATTTCTTTACTATTTCCATACATTTTTATTGTATCCACAATCAGTAAATGACAAGTATATTACGCTAAGGCGACAAATTCTTATATGCGTAAGATTTGTTTCCATTCGAAACTGGAGGTGATCGGTAAGGTCCCGGTTTAAACATTGTAAGCTATTATAGATAGATATATAAGATCAAAACAATTGACAAGTAAAATATTTCTGATCGCAATTTCATATGCAAAATTCTTTTTTTTTCGGATAATACAACTATCTACAGGTTAAGTGAAAAAAACTGATGAAGTATTGTTACAAACTGGGTTCCGAATTACTGGACATAATTAGCTTTGAATACTGCTACGACGGTCTCCCTGATCGTCGTATGGTAAAGCGGAAAACAAAATACAAGACACCAATGAAATCACTAATTACCAGCTTTAATTATCACAGTTAATAATTTGTAATCAACAAGTTATTCAGCAAGATTAGTCTCGTACAATAATTCAAGTTAAATTTGTACACACGCAATGATAATGTTAACTATTAGAATTCCACACTAACTATAACACAATAACACTTCATCGCACTTGTGTAAGTCGCCATTCGATCCGCGCTAAGGAAAATCGCAAAACACAACTGCTTTCTAAGGGGTAGCTACTGCCTATTTATAGTCAGCAGATGTTCCATAATTTGGGTCAACAGGCACTCGAAAAGACTAGAGCGTACTTTACGCGGCCTTGGCACAAACACCTGGTCGGCTGGGCAGAAAACGTGTAGAACGGCACTATCGACTGTACGAGAATGTTCCGTATTGCGTAACAATGCTATGAAAATTAAATCGTAACAACTCAATAAATCACACGCCGTGAACCTCCAGGAAAAATTCTATAATGTAACAAATTCACATCCTATTATTTTTCTAAAATTATATTAATGACGTCTACATGAAATTTATACTTGCAAAATTTATGTACACACTCGGTTTTTTGGAAACATGCAAACAATTATTCAATCTCAATTTAACAAAATTGCAAGTCCGCTTCGTAAAAAATTGAAAATATCCTGGAATTCGTTGGTGAAGGAACAACAACAGGCTTATTACGTAAAAACGAACGAGGCTTGACGGTAATTGCTTCCTCTCCCACGCCGTAAGCACAGTAATGAAACAACCGCCAGTGAATTATTTAAGCGAGTGAAAAAATGACGCATTTGAACTATCATGCTACCGTATATATTCTACGGTGTGATCCTACGCCAGGAAACTTAAGTTGCAGTTAGTGACACGTGGTTTCTTGGAAACGCAATAACGAATCACTTCGCCTCATAGAAACTACAGCACAATGTAACGTCGACTCACAATTTTGCCCCACGTAGCAAGCGGTAATCGAAAACTAGTTGGTTGAATAATTTTCGCATTAATTTTAATATCCGTATCAAGATAGCGTGTACGATATGGAGAAAGTAAATTACTTCAACAATGAAGACCTTATTTAGAGTTCTGTATTTAAGAAATATATAGTCTAGAAAAAGTCACTCTTTATGACGACTGAGAAGAGGATCATTGTCGAGGTTTTCAAAATACTCGGTATAGAGCATTCTACACCATTATCCTATGACGTAAGCAACTAGTAATTCATATTTTTAGATGACCAGATAATTTTTGCGTATTCAGAGAACAACTTTCAAAAAGCACTGTGTTCTTCATAACGTGGCAGAATTATGTAATGTGAAAATATTCACAAATAAAACAAAAATAATGGCTTCTTAGTAGAGAAAAGTTAATTCTTAACTGCCTAAGCTTGGAAAAGAAAAATGTTATTCATTTACTTTGGTTGTAATGTTTTCTATATCCAATTTAGAGGCTGAATTACAGCGGTTTCGGCAGCTGATGGGTACAGTGAAATACATCCATTTTTTGTTCCATATTTTTTTTATTTCCAATAATTGTTCTTTATTATTCACTGGTATTAGTATAATATAATAACTGGTATATATAATTTGCTATATAATACAGTATTTTTACGGTATGCTATATATACTATAGGCCTATATGCTATATATACAGTATTTATAGGCCATTACATTACAGTAAATTTCTTTAAAAAATATAATTTTGAGATATATACTACTTCCTCGTAACCAACAAGTAGCATCTTACAAGTAGCTATGTATGCATCTTACAGTCTAGTGCGTATGAATTTACAAAAGCTGCTGTAAATTTATATACGCTCAAGCAAAAGAATACAAAGTGACCTCCGCACACCAGTAATGGTGGAGATAAACCCATCGTCAGTGACTAGACTGAACCAGAATTCTTGAAAAAATGCTTACACGGAAAGACTCAGAATCCACACGAGTCCATAAATAGAGGTATTTAAGCTTGTCTTCAAAAACAGTATTTGTTGTCCTTAAAACTTTAATGTCTGGTGTTACTAATGCTGGTGCAACTTTCAGTGAGGGAGCTGTTGTGAAGTATCATATGCTGTAAATCTTAAGGTTTGAGCCCTGGCAAATACTGTATAAAAACAATAAAAGCTTTTGCGCGGAGAAAGAAGACTATGAACTTCTAAAAGAGCTATTAAAAAGGCTTGCAGACCAAAAGTAAGTTGGAGGAGGAGATAGAAAAGCAGATATATGAGTAGAAGCAGGGCCCCCTCATTTATCTGCAGCTGAGTAAAAGACAAGGGTCATCTTTCGTTTTAGTTCCCGAGAGTTTTTTTAATTTATGTTCCTTTTTCTCAGGATCTACAAAAAGTAAATTTTTTCACAGTATCCTATGTATATCGTTTAACGTTTAACATGATGGTACGTGGATTTACTCAGTAATTAAAATTTTTGAAATCTTTTATACTAAACACACAGATAAAAAAGTGCATTTGTAAAAATTTTCAGAACCAAGCAAAATTTGGAAATTCCCTGCGTTAAAGTAAGAGAGAAAACCTGAAAATACGGTGCTACGGTGCGCGTCCCCTATATGTCTTTCACAGAACGTGAGAAGGAGGTGGACGAAAATCGGTGATTTAACATTAGTTAGATAGGAGTGTCCGGATCCGCTTGACGAAGTTAAAAAGAAAACAATACTAAAATTTTACATCATAATGGCCGTTCCAACAATATTATACGTAGCAGACATTAAGAACAAGCTACACTAAAATAATTGAGACAATTGAAATGCTATTTTGAAGGTTACTTGCTGAGTGGAAATTACGTAGGAATAAATGAATGATGAAAATAGGAGTAGTGAATCCATCTAAACTGTTTGCATTCTAGCTTTGTCTAACCGAGTGATCAGATACCAACACTTAGCACCATGCAGTACGTCAATTCATATAGGCCTACAGAATTAGTCGCTTCTTAAAGAAGCTTTTCCTTTACACTCTCACCTCCTGCAAACGTTCCTCTGAAATAACACGATGGTGTATTTGTAGTATCTAGTTAATCGTCGGTAATTTTTTTTACTAACAAAGGTTTCCACAATCTCTTTTTTGTATACACTTAAACAGTTTACAATTGCATACCTAAACTGTGTATCCATAAAGCTACACCATTTGACTCCAGCTTTATATCTCAAAAGGTTACAGTTGAAAGGTTTTTATTTTCAGCGCTCTAAGATTTAAAACCAGAAAAAAGGCACGTTTCAATTTTATGAGATTTTCTTTGCTTTCCAGTGCTTTTTCACTTAATAAATAATACATATTCCGAATTAAAAAATCGTCCAATTATATAACTAAGCAATTACGTGAAATTGCTCAAGAGTCGTGTTGCTTAAAAATTTGAAGGAGTTTTAATTACCTAGTGATAAACAATTGAGATGAGAGACAGAATGAGCAAGTGAGAGAGAACATAACTGCACACATGGACAGACAAGGGACAGAAAGTCTGCTTTGGAATCTTACTGTTTCAAGATTAATTTTTGTGGTGACTGCTCCCTCTACGTGTTCAAACCCTCGCTACAAAGTTATTTCCTTTATGGGTTCTAATACGGCTGGATCATCGTGTTGTCAAGAAACAAACCAAACTTTATAGTTACATTAGACCGCTAGGAAGGTGCGAACAATTTCATAAAAACCGGTCGAATGCGCGTGCATGTGTGCGGATGACGTGGTTATAAGAAGGATGACGTGGTGTGTGTATGTGTGTGTGTGTGTGTGTGTGCGCGCGCGCGCGCGCTAAGGATGACGTGGTTGAAATTTCGTTGTAAATTACAAAATATAAAGCTACAGTTGGCGCCACAATTAACCGTCACGAGAAATGACAATAACCTAAACACTAAAAAAGAGTAATAAAAGAAAAATGTCAATAAAGCAAACCGCTCAACTTCAGTAAAACGAACCATTAACAGTCCTGGAACGATTTTGTTGTTTGCGCTGTAATTATTTACCTTCTCGTTTTACTTTCCGAGTATATATATATGTCTGTGTTTTTTCGGTCTGTCTCTGCACATAATATTGTTACGACGGTCTGAGGGATCGTCGTATGGTGCAGTGGAAACAAAATACAGACGCTAATGAAGTCACTAATTCCCAGCTTTAGTGAGATAATAATTTGTAATCAACAAGGTACTTTCGTACAGTAATTCAATTTAACTGTCCAAACGCAATAATAATGCCAACCATAAATAGTGCCGCACTAATTATAACACAATAATCACTTTGTCCGCACTGAATAAATCGAACAACATAAGTAACTAAGCGGTCGCTGTTGCTTATATATAGCCTGCAGATGTTGCAGAATAATTCTCCATGCCAATATAATTTGCGTAGTTAACAAGCACTACAAAGGTCTATAGGGTACTTCCTCGCATACACAGCCTTGACAGAGACACACGCCTGTTCGGCTAGCCGAGAAACGTGTAGCACGACACTCTCGACTGTTCGAGGGCGTTCCGCAATATGTTAAATTCTCCGAAACATGAGATTTTCTTGTCGGTACTACATTATAACCTCAACGAATTACAACAGAATGGAACACAACAGGCCAAATTTCAGTTCTTAAATTCTTTGTGTACACCGTATTCTTTCAGTGATGTATTAAGCCTGTTTCTGCTAGGATCAGAAAGAAAAATTCTGCTAATCTCTTAAATCTCCTTACGTCTTGTTTCTTGGCGTTTAATAAAACTGTTCGTGTTTAAGGACGTTATTGATAATTATAATTTTGTTTTTCTTTGATGGTCTCCATATCTCCCCTTATAGCCATCCCAACCTTCTTCAAAATGTCTATCTAACAGGGAATCAGAGTGACTGTATACTGATGTGAAGAGAGTGCACAGAACAGTATTAATACCTTAGTATATGCACTGTACCTTACTGGGAGATATATCAGGGAGAATATCATACACCATAGGAGAAAGAGAAATGTACAACACATATATAATCCTAACAACAAGTCACACGAATTTATACACAACAAACATATGTAAAATGGTTAATGAATTCAACGTTGTTAGGAAATAAGATATACAGCAAATACTGCCTGGGCAGAAGAAAGGGAGAAGAACATAGCGAACGGATGAAGAAATTCTGGAGGGTCAAAAAAGCGAAAACAAGGGAAGATCATGACAAGTTATTTCACGAGGTCCATAGCTTGGCAAGATTGGAGGTCCACACTCCACGATTACACCAGTCCTTTCAAGTAATCCAGTCTTCCCATCTAGCTTTACAGTTGTATAAAATAATCTTGTAAATTTGAAGACGGGTTCTATAAATCTCATTCTTGTAGCCTTGATATTTCCGTATAGGCCTAAGCTTTGTTTACTCCGGCTGCCTGGAACCTCTTTTCCTCACTTTATTAGTCTATTGAATCCATTAATTCCCAAGTATTCTTCTCATAACAATAAGCTTCCAGTTGATTTTGAATTACCAGTAAAGTACAATGTTCTGTTCCTTGGAATGACAACCTTCTTATATATGATTTTACAAACGTATTTATTATTGCAAATACAACATTTGGATTAGCCAGCTTTATTCGTTTCCTTGTATCTCCCTCTTCCATAAATCTCACGTAGAGTACTGAACACAACCTTCATTCAAAACTCCCAGTAAAATATTAAAATTTTAATTTGAGTACTCGACGTCATGAAACTATTGAAACCAATACAACATTACCTATCCGAGAATGTAACGGTCTTACATCACTAATATAGACTAAAATGATTATTCTTCGTATTGTTTAAATTAGCAGCCATCCTTACTATTTCTTTTATAAATTTGCTAACTGCTATAATTTTTTTATTGTTCGACTAAGCTTTTCGTCATTACTGACATCTTCAGGTCTTAAACAACAAATGGTTTGTTTAAGACCTGAAGATGTCAGTAATGACGAAAAGCTTAGTCGAACAATAAAAAAATTATAGCAGTTAGCAAATTTATAAAAGAAATAGTAAAAAAAAATAAAATGATTATATTAATGTCTTAATAATCATTTGCGTAGCTGGTTAGTAGATCGAATGATATCTGAACATTTCAGAAGGTATTCAAGAAAGATAAAAAAGAAAAGATAAGAACTGTATTCGCCTGAAATAGAAATATATTTTTGTCAGTTAGAAATTTAGATAATTAGTTAACTAGGATTTAGGAAGCCTCTTATCATAAGGTAACAATGTTTAGAATAAAATCGAATGCTATTAATATCAGACACGTCTGTGATCATAAAAAACAAAGCAGACTTGGGCAAATTGAAACCTGTTGATTCCTGACACGTCAAGAAACAAAACACAGACGTAATTAAAAACGGCTACACAAATAAATTAAATATTTTAGATATATTATAAGTAAAGCTTTATCATATATCAGCTCGTGAAATTACAACTTTTGCACTATTCTAATAACAATTTATTATTATGTACACATTCATTTTTTTCAAATTTCAGATCTGTATGTTGAGTATACATTTGTAAAATCTAATCTGCCAAGACTGCAAATATCCACACTTAAGACCAAGGTGATGGCATTTCGTGGAACTGATCCCGTATGGGCAAAAATTGTTATAGATGGTGCTGTCCTGGAACAATTTTGAATACCTGGGCTACAGTGTGGCTCATAATGCAAGCAACAACGTTGTGAATAAATTTCATAAGTTCAACCTTATTTGCGGGACCATTGAGCAAACCCTTAAGGCAGCAAGTAAAGGTACACGCCTAAAATTCTACAAGGGCTCTAACCACACTTCTTTATGTGTATGAGAATTAAACTTTAACGAAAAACCAGGCCAGTCGCATCAAAACGGCTGAAATGAGATTTCTCAGGCACGTGACAGGGTATACTCTCCATGATCATAGAAGAAACACAGATATACGGCACGAACTGAATATTATGAGTATACTCGACAGGATCGCCCAGTATCAACTGAATTGGTGGGAACATCTTTGGCGAATGGATGACTGCCGCATCCCCAAACAACTATGGAACTATAAGCCGAGGGGACGGAGAGGTGTGGGACTCCAAGGTAGCGCTGGAGTGATCATCTGTAATCTTTGCCTATCTGAGACCGCAACAAACCATTCTTGGTTTGATCTTGAAATATGATGCTAATGATGATGATGATGAGATCTGTATGTTGTCATCTTTTCATCTTTGTTAAAAGCCTGTATGTCTCATTCTGTGTAACAGCCTAAGCATATTCAAAGTTTATACGCTCTGCAATCTCGCTAGTATATTTTTATGGTTTCATGGATTTTCATGGTTGATAACGCTGTTTTTCGTTTTAACACGTGTTGTTTTATTTCTCTGGAAGCCGAAGGTTTCCCTCATCTTACGATGAAGTCTCGGTCGAGCCACTCAGGATGTCTCATAGTAGTGTGGGCAAAAAAGCTTGGTTTTAAGAGAAATAAAGCTCCGTGTGTTAAATTGAAAAACGGTATTGTTTATATGACCTGATTTAGTGACGTGACGAAAAACACCTCTAACGTCACTCATTTGACATTCGTTTCTGTTCGTGGAATAGCCTACATAAGATTTGTTACCACCGTTCTGCACGCTGATGTTGGAATTATCTAAATAATCATCACATAAAAAAGTAACGAAATTTCCATATAATCAGTACACAACGTTTATCGTCTCAGCGTATCTGTTTCAGATCAGTACGGAATCCAGGTGCAAGTCAAAGGCATATTTATCAACAAACACAGAAAAAAAACATGTTGAATACTCCTTAATAACATCGAATTTAATAAGCAGCAGACGTAAGCTTAACTTACAATTGCGTTATTTTAATTACAAGTCATGAAATTATTGTATCAATTAAATGTCTAAATTAGATAAAAATGCCTAAATAAAGCAGTAGATATATAGTAACTAATTAGTTTAGTACATAACAAAGTTTGAATAAAATTATATAAAAATTATGTTACGGACTTAACGTGCTCCTATATGGCCCGTAAACGAGACTATAAAGCTAACACGCCGTAAATACTGTGTAACTATTGCGGTAAGCCTGGAGGCCAAGGTTAGTAGTGCTGCTGGATGATGGGGCCTAAAACTCGATCAAGTGGAAAGTGGGGTAGCAAAGAGAGGGGAGCAGGGGAGGATTGCAATCAGCCTGAGGGGTATCAAAGAAAGAAGAGATAAGAATAGACGGCGAATCGTTTCAAAGTGGACAGGCGATTTATCACCGCTGCGGATCGATCGGCGGCGAGCGCGCGCCGACCGGCTGTTGCGCGCCGTCTTTTCTTTTCGCTTACATATACAATTTCCTGCGCTCGGCGTTTATGAAAAAATAACATTAGAATTTCTTCTGCCCACAGTTACAGCTGGCAAACCGAAAAAAAGTTTTGAAGAAAACTCAAAAGTAATTTCTTAAATTATACTGGTATTGAAAATCAGCTTACTAAACAAATCCACGCTGACGAGTACGGAATATGTAGGACCACGCTCATCCACGTTCCTTACGTGAAATAAATAGTAAAGCAGAGTAGCAAAATTCAGATAATAAATAAGAATCTTTGTCTTTTTTCCGTTACCAATATTATATGTACGCCTATTCCGTATTCATATATGTACAAAACATTTAATCCTCTGATGATACAGAATACGACTGTACAAAAAGTGGTTCCGTCACCATTAATTTAATACTCGTCTAAGAAAATTATATTTTTTCAAATTCTGTATTCCCATTACCAAAAAAGCAACGATAACAGCAGCAATTACTACTACTACTACTACTACTACTACTACTACTACTACTACTACTACTATTACTACTACTACTACTACTACTACTACTACTACTACTACTACTACTACTACTACTACTACTACTACTACTACTACTACTACTACTACTACACTATAACATGCGCGTCCTCTATTTGTCTAAACTGTTTCTCTTGTATTCCTTCTCAGTGAATATTAAATTTTAATTACCCTCTCACCTTCCCATCTTCTTAAGACTTACCGACTCGAACACAAAATACTGTTTGTATCGTACTACGATTGTTTTGATCATAATTAAAGCTATTTAAATCAACACCCTATGTAACATATCACACAACTAACACATATATACCTAATTCAAATCAGTCTTTTATAAAAGTATAATTCAGTTAAATATCACAAGGCTCGTAATAGAATTAAAAGTGTTATTTTCATTCTTTGATGATTCCGATACGAAGTTAGAATAATTAAAGTTAGGAAAAAATTTAGTTTTAGAACAAAACGTTATTCAAGTTGTACACTTCCTCTTCGTGAACTTTAATAATCGCTTCATCTTGTTACTTAAAGGTACTTTAAAATTACGTATTTTTTATTGTAAAAACAACTTATTAAAATTTGATCCTTCTACATTAATTAATCTTTCGTACATTTTACACGGTTTATCTTCTTTTATATTTTCTTTGCTTCAAGTAAGCCTACCAGTTAGACTTAAGTTAAGTTACTTATGAGTTGCTGAAAAAAAAAAGAACTAGTCAAAAATAAATTTTCTCGATTGAGGCATTTTGTTATTAAACTTTACCTTACCGATAAACAAATATCATGCGACATCAACTACAGCTTGTTCTTGCTTGATACACAACACACACACACGCGCGCGCGCGCGCGCGCACACACACAAATTTATAGGTACACTCTTCCGAAATGGAATACCAAATTTTTAGTTCTAGTAATTTCTACAAGACCACACAGGATATTCTACGTATACTACATAGACAGTCAGTTTAGTATCTAAATTCAGGTCATCCAAATATATTTATCTGTTTGCGTATTTTTACAGTCTGCGGTTTGTTATTTTTTTTATCCTGAACACTTGCCTTTTTAATTTTTTGGTCACTTTGTCCAATGTGTTTATTAATATACAGGTTATGAATTTGTTGGTGTTTTTTTTTGTCTTTTTCTGTTGCCTGTTTCGGGTATTTTGTATGAGTTTTTTATTTTATATTCGGGTTTTGTCACAACCGTTTGCTTCCTACACGAATTCGTAAGCAGCAATGGCGTATTTATGGGAAGGGACGAAGAACGGCATCGCCTCCCCCCCCCCCCCCGAGGACCGAAAAAAGTTCACGAATTTTGTTCATCTATTAATCCTTTAGGGTCTTTTATTGTTTTCTTAGTTGTGTACGCTAATATAGTAGTAATTCTTTTTTATATATTCAAACATAGAATTACTCAGCATTAGTGTATACGTTTGAAATATGAATTACAGGATAATCAATTCAGTCAACTAGTATCTTGTAAACAATGTTTCAATAATGTGTAGTTTTACTGTGTTATTGCCGTTTACTTTAATGGGAGTGATTTCAGGATGTTATCACGCATTTTTCAGCCACTTTAAAGATAGTAAGGTTGATTACTCTTATCTTGTTTTTTCTTTTGTATAAAGCCGACTCGACCCCGGACCTCCCCCCAAGGCTTAATTCTAGATACGCCACTGGTAAGCTGACACGTCGTGACGAACAAAACAGAAGAACTCGTTACATTATTTCACTTAATATTTATAGGTTTTTAAGTTACTGTACTAACGACAGGTATATACGGTAAGTGGCGGGATAAGAAGCCAGGATTATGCAGTAGCGCCGGAACGGGATCAAAACAAATAGGCGGCCGGGCCGGGCCGGGCCGGGCGGAGAGACAGAGAGTACAGTAACGTGTAGTGTAGGTAGAGGTAATGGGCTACAATCCGTGGGTCACGGTGAGTACTACGGCTCCACTCACCGGCTCTTGATGTCTGTTTTTACGTTCAAATGTTAACGACTTACTGTGTAGCCAATTCGCCCACCGCACACCTCCGCCCCCATTCGCATCCACTTTTATTTCCACGTCTCGCTGTCACCATAAAACGGTGGAACGGACGTCGCCTTTAGACTTGACCCCATCTGTAACCAAGGCCGTACACATACAGACTCGCACGCGTACAACGCGATATTACTCTATTCAGATATAACGGCCGTTACGACTTTTATGTTGTTTCCAAGTTAAAATATTTTCCGGAAAAAAAAACTAAAAACTACCAGAAACTTTCAGTGACTTCTTTCTTAATGTTTTATTCACGTTGTCGGGTAAAAAACTTTTGTCCTATGTTTTATTTATTCTTTTTCAACTATTCACTTGTTATTTGGGCAAAAATGTCGCTGAAACTTAGTACTTACTGGACAAAAATTAGTTATATTTTATTCAAAATTTTTTTTTTTGTATCGGCCATCTAAGGACCACATGCCAATTTCAGTTCTATACTTTTTGTTCTTTTCTTTTTCTCCACATTCTTTCATATTTTCACTGTGTCTCTTCTTCCTGTCTTCAGTCCACTTTGAACATGCGTTTTTCACTCTCCTACCCTGGATGCCTTCCATGTTAACACTTTTGACCGAAAAACGTCTCTTTCAATTGCTTCTTCTGCGTGTATATTATTTTTTTCTAAATCATTTTCGACTTCTTTACTCTAACTTGATGTTGACTTCTTCTCCCACAGATATTTGAAGATTTACTTTGTCAACCTATTGTCGTCCATTCCATATAAATGTCCAAAAAATAATAGTCGTCTTTTTCTCATTGTTTCTGTTATATTTTCTATACTTTGGTATATTTTATTGTTACTTCTTAATTTCCAGCCTTCTGAAGTTTTTCTTGGGCCTAATAGTTTCCTAATAATTCGTCTTTCCAATAATTCTAGTGTGTCTAAAGTATAATTCAATGCTAGACATTCACTTGCACACTTGCATATAGGCATTCTGGTTTCACTACTGTACTGTAATGCCTTATTTTCGCATTTTTAGATATGCACTTTTATTGTAAATATGTTTAGTTATACCATATGCCCTTTCCAAATTTATTATATTTTAATTTTATTATAAGTTATGTTTTAATAATAATATAGGTAAAGCACATTCCGCAGGAACGGGTAGGTATAAACGACAACTTCCGTAGTAGATAAAATAAATTTCTTACCTAATGCGAGATATTTATAGCGTACTAAATCCTACTGTAAAGCTCGATATCCACCAGAAAAATTTGAAAGGTGTGCAAAATTTTGGTATAAAATGATTTAGTCTAATTAAAACAGCTGTAACCATAACACTTAATAAGACTTAGAGAATTTTACAGGGTACAATTCTTCTCCAGGTCTCAAACCTTCTATTAATTGACAGCTGTTCTCAGTAGGGATCGCTTTCATGCCTTGGGCTTCATTTCTTTATGGAATTTGCAGTTTACATGATCTATTGTTTGATATACTGATATGTGTACTGTAGCCTCGGTCGTGCTACAAATAGCTTCTGCTGAATAAAACTTCAATTATTCTTTGATAATTCCCACATACGATGCCCTAACTTGTCTGTCCGTCTCTTGGTTTTGAAATATTTCCTACATTTCTTTTCCGTTGACCCACTCTAACAAAAAACTACTTGTTCCTAATCTTGTTGATGTACCTTATATTAATAAACTGACCATACTTTCACGTTTCAGATCACTCTAGCCTCTTCGTTTCTTCTGCCGATAATGGCCAGGTCTCAACCACATACCTGGTGGCTTCTTGTGTATACCACATACCACATACCACATAAAGATGGCTTCTTGTGTATAGGATCATTTCTTGAGTTCAGATATGTCTAACTACTGTAGATCAGATATGTCTAACTACTGTTGACTGTGGCTGTGGCCTGCTCAGTTCTATTCAACACTGCCCCCCCCCCCCGTTATTACTCCCAACCTTCAGAAGAAAGGTACAATTGTCTTAAGAATAATTATTAATGTTTTTTGTTTGGAAACATAGCAGTATTACGTAGAACGTATAGGGTGAGACGAGGAATTTTTGAAAGAGGAATACAGTTTAGCTCTAGAAAATGAAAATCGATTTTACTTCTTGCTCAGCAATAACATACGGAATGTACGTTACCATTAAAAGCAACACTACTTTTCGGTAAAGTAACAGGTTACTGTAACAGTGTCAGACACTTCGCCATGGTGTACTGTGACATCCTCAATGACTGGTACCTGGGTACTTCATACACGCAATTTAAAAAAAATTTTCAGAAAATGAAATACTTTCCAACTGAATTGAAACACTTATATTATGATTGTACAAATTTTAGCATTTAAATAAGAGTAATAATACGTATATGTCCTATATCTGTTTATTCGAAAAATAACTTCGACTCTTTCACAGCTGCACATCTATCTCTGCAATTTATTAGAAAGACTATCACGGTCAAAGTGAACACTACTAAAACTATTATGTATCGGGCTGCTGGCCCGTGGTCAATTGCTTAAACTTTTGTCTCCAAACATTTTGGTCGCACTTTCGTAGGCCATCTTCAGTGGAAAAAAGAAAAAGACAACTTTCGCTAACACGACAGACCGGGCCCACCTCGCAGTGGAGTGGTAAGCGATTGTCATTTTTGCGAACGTTTCCTTTCTTTCCTTTATCTAATGAAGATCCGGAGTTATGGGCGAAACGTTTAGAGACGAAAATTTAAGCAATCATCTACAGCACGGTACATAATAGTTTTGATAATGCTTTCTCCGCAAAATTAATTCGTCCGTATTGCATGTACTATTTGCATTCCATATTGAAATATTTTCTTATGTAATTTAAACCGTAAATTGAAGTGACTGGGAATTCTTAAAATTATTATTAATCGATGGCGCAATGTACTCATTACAAATTATAAGGCTTCGGACATTAGTCATCGTAAGTTAAAATTTAAAAAAACTAAAAAAAAACAACTTTTTGACCTCTATGGAATCAGAGGTCGTCTTCAGAGGAGCAAGAAATGAATACAAAGATAAATCTATCACTAACAAATAGATATCGTCAAACTCCAAGTCATAGTTAAACAAATGTAATGCTAAATAATAATAATATTAATAATACAGTACTCACCATTCCAGCAAAGAAGGATTCCTCCTGTGGTTGCAACGCAAACGTTTATCTACGTTGCAACGTAAATTTATTTTATCTACTGCTGCGGTTGCAACCACAGGAGGAATCCTTCTTTGTTGGAATGGTTAGTACTGTATTATTATTATTATTGCGGACAGTAGAAGATGAGGAACATCTAGAAGGAGCCCGATAAGAGCGCAATAGGCTCCATCCTGAAGTAATGCGCTAAGTGGTTCCAGGATGGATATGAATGCCTGAGTTAGAGGTGGGTTTTTTAGTGGGTGAGAGTTCCACACACCAGAGGAAGCACGGCCTCCTCTGGCGGTGCATAAAGGATTATTCAAAAACAAATAATGCTTTGCCCTCTATAAAACATATATAAATAAAAAAATTATTATTATTATTAGTTTAGCAATATAATATTGTTTAAGTAAGTTTTGAAATTTTGACGATATCTATTTGTTAGTGATAGATTTATCATTGTATTAATTTTTTGTTGGCCTGAAGGCGACCTCTGATTCTACAGAGGTCGAAACATCGTGCTTTCTAGCTTTTTAATTTTAACTTACGATGGCTGATGTCCGAAACCTTGTAATTTGTATTGAAGTGACTATATTTACCTAGCAAGTTATTTAACCTCAAATTTATTTCGCCGAGGGGGACGCGTCGTCTACGGTTATAAACACGGGCTGTCACTATCATTAATATTATGTCGGGCAATTTGTTTAAAGACAAAGTTTCGGGTTTACTTAAACAACGGGGCGAAGGTTTCCTCGGCGGGGTAGAGAGGGAACAGCGTAGTCTGGTGGTACGACGATCGGCGGTGGCGGTGGTGCGGTTGACAAGGTGAAAGGTGAAGTGTCACTAGTTGTTTTATGTTATGATTGATGTTGCAATTAGGTAGGGGAGGCGGGGCGGTCGGGCAGCAGGTACAGCGTCAAATTTGACTGATACTCTGCTCGGGGACTATCCACATTCATCACTCGTGGAGCTGCAGGTGGTGCTCCCGGCTTCTTCATTCATAATAAAACAAGGTTGCAAAACTGGACTCGCCGCCGCCGCCGACATCATTCGACCGGACACGTTCGCTACAACTTTGTCTCCCGTGTGAATACTATTGCCGTTTTTTATTTTTTTTTATTTTATTAGATTGTTGTTTATACTTTGTTGTTGTTGTTGTTGTTGTTGTTCGAACCGATACTTGACACTTTGTAACACGCACCTGACAACGATAAAAACTTTTTTTTCTACAAGCAAGGAATTTTCTCTCGGACTGTTACGGTTAAACTTGTCTTGGTCAAGTGTGTACGACTAGATTAGCTGGTAATCTCGAATACGTTTATATTGCTAAGCTATTTGTTAAATGTAAATTGCGTTGTTTAAGTTATAAGTTTACGTGTTTCCATCTGATGGGGTACAAAGGGAGTGTGATGCGAACATATGCTTTCATAACAGAGAAATGCACCAGCTTCTCCACCCAAACTCCACTGTCAACTCCACTTTCACCTGTTACGCTGAGCAATCCACTCCAAGGTTGTCGTAACTAATGCTTTCGGCGGAATGGATCGGTAAGCAAACAAGAGATGAAGGTTGTGTAAGGGCACTCTGGGGGTATTTTGGGTCCTGGCCTGGCAGAATGGTGCACATCGGCAGCAGGGTGTGCAACTAGTGTGGAGGCGGAGAAGTCTATAGTAGTCCAACGGCTGCACGCATGAGCTGAGTTAGTTGGCCTACTGCGACTGGGCAGAGAGACCTCGTCACCTGACATCTCTCTAGAAAGCAGCACTCTAGGGAAAGAGCACCCCGAAATCAAAGTTACTGGTCCTCCAGGTTGGGGGGTTGGATTGCAGAATTTACATATCTGTCAAACTCTTTTATGTGCAGAAACCTAAAAAAGAGGTCTTGACTCAGTAATGGGTTGTCGCGCCGCTGAAAAAGTAAAAGAAGAAGAAGAAGAAGTTTCCATCTCATAGTAACAATCAGCCAATGCCGCTTTTACCTGCCTTAGCAAAGTCCACAAAGCGCATGTAAATCCACATGTTTTTCTGTACATATTTTCACTAACAACGGAGATCTCAGCTTTACAAATACTAAATTTATAGTTTAGTGTTAGTTGACTGGTATTAGGGGAGAACACAAGTACAACTTAAGACAATCTCCGCAGGACGTGACAAAGTGAATAGAACGGCGTGTGTGTGTGTGTGTGTGTGTGTGTGTGTGTGTGTGTGTGTGTGTGTGTGTGTGTGTGTGTGTGTGTGTGTGTGTGTGTGTGTGTGTGTGTGTGTGTGTGTGTGTGTGTGTGTGTGTGTGGACGTTTGTGCGTACTTGTTTGGAAACTGTGATAGCTTAGAGAAGATTACGGGATTACATCTGTATAGGAGAGAGAGACAGAGAGGGCCGGAGTTCTTTCAGAGTCAGTCTAAGTCGTCTGAAGATCTGTCGTTGGCGATAATATTCTCAGCGCGTTTTCTCCCCCGATGAGTCTTTTCATTCTGGCAAATGGAACTCTGTCACGGCGGCTTTCACTAGGCAGATTACTCCTCACTATCTGTCCCTGTGTGTTCCTCGCTAGCCACGCTGTACACAGCACTTGTTATCGTTACATTACATCAATCTTATCAACAAATAGGTGGTATCGCGAACAAGACGAGCCTGTACTTTTATACGGTAAATTCTTAAGGTAATGAGACAAATGCAAACAGTATTTCAGACAAAAAGCTGTCTGTATCTGAACAGAAGGGATTTTCAAATTAAACAAAATAAAATGAAAAAGAGGTAAAAATAAGGAAAACAGAATTAAAAACAAATTAAATTAACAGTTACGATATAAAATATATTCAATTTTACAGCAAACATTTTAAGGAACCTATACAGGAAAATAATTAGATGAAAGCAGATATTTATATGCATTCGTAGGTAGATACTACAAGAGATAGATAGAAAAACACAGAAGTAGCATTTTCCCAGTTGATCGGACTTTATTTTCCCGTATACTTCAGCCGCAGTCAGTTCGTTCGATTTTATTTAAGTTGTCAGTTAGTCTAATGTTTGAATTTTCTGATAACAATGGAACTTAAGTTTAATGTACTTTATTCATACAATAACAGAGCAGGTCTGTCTTGATGATTTAGAATACACATTTGTGAGTTTGTCTTCATCTCCTAACTAGTGCTGTTGTTAAATATTCTTATATGTTAATACTAATTTTGATGATTTATCGTCAAAACATCTTGGGCAATCAGTGCCTTTACAAGATCTGAAGATCTCCATGAGCGTAGAACGCGCGAGCCAAAGTGCATGCTTTGAAGACGGTAATTAGAATTTTTTTGGCAAACACATTAAATGCTTCATAATCGTGTCGTCGGACTAATATGGGTCCTCATCAACACAACCAAATTCCACAAATCATGAGAATTGAACTCTGAAAAGTGAAAATCAAAAAATGTTGAAGAGAAGAGTAGAGAAAGTCGTGCGGCGCATGCCCAACCTGTGTGAATATTGTAACCGAATAAACAAAAATTCCTATTGTAATTTTGTGCAAAAACTTTAACAATATCTCGTCAATATTTCTTAAGAAAATTTCATAGGTGTTATTTATAAAACGATTTAGTTAACGTCGAAATGTGTTATTTATAATAAAACAAGATCATTCAGGAAGTTAAAAAGTTGTATTCCCCATGGCAAATGATCACACAGATCAAAGTTCTAGGTCAGCCGTTTTAAAAACTGAATCCATCGTATTCAATAGGATAAAGTACACCTTTGAATTAATGAAAGTGTTATTAATTAATATATTATCTATTATTATTATTACGTTGTATTAGTGGTTATTATTACGGCTGAAAACTGGCAACCGAAAAACAGAATCGTGTTGCTTACAAAGAGGCATCTGGCCAACATCTTGCCCCCGCAGTTTGGGGAAGAAACTGTGCTGACCAAAGTTTTTGTTAAGTATCTGAAATTAATGCTGAATACAAAGCTCGTCTTTTGAGAACAAATAAAAGGGCGGTTGAAAAGTCTGCGAGTGTTGCCACAGCGTTGAGCAGAATTATGGGTAACACCAGCAGCCCAAAACCTTCCAAGCGCCGATTACTGATTCGTTTACGCACTCGGTACTCTTTCATGGTGCAGAGAAGCACTTTGGGCTCACGCACTTGTAGTCCAGAAACACAGAAGACTCTTATGAGCAGTGTAGCGAAGTGGCGCACTCAGAGTGGCTTGCTCCTACCACACGGTTTCGGAGTCCGCTGTTCTTGTAGTCGCAGATGTAATTCCAATTGATCTGTTGGCACATGACCCAAAAAAGGTTTAAAGGAGTAATACCGAGGTAAGGATAGTACACGACCACAGGGAGGCAAGGAACCATACCATCGTACAGCGGCAGGAAACGTGGACAAGTGACACGAAGGGGAGATGGATCTACATGCTCATCAAGCAGTTAGCTAGCAGAGTGGGTTGGCCGAGGACATTAAGAGTTTAATTTTTTTATAATACAATTGCTAACTGCTCACGGCCTGTTCCGGACTTATCTCTACATCATGAGGAAAGTAGACGGACCAGACCAGATGCACTTTTACTTTAAACAGGAACTAGACGCTGCACATCGTACGTTTTCACATGTAATAAAAGGAAATAAGATAGGCTATCTCTGGAGAATAGAGTGGAAGAGATTACGCCCGACAATATCGTTGAACTGGTGCACAACATGTGCCACTGGGATCATGTAGCAGCCTACCTATAGAGGGTTGGTTCTAAGGCAAAAGAAGAAAGCAGGAAAATGCCTGGCTAGGGCCGCAGAATAATTGCAAAAATTATCTGATAGAATATAAGAAGGCAGGCGGGCGTAAAAACGGTGAATCCCTATGTGGACAAAGAACAAATGGCATATCACCCTGAAGTATTGCGAAATCTGAGTACCGAAGTGAATCCATGCCATGGGAAAAGGGTTAGTGGTTTTGGTGGGTGCGAGTCCCATACACCCATGGACCTTCCTGTGGTAAACACTAGTTTTCCACAGTGTCGCTCGACAAAAATGATGATTATTATTATCATTATTATTATTAAATCTGCGAAGACTCTGGATTACAAATATCCACACTTAAGACCAAAGTAATGGATTTGCGTGGAACCGATCCCGCACGGGCAAAAATTGTCATAGATGATACTCCCCTGGAACAAGTCAGTAATTTTGAATACTTAGGCTACATTGTGCCTTATAATACAATCAACGACGTTGTGAATAATTTACATAAGTTCAACTTTGTGTGTGGGACCATCAGGCGAACTCTTAAGTCAGCAAGTAGAGAAACACGCTTAAAATTCTACAAGGTGATGGCTTTTCCCACACTTCTTTATGGTTCTGAGAATTGGACTTTAACTAAAAGCCAGGCCAGTCGTATCCAAGCGGCTGAAATGAGATTTCTCAAGCACGTGCCAGGGTATACTCTCCATGATCACAGAAGAACACAGATATATGGCAGGAACTGAATATTACGAGTATACTCGACAGGATTGCCCAGTATCGGCTGAATTGGTTAAAACATCTCTGGCGAGTGGATGACTGCCGCATCCCCAAACAACTATGGAACTATAAGCCGAGTGGGCGGAGAGGTGTGGGACATCCAAGGAAGCGCTGAGTGACCAGCTCTAGACTTATTGACTGTTTAAGACCGGAACAAGCCATCCATGGTTTTACTCCTTGAATATGATGATGATTATTATTATTATTAATATTTTTATTTTAGAATACTTATATGATTTAGTGTTTCTTGCAGTCAACCTATAATCATTAACGGTCAAGTCATAATATACCACGGACTTGATATACTGTATCTTCTTCCTATGAACAGTTGTTCGTCAGCCTCCGTAACAGTTTCTCCGTCGACTGTCGCAGTGCAACCAACTACTTACATAGTAGATCCACCGTCCATTCTCACTTCTTTGAAATACGATTAATTGGGTGTAGACAATCAAGCTATTTCACCAACACTCATTAAATTATATCTATGTTTCATGTTCATGAGCTCAATTATGATAGTTATGGTAAAGACCAATCGGTTTGTAATAATTACATTTATCAGTTTAGTCTAACACTGTAAATTAAAAATTAAAATTAAATTATATATGTGTGTGGGCTTGCGCTTGTTTGAGTATAAGTGTTTGTTGAAATTTGCTCGTATCCTAGAACTAAATCTTGGGACAGGTCTAATTGTAAAGTATGTATTTTAATTAGTTACTTAATAATTTTAATTTAATTAATTAATAAAAATATAATACAATTATTGAAATTTATTGTTATTTTATATTGTACTGTAATTGTATTCAAATGTACATTTTGTGTCCATTAACACTCTTCGATTACAGCTACCCATCCCCTGTTTAATACACAATTATTGTACGAAATGCATATTTCGGTTACAGTTAATAGAGGAAAAACGTAGCGGTCGAGTACAGGATTAAGTGTAACATCATCTTCATTGAATGGCTTCAAGTGCGTGAGGGGGTAAAGGAAGGCCGGATGTAAGACGATACCGACTACCTGGAAGCCAAGCAACTCCTGCAACAGCACGTGGTCGTTCGGCCCTGGCTGCCTGCTTCCCGCTTCATTTCCTCTGGCCCACCGCTCTTGTTGATTCTTACACCTTTAACTATCTTGTCGCCCTTCGCACGCATGTTGCTTACTCCACCCCTCGCCTGCTATAATCTGATTACGTAACAAATCCACTTTATTCTCGGCACGCTCACAGTGTTTAATAGCGCACAAAAAACTAGCTACACAGCAGAATTTCAACACGTGTTTCGTAACAAAACCTGTAGGGTTTACGGAACCCAAGGTTTATGTAACTCGGAATCATAAAATGTCGCTTAAATTCTCATAAATAATACGCTAGTTGTTAGATTGTTTAACTTTTTCTTATCACAGCACCAACAGTAGGCCTATATTTTATAGAAATATCGATAAAAGATACCGGTATTAAAAAAATATTTAAAATTTTGATAACGCTGAAATGGTTCGGTGCGTGCAATGAAATCCATTAGACTTATCTCTGCTTCTCGCCCAAATACTTCCTTTGTCTTATCACTACTATGGTTCTCAATAATCAATAGCTCTTATTATCAACTGCCGTCTGGTAATGCCTTCTACACGTAATCCACCTACACCAGTCTCTGTCTTTCTCTTACTAATCCTACTTCTGGGGTCTTTTCATGTTGAGTTATCAATGTCGCAAACAGAATTAACACTTTTGCACACGGCTAAAGAAAATTATTCCATTTAGCGCTTTCAAGCTTCATAGCTTATCATCAGATCATAAATCTATATCAATATCGATTTATTATTACTTTTGTTACAAAGCCAAATAGAAATGCTTACCTATACACTGTGTCTTCACAACTAATTCAATAGTTTATATTTTTATTATTAAGGGCCCACATAATTACCTTACAGACCTGTCTATAAAGTAACGGAACTCAATTTTTCTTCTACGACGTCAAATTGTTGTGAAACTAAAAACTCAACACGTGAATGCTATAACGCTTGTGTGTGTGTGTGTGTGTGTGTGTGTGTGTGTGTGTGTGTGTGTGTGTGTATATAGTAATTTAAAATTTATGTTTATATTACCTCAAGATGTTATATTTTTCCTATAGGGAACATGTTTCGAGAGCTCCCGTGCTCTCATCTTCAGCCTTCGCGATCTTGCGTCTGGTGAAGTATTTGTGTGTTGGCTGGATATTATTAAGGTTTCTTGTTGGTCTCTGGTCTTTTAAAATTGTATTATTGTGTGTGATTGTGGTATATGTATTTGTATTTTGTGTATTTTCGATTTTGAGTGCTTTGAATATTGTGTCATGTTTTGTATTGATTTGTATTTGTTCAGGTATTAGTTTGTTTTGTGTTTTATGTTTGTATATTTGTAAATTTTCCCAAATGTTCATTATGGTGCCTTTGTGTGGTATGTGTTTTATTAGTGTCACATTGGTTATGTCTCGGAATTCATATCCTGTGTTTATTGATGTGTGGCTAAATTGGATTTATATATTTCTGGTTTTTTGTATGCGTTTAGGTGTTCAAAATAACTTTTTTCAGCTGTTTTTTTTTGTCCTATGTAACATTTATTACATGACAAATATTTGACAAGCAAAAAACAGCTGAAAAAACGTTATTTTTGTTCAAAGTAACGCTGAACACCTAAACACATACAAAAACCAGAAATATATAAATCCAATTTAGCCACACATGCAATAAACACAGGACATGAATTCCCAGACATAACCAATGTGACACTAATAAAACATATACCACACAAAGTCACCATAATGAACATTTGGGAAAATTTACATATATACAAACATAGAACACAAAACAAACTAAGACCTGAACAAATACAAATCAATAGGCTACAAAACATGACACAATATTCAAAGCACTCTACATCGAAAATACACAAAATACAAATACATATACCACAATCACACGCAATAATACAACTTCAAAAGACCAGAGACCAACAAGAAACCTTAATAATATCCAGCCAACACACAAATACTTCACCAGACGCAAGATCGCGAAGGCTGAAGATGAGAGCACGGGAGCTCTCGAAACATGTTCCCAATAGGAAAATATAACATCTTGAGGTAATATAAACATAAATTTTAAATTACTTTATATATATCAAGAAACGAACTGTAGCAGAAAGTGATTGAATATATATATATATATATATATATATATATATATATATATATATATATTGTAACAGTTGACAAAATAGAATAGTTGCCCCACGTTGTGGGAGCCCATATTTAACGGTTGCTTAAATAGAATAGTTGCTCCACGTTGTGGATGCCAAATATGTAATACTAAATAGTAAGTGTGGTTGTGAGTTTCTTCTGTTGATAACTATAATCATAATTATAGAAAGGTATATACAGTAAATCCCTTTTCTTCTCTATATGAAGTTGAGATTTCTTGTTGGATAAATTCTATTTTTTGAAGTTGCTCTATTGCCTCAAGTTATTTCAAGTAGGTTTCTATAAATTTCACTTTAAAGTTCTATAATTAGTTAATAATTCATTATGCATTAACAATCTGGTTCTTGACTGATAATATTATGAATAAAATGGGCGCCAAGGTAAAAATAAAATATATTTTACCAAATAGATGTCAATGAAATATCTTAAATGGTTGAAATCAATCGATAACCCAATGTAACTAGGTTATGGAGGTATTCGGTTCTCAGGTACCAATAAAATATTTCATCAGAAAAAAAACTTTTATTTACTTTACTTGAATGATTTCATTTAATTTTAATTCAAGTCACTATTTAATTCATGTTATTAATAAGTAAGTTTCAAAATTTACGTACTGCCAACTTAATCCTTTAGGTGGATTGAAAAATCATCGGGCATAAATTAAACAAAGTTTTATTTTAATTAAAATAATGATTAATACTCTTTTAAATCCATTAATATTCTTTATTTCGTTCCTTCAGTACTTTCTTTCCCTTGGTAAATTTAATAAATAACCATGTATTCTTTATCTTAAATTGTCCAGGCTATAAAATGTTTTGCTCAGGGGTTGGCACAAGTTCTTTGTCTCCAGGCATAGTTGATGAAGTTTTGTTATAAAAATATAAAATGTGTGGGGTCCTTTTGACTACAATACTAATAAACGAAATTGACTTTAAGCAGTACAAAGCATTACAAACTAATTTGATTATAATATAACACAAAATAAAAACTTAAATCTAAAGTAACGAACAGTTTGTACATTGGACCATGTCCGAGTGTGAGGTTAACCAAAGTATGCTTAGTGATTCAGTTTTAAATATAAAATACCATTAAAAAATATAAAAATACAAAATAATTATAATAGTGACATTGTTTATATACCGTGATGGTATCTTAATTAGTGCACCAGTGTATATAACTGTTATTGTGTTATCGTGATTCTTAAATATTAGGCCGTGTAAAAATTTTTATAATGCACATTATAATTCCTTTTCTTTATTCACCCTTTACACTACACTGTTATTAGTAATTCACTATAATGACTTCGAATTATAAAAATAATTCACTACACTTGTTTATCACTGATTGGTTAATTCTCCGATTTCAGGTTAGGTCGCCGTTTGTTTACACTCGCGTAACCTAACAATGGTTCGAGGTTAGAAATGCACTTTGGGAACGAGATTAATTATGTTTTAAGCGTTACAGAAGAGGCGTTCTTGACTGTCTAATTGCCGGCGAAAGACTGATGCGTTGACGATGCATTATGGGTGAAATTACCTGGCAGGTGAAGGCTTCTGATTGGTTAAATGATTAAATATTTTCGTTTTTAATCACAAAAATTTCGTTTTCAGATTGATGCCCTTCAACAGGTGCCAAGTTAAGCGTCCCTTTTTGGACCAAATATTTTAAAAAACCTTAAAACTAACATATCTTCCTTATGCTACAGATAATAACAAAAATATTTCCACCATTAATCAGCATTTTTCTTGCTGAACATTTTGAGATCTCATTTGATATAGTTTTATGCAGTAATTTACAATTATTGTTTTTAAATGTTGACCTAGATTAACAAATTCTTCTTAAATATTATAATTTTTGCTACTAAATTAATTTTCTAAGTTGTACTTATGACTGAACGTTAATAACAAGTACTTTAATACTAATAAAAAAACAATTTTAAACATTAAACTTTGATAAAAGCCTTGATTTATACTTTAGGCCTACTAAGGTCTTGTGACCTTGAGACAATAATTTGTTAATTATTATAAAATTGCATCTTTAATACTCTGAAGATCTAATAGATATGGTATGCCTTGTAAGGTCTCTGATTAACATATCTTGTAACATAACATGTCTTGTGACCTTGGAACTGTTATTTGTTAATTACAACAAAACTATTTAATTTTAACACAGATAAACATTTCTATTATCTCCCTTATGATCTATATTAACTATTGTGATATGTCTTACGATCTAACAAACACGGTATACCTTGTAAGGTCTCTAATCAATTTAAAATACTTCTGAAAAAACTATAGGCTTGTTGCCTAGATCCATTCTTTGTTATTTTTACATAATTACTTGTCTCTTTTAAGTATTTTATGTCACTAGTACTTTACTCCAATGATCTTCACTTATTCACCTAACGAACAGTCTCATTTATTACTATTTTTATACACTTAAATTGTTTATGTTATCTACTAGGTAGATGGAAGTTTGGGTATATTACATGAATCTTCCAATAACTATTAGTTTGTCTTGTCCATTTCAAGTCCTTAATAGTTATTTCCTTTTCATAATATTAACTAGTCAGTTTTTGACTGTCACTTTTTAAACACTAAATTAGTTACAATGTAGTCTTAGGTACATGTTTATAAGTCTTTGGAAAACAATTGTTATGGTTCTTATTGGCTATCCAACATTGTAACATGTTTTCAGTTAGAATAAATACTAACATTAGACTTTTATTATACATTTATTTTACAATAATCTTAATCTCATTTGTCTATGGGGTTATTATTCACAAACAGAGCTAACTAATTAGTCTAGTTTTACTGTTTTTTTTATCTTACAACTCATATTTTACAGTTGGAATTAGGTTAGGTTGCCATTTTTCTCTGCATACTACGTTTTGACATATTTTGTACATTATAACTCATGCAGTTTATGGACTTACATTTGGTTTACAATAGATAGTATTAACCTTGATTTGATCGTATTTAATTTTACAATGGTGGTTAAATTTAATAGCTGTTGCTTATTTCTCATGACTCTTGTTTTCCTTTTAGGTTTATTGTTTTATACTTCCTTTATTTATGGGACACTCTTTTATGTTATGTGAAATGACACGTTACAATATATATATATATATTGTAATATCACAAACATATAATTAATTGTCAAATATCAGTTGTATTTTGTAGAGCCCCAAGTTGTTGGTGCCAATTATGTTATGTTCAATATTTTATCAGTAATAAAAATTACTTACTTAGGCCTCACGTTGTAAGAGCCAAATGTGTTATATTTGTTTGTTTACAGATTGTTAATTGTTAATGAATATAAATGTTCAAATAATCTCAGCCATATTCTGAGATGTATATTCAATAATATTTATTTATAAATGAGAACACACTTCGTTTGCTGCTCTGAATCATTCAATTTTTATTCCTTAATTCTCTTATTATAATAATTTTCCTTTCTTCTATTAATTAATAACAAATTTTCCTTTTTTTAAGGTCCCTGCTCCATCTAGCTCTCGGATGCATGAAATAAAATGTTATCTCAGGGTTATAACCAAATTAACAATCGTCTTCAGTAAAATTATAAATTCATACAACAAGTTTTACGTTAATAACATACATGAAGAAAAAATATTAATGTGTAGTAATTAATTGTTGTTTGTGTACATTTGTTTGGATGTGAGTTCTTGTGATTATACAAAAGAAATCAATTCAGATAATTTTAAAAACTTAATATTACCCATTTCAAAATTATAAAACTAATAAAATAATTAATAATTAGACATTAGTAATACAATTGACAAGAGTAAAAATTAAAAAAATAATTGTCTATTATATAGCTCATAGTTCATAAATTCTCAACATGGCGCGCTGCTGTTCCCCTTCAACAAGATTGAAATAAAGCAATAGACGCCATTTTCCTTGAGTTGTATACACACTACTGAATGTTTAATAAAAATGATATGAGTTCTACACTTTTGTTTGTTCAAAATAAGTTTGTGTCACTCACTTTATATATCATAGATTATGTTTATAAATGTAGTCGCACTAAATGTGTTCGTTATTTAGTTTGTATTGAATTGTTGTGTAAACGTGGATAGTTGTCAAGATGGCTATAGTATTAATACGATCTCACCAAATTCAAGATGTAGTACTCCCTTTTAGGATATTATTTTCAGCTTTCCTTCTCCAGGTTGGTCGAATATATATTGTTTCGTTAGTTTACTGATAGCTCTTATAACTTTACTTGTCCTTTTACTATAATTTTCTTCTCTAATATTGGTTGGATTAGCAACTGATTTAGTCTGTTCCTTCTGCATTCAACGCCCACACTGGACAAAAAGAACCATTCTTCTTTGTAAATCCAGCTTTAGATTCATCTATAAGAGGCCTTGGTTTGTTTGGTGTATTTTTCGGTCTCAGGGCTGTTTTGTCCGCCTCCAGTAAATATAAGTATTTAATATAACCTTACTTTTCCTGCTTATTTTTACATAATCCCGTTTATGTTTTTATTTCACTTAATTTTATATTGTCACTCACACTAATGAAGCTGACTTTATTGTTATATGGTTGGTCACTTTATATAAATTACATGCCAATCTCACTTTTGGCCATACTAGTTTCACCACACTTTATATTTTTATCATTGTTTACACTGTGTCTTTTGCACTGTTTCTTTGTTATTATTTATCACTTTTCTATTCACTTATCTCACCTTGTATGTTTTTTGAATAAACACAATTATGAAAATAATTACCGTGTCTTTACCATAACACTATATATGAGCTAATTACAAATCTAGTCTTAGGTCTTGACTTTTAGGCTTGTGTTATACAAATGATTTTGCTTAACTCTAAATACATTTTTTACTTACATACTACAACATTATTATTTACAATATTATAATAAAATATACAAAATCACTTCCCTAATCTATTTAGTAATTAGTATGTCAAAGACACAGTCCAGTCTAGTCCTTTATTATATCTGTAAAGTTATTTACTATGTTTGTTTACAAAGCTAATTCCTGTTTTTAATTTAGTCATGCGTCTGTAAAATACTTATTTTTTATTCATGGTTTATTGTTTTAGTTATTATAATTCTTCCTTATATAATTATTTTTGGTTGTTCTCATTTGATTACTCATTCTTTATTGCATTCATCATTCAGTTACATAGTATTTGATTAGTTTTACTATAAATTTTAATGATTTAATTGAGTTTCCTTTTTTGTATTATCTCGTGATGCTACAATATATACCATATATGGATATGTTTTTTCTTAACATTGCCATTCTTAAAGTGCCTTTTTTGTGTTTGTTTTGTCTCGCTCCAAAAAATAGAGAAAAATTGTATTGAGCTGCTTCATGCAATCAAATTATGTATAAACGTCCAAGACAGTGCGACGTAAACGTTTAATAAGTTAGAACATGCTTTCGGAGATAAGGTCATGACTCCAGATTGGATTTTAAGTGCACAAAACGTTGTTTTTTTTTTTGTATGGCCGTGAAACCATTAAGGACGTGAAACCTGTTCTCATCAATCCTGCTCGTCGTTTTATGTTAGCAATTACTAACTATGAAACAAATTTAATTCACCAGACTGTTAATGAACTTTTGGTGATGATTTCAGTCCGGCCTTATTGTTCATTCCTGAATGCTACAACAGGATAACTCTCATTATCACATCACACCTTTCTGTGAACAAGTATTTAGCTGAAAATAGTATTCTGTGGTACCCCAATCTTTAATTTAGTCAATATGATTGTCTTCTATTTTAACATATAAAAAGCCAACACTGAAGCCTTTTTGAGAATCAACGTGTGGATAACACACTAATGATTGTGAGGGACTACCAATAGATACTGATAGTTGAGACTTCCAGTATTGTTTTAATCAGCGGGAATACTAAATGTGTTAGCAATTAATTGTATACACTCAGTCTCTCAACTTGTAAGACACGCGACGTATTTGGAACAACCGGGACTTCTTGGAGTATAGATATTTCCAATTTTCAAGTTTCTTCTGTTTAAAGTAAAACTCAAAAACCTAATCATGGTTAGACTGACACTAGTATTGTATTTACTTTGTTTAAATATATTTTTAGCTATTACGGAAAGGTACTTTTCAAGTCCGACAACACTCCTTCTTCTTTGTAAGATGCTGATCATCATATTTATATTAACTTTTTTATAGCTAAAAATTGCTCTTTTTTATAGTTATAGTTATACCTCTTTTTAGGACACCTCAAATTAAGCCACCCAAATGATCCATGTCAAATTAAGTTAATTCGAATCATTTATTGTAAAATTTTCAGCTAAGAATCTAGTCATTTTCATACTTTCATTTTCGTTCTTCAAGATACTGTGACTTTCTTTTTTAATGTAAGAAATTGGACACATGTATTTACTTTTTTTTAATGCTCCAACACTGTTATTTGATCTGTCAGGATATTATCAGGGTCGTCATATACAAGCGTTTAGAACACTTCTAGTCTTTTCGGGTCTTGCAGTGTTTTGGCCCAAAAACACTTGGTCGTTATCACTCCTATATGAAGTATTAGAACAGTAGCAATAATGAATTTTCCATTGATCAGGACAAAAAATTTAAATATGTTGTTTGTTTTTGCGTATTTTTATATGTGATAGGATCGTGTGTCTGCCTGATGAGTCCTCATTAAGTACGTTGTCCAAACGTTTATAAAGGGGCTAGTTGATTCAATTTGTCAGTGATAAATATTGATCTAAACTTCCTACTTACTTTATAAATTTAATGTTTTTTATGTATTCTGTGACTATGTTCTGGAATTACTCCTGCTGTTATCACCAGAATGTGTTGGAGAGCTGCTAAACATTGTGTAGTCGTCATAACAGAACCTTTTTTGCATTTAATTGTCTTTACTTACGACCGTCACCTTTAATTATTATTATTCTGTATATATTTGTGACTATTATTATAATTATACTATTCAAACACTTTTTGCTACAGGCCGTTTCTTGATGTATATATTATATTTAATTTTTATATTGAATTTACCTCAAGATGATTCTTTCCTTATTAGGTACATGTTTCGGGTACCATTTTGTACCCATCCTCAGCCTTCCGGATTTTGTGTCTGGTGAAGTACATATGTGTTGGTTGGTTTTTATTGTGGGTTCCTGTTGGCTTCCGGTATTTTAAATTGGTTTAATTGTGTGTGATTGTGGTGTATGTATTAGTGTTTTGTGTATTTTCGATGTTGAGTCCTTTGAAAATTGTGTCATGTTTTGTATTGATTTGTATTTGTTCAGGTATCAGTTTGTTTTGTGTTTTATGTTTGTATATTTGTAAATTTTTCCAAATGTTCATTATGGTGCCTTCGTGTGGTATATGTTTTATTAGTGTCATGTTGGTTATGTTTGGGAATTCATGTCCAGTGTTTATTGCATGTGTGGCCAAATTAGATTTGTATATTTCTGGATTTTTATATGCGTTCAGGTGTTCAAAATAACGTTTTTTCAGTTGTTTTTTCGTTTGCCCTATGTAACATTTATTGCAATCTTGGCATTCAATTTTGTATATACCATTGGTTGTTGTATTATCTTTGTTGTGTGGGTTATTTAGTTTTTGTAGATTATTTTTGTTAGTTTTGTATGCTATTTTAATGTCTGTGATCTTAAACAGTTTTGTTAGCTTTGTCATTTTATTATTTATGTATGTGAATGTGGCCCTTTTTTATTGTTGTTATTATTTTTGTTTTGTTCATTTTAATTCGTAATTGTTCAGTTTTTATACTATATTTGATTTTATTTTCTATTTTGTTTACAGTGATTTTATTATATCAATTTTCACAAGGAATTTGGTATATTATATTTCTTTCTTTGTCTGTTTCTTGTTTGTTTAGGGGTATTTTGTACATTCTGTTAAATAGTGAATAGAATGCTGCCATTTTGTTGTGGTGGGTGGTCAGAATGGTTAGGTATGATGATGTTAGTGGAAGTTGGTTTTCTGAATATTGCATATTGTAGGTGCTTATTGTATCTTGTGATGGTTATGTCTAAATAGTTGATTTTGTTGTGATTTTCTTTTACGGCTGTAATCAGGTTTTAACAAGATTAAAATAAACTAATTATACGTTTTAAACCTGTAAACAAAGACTTACCCCAATTATAAAGACACCATTACATAAAGAAATTTTTAATGAATATGGTGATATAAAAATTATTGCTAAATGTGCAATATTAAATATGCTAACTAATTAATATTAATTACTAGTGTAATTGAATAGTAATTAATATGTGTGGTATATGTGAGTGACCAGAAAAAAATTATGCAAACAATGATATCGCTCATGTGACGAGTATGTTCATGAGTTCGCAATAATTAACCAAAAAGTGAGTGTAATTAAAAGGACGCTTTGCACGAATTGACAATATCTGACAAGTCGAAAACAGTCCTGAACGTGTCAAATCGCCTCCAGTATAAATACCACTGGCAACTTTGGGCGATGAGACACTCAGACTCAAGAAATCTTCACACGACGTCACGCTGCCCGTTTGCAGATCGACCTGGACACACACACGGTACCACACTCACACCAAGACGTAAGGAGGAATTCTGGAGCATCACCAACAACAAGCCTTAGAGACAACGAACACAGCATCAGAATAATCATCATCATCATCATCATCATACTCTCAGGATTCTGGACACACACATACGCAACGGTAACGGCAGATATACGCAGGTGATAACAAAACAATTATATTATTTTTATTGTGAAAAGAGCTCTTAAAAAGAACTGAACTATAAATATTAAATAATTAAAGTTAGTAAGTTAAATATTAGAAATAAGAGAATTTAATTTAACAACAAAATTTAGAAAAGAAATACAAATCTTTTGTTGTATTTTTGGGTGTGTCAGTAGAAATCAATAATAGATTGGAAGTAAATGTAATATTATTTTCATTTTGTTTATAGCAACAATTAAAGTATATTCTTGAGTTTTAATAGTATTTTGTTTGTAAATGAGTTGCTATTATTATTTAAAATTTGAGTTAATTTCAGACACAAAAAATAAAAAGAATTTAAATAACTTGTTTAACATGTTTGTTTACCTAGTAAGATTATATGGGTGCTTATTTTTGTTGTATGTTGTGAATAGCATAACAGGTTACAGTATATTTGTAACGCTTATAAAGGTGAATATTTATTTGTCTAATGTTTGAAATTTTAATATTTGAATATTTCTCTATTAATTAATAAATCATAGAATGATTATGTTGAAACGGTTTTAAATGATTATTTCATGTCAACAACATCTCACTCCTCTTTAAAAGTTATTTAATTATTGTGCAACTACGTATACTTGGCGCAACGAGGGAAAAAATCCTGCGATCTCGCCGGTGTAATACACTTTATATTTGCGTTGAGTACATGGTAATATATTTGTATAATTGTTGTAACGTTGCAGTATTTTATTCTTTATTTAACTAAATTTTACATTATTTACGATTATAATGCTATAATGACTCATTCACTTATTTTGAACAAAACGCAACACTGGAACCTAGAACGTTGAACTGAAGGATTCGTTAGGTTTCAGAGTTAAACTTAAACTTCTTCATATTTGAGTACTAGTGGCTAAAGTAAAATCAAGTTATTGAATGTGTTGTGCTTTACAAAAGTAAGTAATAAGTACAAGGAAAACGAACTGTCTATAAACAAATAATAAATATATACCCGTAGGATAAAATCATGCTAAAGTTCTGAGTAAAGAGACGGATAGAGATACAGAAACACAGATAACGTGAACAAGCCAAAGATTAGTCACTAATTAATCATCATTCGCCCCCTGTCACCCTTGTCTGCGTTGTAACCGAATCGCTGAGTGTCCATGCCAATAAACTACATGCCATCTGTCAAGAGGAAGAGGGAAAGTCAAGTGCCCTGACTAATGCCATATCAGCCGCTTTGCTCCGCACACACGGTCTTCCGTAAGCCACAGTTGGCGCGTATTTTGATAATACAGGCCATGTAGAATGTCATTTCTAAGTGAATACTCTCCTGTCCGTGAACCGTTATTGACAAAATTTGCTTTAAACTAAAACTTGACATCAATAGAATAGATTAGGAAACATTACGACTATATCTATGTGATAGTAATTTGTCTTATTTGCCATTGTATACTGAATACTTGTATACTGTATACTTTATTGCTATTGTATATTTAATAGAATACTGTAAAAGTCAACAAAACTAGGTCTACTATATTTACTTATATTATTAAAGCTTAACGATGATTTCAATTTTTTTTAAGGACGTAGGAAGCCTTGGCTTCGTCTTCTTCTCTTTTCCTTTTAAATAGTTTTAGAGATGTACATTGTAAACACAATAAATTGCCTTTTTCAGTGATAATGAATTTGTGAGCTTATGAAATTCCTCGTCAACACGATGTCCCGTTCACCTGGCATAGCATAAACCTCGCTATTGATTAAGCAATCAACTATTAAACAATAATAATTAAGCTATCGTCTTAGTATATACAATAAAACAACAGAGTAAAGTTTTAATTTATCCTCCACACTATTTAATACGTCTATTGACGATGTTACTAAACGCCGGAAGGAGACAGTAAATCTTATAATAAAAGTAGGGATAGGCAATTATTTATATGTTTTGTTGTGCGCAGGTGATAAGAGACATATCCAGTTATCGTTGCGTAAATTGAACCAACTAACAAAATCTTATGATTTACTAAATCATGCTTTTAAACAAAAGTGGTGACTTTTTTGTGGGAGAGAAGTGTTAGATAGAAGGTAGTCGTGGATGTTAGAATAATTGAAAAATTGCCATATTTTAATTATTTAGACTCGGATGTGTCTTATGGATAAGGATTTTAATAGGGCCGTAGATTTTAATTTCAGGGAGTTTGTGACACAATACGTAAAACATTAAAGACTAAAGAGAAACGATACGAAATTGGAATTCCATAAAATGTAATGTCAAAACAATAATTTAATGAATATTGAAGCAAATATAAAATAATGAAGATGTATGGTAGCCAATGTTGGTTACTAACAAATTATAACAAGAGATGAAGCAGGTGAAACGAAATTCGTGTGGAGTGTTTGGGATTGTATTAAACGGGGTAGAATACAGATTGAGAAAAAGTAATCAGACCTTCGCCTTTACAACACGAATGATAGAAAAGGTGTTATAAGATAACGTTAAGATTGATAGGATTAAGATAAGATGGAACCAAAATCAATAGTACAGACCTATGTAGACTATTAAAGATCATAAAGAATTGAAGCTATGGGAAAACAAGACGTTTGGCGGTCAAGAAAACATTGGTTTTGATGAAGGAGGAACAGGCAGCGTACCGAATTGTGAATAAAAAAAGAGCAACGTCAGAATAACCAAAACGATTATCACAGATGCAAATTACAACGCGACAGAACATTATCACTCTCAAAGATTTTCAAATTTTTTAAAAATCTGACATACAAAAGGCGTTGATAAAATTCGTAAGTAATGGAAAACATGTGTCCCGTAGTGCTATGTACAATGTTAAGTAAATCTAAAAGTGTTATGAGTAGTTTGCAATTAAAATCAAGTCACACGCTGTAAATGATGAGTGTATAAAATATTGTATACAAAATAACTTTTCTTAGTAATAATTGTAACAAACGTCTACGGAAATTTGGAGGCAATGTGGTTTGCTATATTAAACGTTTCGCTTAATGTCGACAAATGACACAATTAAGTGTTACGTACCATTAAAGCGGTAATGAGTAAAACAAACTGGAAAACGGAAGGATAGATGAGAAAAAGAGAGAGAGAGTGACATAGAGGGAGGAATAAGAGAAGAGTGAGAGACGGCGAGACGTGAGAATGTATGAAGAGCAACAGAGAAAAAGGGGTGTAAGAGGTGGGGATGATTCAGAGAGGAACGGGAGAGATAGTATCCGAAAGGATTAGGTGGTCTGAGAGACGACCCGTACATTTGGTGGTATGGGTATGGAGTGAAAGGTGGGACAGAGAGAGATAGAGAGAGAGACTGTGAGACCGTTGTCATTATTTGGTATAATAAAACAGTTATATGATGGTGTGGCAGGAGGCAGGCAGTCTTCAGTGGTAAAGCTAATTCCAGTACGTTTATTCCGTGTGCGTTCAAATGGCCCATAAAACGCGTACACATCGCCCTTAAGCATAATATATTGAATAGGCTATTACCTACAACACCCTTGACAGCGAACCTGCCTGTTTCGGCGAAATTATATACAAATTATTGCGTTTGCTTTAATACGTGTGTGGAAGCGATCACTTCCGCTCCGTGGTTTGTGTACATGTGCATGCATGTGTGCGCTCATGCCAGAAATTTAACACAAATTAAATTTATCGTATTCCATATTTTTCACAGTTTACATTTTCCACTGAGTCGGTGGTGTAGCGTTCCTTGTCGTGAATACTTATCTTTCCTTATCGAACATTAATATTCTAAAAGCTTATCGCACCCCTAATATACCGTCTATCGATATTATCTTTAGGAGGTGGATTAACATATCAACAGTGTAAATCTTGGAGAACTGGTAATGATCGAAAAGACAGATGATGGATTACAATGGAGCTGTACAAAAACAGAATGAACAAAGTAACTGACTTTTTAATTTTAAAATAAAAAAACAGAATAGAAATGATCACTTTTCTAGAATAAACGGATAAGGACAAAAATCGTCTTAATGGTGGAAAAAACGAAACAGCGCATTTTAAATATTCGGGTTGACAATACTTTATTCGACAATTGCAAAGACGTAGATCAAAATTGAAGACTAATGAAGAATAATACATGCGGCACATAGCCTAATGTTTGTCAGATATAAAGGGAAGGGAAAGATTCGATGTTAAATTTCTATAAAGCATTAGCATTTTACTTATTAATGGCAGGGAAATCTGATTCAGTGAAAGTACAAGAAGGAAGGATGTTTGCACAAGGGATGTTTGTTGTAAGACGAGTTGAAGGATGAAATCGTAGAGATGATATTAATTGAAGTAATTCAAAAACAGCTTAAATTTTAATGGGTACCGTAATGTTTTTACCGTAAGAAATGGTATGAGGATCTGCAGAAAATGAAGGTGGCCTACTAGTAGGTTACAACTAAAGGCATTGAAACGCAAGGACATCGAAGAAAGTATGGAAACCGTAGCAGGCGCAGTTGTAATGCGTGAGGCGAGATGACGACGACAACGGTGACGCTGTCTGGTAAATTGATAGTTCGCAGTTTTTGCTCTATTTTCGTCGACATTATTCCAGCAAATTGATAACTGTTCCTTTCTTTGTCAAGATCTTGTTGCGTTCTCCGACTGATTCAATGTCTCCACAGTTTCATCTTCGGCATTGTCAATGTAACACCTAATTTCTGGGTTCTTTCCTCTTATCTTCTCCGACTTCGTATATCTTCCCATTGAATTCCCGAGCTACTTGAATCCATTTTTGTCACACTACGAATTAATCAATGTTTGGCAATGGCATACCTGTGAATCATTATGTGTGATTATGACGTATATTTAGAATAATAGTAACAATTAGTTACACAGTTCGCTATCCTAAATAAACACTCTTTGATTATCTGTTCTTTAATTTAATTATACACATTTCACTCGTAAAATAATGACTTTAGAGGCTGTTATCTTATTAAGGATTTATAAAGAACCTTCCACTAGCAGTCTCAACATATTGACAAAAATTTTAATGTTTTGAAGGTGGATAGTAGTTTTACATTCAACCTTTTGCATATTTAAGTACTTCTTCATTCATTATATTCTAAAGATAGTTGTATTTTATGATTTTTGACAATCCAAGATTACAATTAAATGTGTTAATTAAGTACATAAAAAGAAGTATATTGATTTTGACTTTCTACGCATCTCAATCTAAGCAAAAATTAAGAGATTTAAAAAATTCGTCAAACCCACCGGAGGAAGGGGAGTCCGGTTCAGCTCGTCCCCCCCCCCGTTTCTACGCTCCTGATTTAATATTTAATATTCTAGTATTTAATTTTTGCCCTGATTTTAAAAAGTATCACATAATTGAGATTATAATATGCAGTAGCATTTCCATAGTTGTAGCTGTACCAGTTTTGCTCATCAAAGCTTCAGCTTTAATTAATATTTTTATAATCACCAAGACGTAGGACTGAGTCTTTTATTTGACCTGTTTCGGCATTCGTCTACCCCTCAGTGTACGACATTTCTCTTTTTTAAGTCACTTTTTTGTTTTTCTTATCCAAAAGTTGTAGATAGTTGTGGAAATTCTAACTGCATTTTACCGGATGCGTTCTTTTAGTGTCTTCATTATCTCATTATAGTGTAGGACTTAATGTTAGTGGATAATTTGTTTATTATTAAACATGAAACTTTTTCTAAAATATTATTTTAATTATTCAAGCACGTCTTGGTATAGTCCTTTTTTTGATATGTACATTATTATTTACTAAGTACTAGTTTTTAATCAAGGTATATTCCTTACTTGGAACATGTTTCGAGCATCAAATCATTTACCCATCCTCAGCCATCTTAGTTTTTAGTCTTGTAAAATACTTGTGTCTAGGTTGGTTGTTCCTATAACTTCCTGTTGGCTTTTTGTAGTTTACATTGGTATTACTGTGTGTTGGTGTGGTATATATTTTTGTTCTTTGAGTGTTTCCAATATTAAGTGTTTTGTGTTGATTTCTACTTTCTTCAGGTGTTACACTGTCTTGTGTTTTAAGTTTATATATTTGTAAATTTTCCCATATATTCATTATTGTGGTTTTGTGTGGTATGTGTTTCATCAGTCTAGTTGGTGATGTCTGGGAAGTCGTGTCCTGTATTTGTTGCATGTGTGGCTAAATTGGATTTATAAATGTTTGGTTTTCTGTGTGCGTTCAACTGTCCAAAATAACGTTCTTTTAGTTGTTTTTGTCTGGTCTATGTAACGTCTATCCAGTCCTGGCATTCAATTATTTAAAGGTGGTCCTGGCACACATTTTTTAATTATGTATTAATATTAAGCATTTTATATCTATGTCTGTGTGTATGTCACATATTTCTATTAATGCCAGTTTTGTTTGGAGTAAGTGTAAGCTGTAAGCTTGCAGTGTTTGAGATAGTGTTTCAGTTTTTAAGGTAGTTGCTACGTCATTGCAGGTTGCGGCAGAACAGGAAGTTCACTGGCCGTAAAGTTCATAGACGGCACACCTCTGCGCTGGGATATATCAGGGGCAAAAGGAAAATATGAAGTGAAACGCCATATCGTCCTGTGATATTCGGTGTAGAAGACGTACGTGAAAGAAATTTTGCCGAACGCAGTGGTACTACATAACTTGTGCGTGGGGGAGTGTGAAGGGTGTGCGAGACGCCGCGCCGGTGTGACAGGACGTGAGCTGTATCAAGGTGTTCTGCTTCCAGCGTTCGGCTCAGATAAAAACGAAACGTGCCACTCATAATAAGCCGACCGTTAGCGTTTCCGACAACACCGCTGATTCCCCTGAGTACTGCTACTGCTGCTGCTTCTGCTGTCAATGATGACGATGGTGCAAAATGGTGCATCGTATTTGTTCGTGACCTGTATCTGTCGGCTCCTGCATGTAATGCTAAATTACAAAAGAGATTTAGCTTCAGAAGAAATTTCCATTTTCTTACGGTCTGCAGTCCAGTCAGTGGCAAAAATATTGCCCACGTCAACGTTACACCTGTAAGATTTAAATGCATATAAATTAGTGTGTTTATGTTTGTTTGTGTGTGTGTGTGTGTGTGTGTGTGTGTGTGTGTGCGTGTGTGTGTGTGTGCGTGTGTGCGTGTGTGCGTGTGTGTGTGTGTGTGTGACTGTGTTGCTTTCTTGTCCTTGAGTTAAAGGCGAGTTGTTAATACGTTTATTGCCAATACAATACTTGACTATAAAACAGGTTAATTACCTTCCGTCACGCTTCTTGAAATCCGAAAACAGGATTACTCGAGTTTCGACACATTAAGTCTCATCATCAGATCCTCAATGAATATGGGTTAAAAATACATTTGTTGATGTATGTACATCCCGTCAAACAATAAAAAAAACACATACATAATAACAAAAATATTTAAATAATTTAACACATATTAAAAACAAGACAAAACAGAACGAAAACACAATACACGCGGCCGACGCGGACCTGCGCAGGAACACGTTATACAGTAAAATTAATCGATACCGATTTGACCTTTGATATATTTTATCGATCTGACACAGCTAATATCTCGTTCTATATCGTTTACTCTGTTGAATAAAATATTATTATTTTTGGATCGATTTTTCATTTAACATGGGATCGTAATTAACTTTAGTGACCTTATATATTTAAAACCTTTCAAGAGTGTCCAGTTTAAGAGATTTCCTGCATTTATGTAATATGTCCAAATTCTCACTAATACTTTTTATGTTATGATCTTGTGAACTTAAATGATCAGCAAATGTGGATCTTCCTATATTTGATTTAGAGCTTGGGAGGTGTTCTTTATAACGCAATTTGAACGAACTACCCGTTTGTCCTATGTAGAAATTTGAACAATCCGAACAATTAAGCCTGTATACACCTGTACCGTCGTATTCATCGAAAGACTTATTTTGATTTTTAAACTTAAGTTTGTTCTCGAGTTTATTATTTGCTTTTGAAGCCAATACTATATTTTGTTTTTTCAATTGGTTTTTTAAAGTGTAATGTAACATTTCGCCATACTCTATTGCGATATATTTTACTTTTCCTTTAGGCACGTCAATATTTATTAGTCTATTTTGTTTCTTATTTATTATTTTATCTATTATGTTACATTTATAACCATTGGCTATCTAAACATGTCTTGTTGTATCTGATATTTACAACGTACCTATCGTACCGAATTTCGTCCAGATAAAAATTACATCTAAGTCCTATAGTGCTATAAAAACTAAAGAATTATCTACAACATTATGGATCAAAAATGAAATCAAACAATTATATAGTAAAAAGAGCTTACTTAATACGGTACTTATAAAAAACACCTTGAACTGTTACAAAATTTACATCCATCACAAATCGACAATGTAACATTTTTAATAGAAAAACAAATAAACAAAACCGTTATTAAGAAAAAGAAAACACAAAATAAACAAATTAGTAACCTATTGAAAGTACAGAACGACCCTCAAAAGAACAATACAATGAGTCATCGATTTTATCCTCGTATAGTTAATCTTACTGAAATCTACTTCAATAACGAAGAAACTAACCTTTTAAACAAAGGCCTAAAATACTGTTTTAAAAACAAAGGATTCAAACAATCACTTATAAATGAAATTTTGAACGCTGAAACGGCATTAAATGCTATATCTGATGAGGAAACAAGAACAGTTTTAAGACATGCAGTTGATAATAAAATTAAGAAAGTTTTGAAAGCCGAAAATATAAAAACTAGTTACAATAAAGAAACCAAAATATTCAATGAAATAAAAAAGAAATTGATAGACAATAATAGCATTGTCACCAAAGCTGACAAAGGCCAGACACTCGTAATTTTAACTAACGAGGATTATAAACGTAAAATACATGAATTTTTCATAAACAATAATATTATTGAAATTAAGAGTGACCCCACTGATAGGTTTAATAGTAATATGAAATCAGTGTTAAACAAAACCAAATATATTATAACAAATGATGAGAAAAAATATTTAAAAATTATAGATCCTAAAGCACCTAGACATAGAGGACTTCCGAAAATACATAAAAATAACATGACTGTCCGTCCTTTAGTAAATTTCACGTCTGCACCATCGTATAAAATTGCCAAAAAAATTGATAAAATTTTAAGACAATATATAGTGTAAAATAAGAACTACAGTTTGAAAAATAGTTTAGAATTGGTAGATCTCACAAAAAAACTTACAATTGATCCAAGACATACTTTAGCTTCATTTGACATAGTCAATTTGTATACGAATGTACCAATTAATGAAACTTTGGAAATAACAAAAAGTTTATTATTATCAATAGCCACTTTAAATCACGAAATAGTTGATGAGATTATTAATTTGACAAAAGTAATTTTAGAACAAAATTATTTTACTTTTTATAATAAATATTATTTACAGAAAGATGGATTAGCAATGGGATCCCCACTATCAAGTATCCTGGCGGAAATTTATTTAAACCACATCGAAAATAACGAAATATTATCACCAAAAAACAAACATTACAACAACATTTTATTTTATCTTCGATATGTAGATGACACGATAGTGATTTACAATGGTAATTGCAGACAATTAGAGATGCTTAATAAGTATTTGAATACCATAACAAAAAATTTGCAATTTACATTAGAAACAGAATAGAATAATAAAATAAATTTCTTAGATTTGTCTTTAACAAAAATTGATAATAAAATTAACTTTAATATTTACAGGAAACCGACAACCACTGACCATGCTATTCATGCCTCGTCTTACCACCCTTATTCACACAAAATGGCATTTTTTAATAGTATGGTACAGAGATTGTTATCATTGCCCCTCTCCACAGAAGACCATAAAAACGAAGTCGAAATTATTAAACACATAGCGATAGCCAATGGTTATAAATGTAACATAATAGATAAAATAATAAATAAGAAACAAAATAGACTAATAAATATTGACGTGCCTAAAGAAAAAGTAAAATATATCGCAATAGAGTATGGCAAAATGTTACATTACACTTTAAAAAACCAATTGAAAAAACAAAATATAGTATTGGCTTCAAAAGCAAATAATAAACTCGAGAACAAACTTAAGTTTAAAAATCAAAATAAGTCTTTCGATGAATACGACGGTACAGGTGTATACAGGCTTAATTGTTCGGATTGTTCAAATTTCTACATAGGACAAACGGGTCGTTCGTTCAAATAGCGTTATAAAGAAAACCTCCCAAGCTCTAAATCAAATATAGGAAGATCCACATTTGCTGAACATTTAAGTTCACAAGATCATAACATAAAAAGTATTAGTGAGAATTTGGACATATTACATAAATGCAGGAAATCTCTTAAACTGGACACTCTTGAAAGGCTTGAAATATATAAGGCCACTAAAGATAATTACGATCGCATCTTAAATGAAAAATCGATCCATAAAAATAATATTTTATTTAACAGAGTAAACGATATAGAACGAGATATTAGCTGTGTCAGATAGATAAAATTTATCAAAGGTCAAATCGGTATCGATTAATTTTACTGTATAACGTGTTCCTGCGCAGGTCCGCGTCGGCCGCGTGTATTGTGTTTTCGTTCTGTTTTGTCTTGTTTTTAATATGTGTTAAATTATTTAAATATTTTTCTTATTATGTATGTGTTTTTTTATTGTTTGACGGGATATGCATACATCAACGAACGTATTTTTAACCCGTATTCATTGAGGATCTGATGATGACACTTAATGTGTCGAAACTCGAGTAATCCTGTTTTCGGATTTCAAGAAGCGTGACGGAAGGTAATTAACCTGTCTTATAGTCTTAAAACGCTTTTGGAGGCAAATACAATGTTTAAATTTACATTACTTGAGATATAAAATGAATTTATTTTGCTTTTAAAAATTAATAATTGAAGTTCGTTTTAGATTTTAATTTTAATTTTTAAAATAATTTATTGGAATGTGTCGAAAGTAGTAAAATTAAAACTTATTTAAAAAAATTAAAAATTATAAAATTTAAAATTAAAAAGTAAAAAGCAAAAATCAAAAAGTAAAAAGTAAAAAGTAAAAAGTAAAAAGTAAAAAGTAAAAAGTAAAAAGTAAAAAGTAAAAAGTAAAAAGTAAAAAGTAAAAAGTAAAAAGTAAAAAGTAAAAAGTTAAAAGTTAAAAGTTAAAAATTATAAATTATAAATTAAACATTAAACATTAAAAATTTGAGATAAACGTCTTTACAAGTAGGCCTATAGTACAGAACTAAATTTATGAAATGAAAACAAAGGCTCTTATTGAATTTACACTTATTGATTATAGTTTTTTACCTGATTATTAAATTATATTAAAATTCTAGTTTTAAAAGAGATTACAAAAGTAAAGTGTTTTGGATTAATTAACTGTATTTAAAGTTTAAAAAATTGTTTAAACTATTTTTATATGATATTAATGAAAGTTATTAACTTCACCTTCTTAATATCGGAGATTTATGTTAATTCCGGACTCTGTCGGCTGAAGATTACGACACATCGTCCTACTGTTCGGTAATTTACTGTACGTCTTCCGATGTCAATTTGGTGCTATCCATCCATCGGTGTCTCCTCTATCTTCTGTCTGTTAGGGCAGTAACAGTTGCAGAAATCTCTTATCTTACAATTGTATGGCAATGTTACCTTATATCTGTTGACGATTTTGACTCTACGACCAACTTGATCCGGTTTAAATCGGTAATGTTATTTACAGATATCCAAGCAAGATTAGCATTACAGACATTTAGTGACGCCATGATGCATTGCTGAATATGGCACTATGAAATTCTCTAATATGAAATCCTCTAATGAAATTCCCCTGGTCAAAAACATCTGCAACATGAACCTTCTTCGTCTTCTTCTTCTTCACTACAAGAACTATATTTTATAAACATGTTCCGTTACCCATCTCATCCTCGGACGACCCACGTGTTTATATTTCTGCGCCGCTTTTGGCAGTCGATCCTCCGTCATCCTTTCTAAATGGTCACACCATTGCCTTGTAACAACCAAAAAAATTAAAAATTTTAGTATGACCGAAAAGACGTTACATACAGCAAGACACACCTACTCAGGCCACGAGCAATAAATAAGGAATTGTGTGACGAGGTGTCAAGTGAACGTTTGCTTCGGACAATACAAATACGCTTCACATAGCTTTACAATAGGGAACAAGGTTGGCCGTGGCAGACTCGACTCAAACACGAGATTTACAGCCTGCAAAATGTAAGATAAAAGAAACTGTGTCAAGTACCAAATTAGAGTGAAACTGTGACGGACACACTGCCGGGATAATTTGAAGTGTACCAGTAACAAGAAAAGGGTGTAAGACACACAATAGTATGTACCCTATATGAGAACGGACATCGATACCTAAAAGAATAGAATCGAACTTGTACACAGCAGGGGAACGTCTTACTGGTGACAACGGATATTTACGACAGGGAGAAGGAGTGCCGTTTTGGAAACGACGACACGCTGCGCCAGGACAGCGTTCGGAAAAGGGGTCGAGCACAGCGAAACAATAACAAAATACGACACATTGTTTGCGTGAGAACTGCAGCGAGATCCGAAGTACGCTTAGACAAAGACATAATGGACAACCAAGAAAATTGCTCCTGTTCTTAGGAAAAGAGTACGGAGGCTTTCGACGCGAACTCGTGGGGAGACAGGATACCCAATCACAACCCAGCATCTACCCAGAGAACAGGTGGAGAGGACCATCGCCAGCATGGCAACGGGAACGTCGAATGAGAAGTGAAGAACGATGGTCTGGCATAAGGGTAGGAGATCTTCTGTCCTATCATGTTCGACTTGAGGCGTGTTTTCCAGAAGGGTGCATTTTGGTAAACGATGCTTGATAAAAACTGTTTGCAGAGCACGCGGGAGGACAGTCTTTCATAAATTTTCAATCATACACTTTGAGCAGTCTTCACGTACTTTTAAACAGTCTATTTATAACTTTCAACAGTCGGTCGTCAAAGTTCGATTAACACACGGACAGCAGTGGGACTTTGAAACTTTGCTACGCGACATATAACTAAGTGACTTAGACATTTCGATATTGGCGCGTATCCGGTAATAGTGTATCTACAGTGTCTAAAAACATGCGACATACGCCAGTACTTAACAATTATAGAGTTCTTTATTATACTCAAATTCAGAACTGAACTAACCAATCACACTTTCATCAATAACCGACGCGTAGAACTATCGTTGATGTAATACCGAACGACGAAATCGTAACGTTGTACAGTGCGGCGGAGCGATACAATATCATTTGGAACAATTACACCACGGCATCAAAACACTAAACATTAATGTACATACCAGAAGTTCAACAATAGACAGACAGACATATACACCATAGTTAACGATGAACTTAGCATCACGACACATAATTTCATGACTCGAACAGTAACAGCCGAATCAACAGAATACACACACAGCGCGAGTTCCGCGTGTGTTGAGTGTCAGTGACATCACAGCTACGCAGCTTCCCACACATGGACCAGCAGAGAGGAGGAGTTACGCCGATGGAAATATCGGATAATTCGCCTAACAAGTAATCTTTATGCTATTCTTATCATAAGAACTCTACTGTCCTGTCTCTTTTTCAAGAAACACCCCTTGAGTATTTAAATTAAACATGATAAACATAATTAACGCCATCCATCTGAGGCAAACGATGAACGCATTAGTATAAGATTTATTGTTTGACTATTTGTGTTTCTATATATCGATTGCATTATATATGTATGTGTATGTTTTCCAGCAAACAACGTATTGGATTCACATTGTAATTTGATGTATATACATGTGTTCTTTTATGTTCTTTTTATGAGTTTATGAATGTATTTACAGGGAATCATCCATATTTTATATATATTGAAGTCTCTTTATTTCATGATATGATGTTAAATAAATAAGTGTTTATTTTTATCCAGAATATATGCGTTCATTATTGTCAAATTACCTCAGAACAAGAAAGTGATGGCATTTGAGTGATTTAATAGTAGTTTTTTTATTAATACAACAATTAGAGTCTCCATGCAATAATTATGCTAACATAAAGGAATTAACGTGTTATTAAGCTTCAATCAGTTCAGTTGATATGAGTAACCTAATTGAGTGATTACACGAGCTCATTATGCGAATTAGTATATTTACATAATTAATTAATCACAGTTAGCATAATAATTACCCCATTAAAGTTGTATTTGGCTCCCAAAGAACGTGTGGCTCGGCAATCACAGATTAATTAATTCATTATTGTTAGCATAATTGCTTATCGTTGTATTTGGCTGCCCAACGCGTGGCATATCGTTGTATGCCTCCTATAAGTTAATATTATTGTATTTCTACCTTTTACTTGTAGTTCTGCTCTTACGTTCCTACTTCTGCTTCTTTCTTGCAATGTAGTTTAAAGTATTTCGAAGAAACGGCATTTCAGCACTCTGAATTTTGCCGCATTCCTTTCTTATCATTACCCACATCTCACTCACATATGTCAATGTGGAGTATTGAAATTGTCTTATAAAATTAAATTTATGAGCAGTGTCTTGGTTTATTTCTAAGATTTTTATGGATGATTCCACAACCATTCCTAAATTTAGTTATCGTGTCTTTTATATCAGATTCAGAACCATACCTTACTTAATATCCGATACATTGAAAGCGGCTCTCTTGTCGTACAGTACTGTTGTATTTAGCTAACTTAGTTCTCACGGGATATACGAGAATAGCCATACGTATACGTTTAAAAGCCATGGTTATAGTCCTTACCATTAATCTTGGACACAATTTTTTGCAAACGTCTCTTAACATACAGCCCACATGCTAAATGATCCAACTTTCGGTTTCTAAACATTTAAAACCACGTGGCTTAAATTATGGATTAGTTCGTATCAATTTCATTCATATTTATTATTAACATTATTTTCTTTAAATTAAGTAACATAATTTTCAATAAAGTTTAAATTAATTCTCTATAACTATGGACGTGAGTACTGTTTTAACGAATGCACATTTCCTTTTTCTTGAACACGTGTTTCTAATGATACGCGCACACAGAACATTACATTTCATTGTTATAAAAGTCTTAGAAACGTTATAATAATGTTATAATGTTATAAATTTCATTGTTATACATCTCTAGAAACGTTTTCTTCTCAGTATACTTCGCGCACAACTGTACAGACTTTCTTGATCTCTTTCAAGCTTAAGAGAATTGTTCCACACATGGCTGTTCCAGAAAACGTACATTTCATGTATGCACAAATAATCTGATGACAAGGTCGTACGTTATTGGCAGCTGAAATGAACAATCTTATCTAATATGGTTACCGCCGTGTTTTTTGGGAACCAGGGCTCTCTTCAGCGACAAATATTTTCAAGGCGATTTGTTCTTTGGAAAGATAGCGGGCGAACCCAAAACAGGCATCCGTGAAAGGCTCGCGGCCAAAATTCGCGTGTCTAAGTAGCGGACCCTTGCGTGTTACCGGGGGGCCCCGGGGACACACGGTTGGTTATCACTGCCGATTGCGGGTGGCCAACCGTGGGTCCTAGCCCCCACCCAGATACGCAATGCTTTCGAGAGCAGGGCGCGCCCCCTTCCATCGGTAGCATCGGCAAACGGGAACAAGGGTGCGCATTAACTGGCAAGTATCTGTGTCGGACCTCTCACGCCAGTCCATGATGTCCATTAAGTACACAGTTGAATCCTAGTAGTATCGAGCTCGCCCGCTTTCCCTTTTTTCGCGGGCTGGCGTCCGTTGAATCGGTGGAGTCCTAAGTTAGAACGACAGAGAGCGGGAGGTTACGGAAACCTACCTTACCACTGGCCGCCGCCAGAAGGTGGAAGAAATGCCGTAGACCTATTAGGGGGATCCTGTGAATCGAGCCCGGAGGTCGGGCCGTGACCATTCTGGTCTTCAGGAGTCATCGTGTTGATCAGGGGTGTACTCAAAAATGGTGCTACGGGATTGTGAACCAGCCCGGCCGGGGATCCTCTCCCACGGTGTTCACGATTTGAGGCAAGGTTTCGTGGTTGTGATTGACTCATATAGCCTAGAGTTTCCTATCACAGATCATTCTGGGTGATCGGGAGTGGCGGTGGGATCTACGGATTTTGGTTCTTCTTCGGAAGTTCTCCTCACTCCACGTTTGTGTCTTCTTCGGCGCTCGGACATACAGTCAAATATGACTGTCATAAGCACGTATGAGGGCAAGACAAGTCATCCTTCTCTTGAGCGCTTTGAGTTTCTCTAAAGGCCATCGCTTAAAATCTATTAAAAATGTATTATTATCGCGATTTATAAGAAAAATCTGTCTGATGATTACAATAAACAATTTAGAATTTTTGACACCAGTACCTGGATGCGATATTACGTCACAAAAGTGTTCGTATTATAGCAATGCGTAGACGTTAATCACTAATTCAAATAATATATAAACTTCTTTAAGTGTGTTAATTTACTAGATGTAAAATTCAGTGCTTATCAGAAATATAAAATGTCAGAACTTTTCCGGGTAAATAAGTTTTCCAAACAATTAAACAGTAACATTAAAGAAGGGTATTTCTGAAATATTTTCAGAAGAATTAAAAAATTACATTAGGCCTTCATGTCGATGTGACAAAAAATTAAAATTGTAAGTATTAATGTGATGTGCAATTTTAAAAAGAAAATTAAAATTGTAAGTATTAATGTGATGTGCAATTGTATTTCCTTAAAACGAAAAACTAATATTATAGTTTAATCTGGTCAATACAACAGTATATGCAACTGAAGTTAACTAAATTAGCCAACATTTTTTACTTTTGGAATAAACGTAATCGTTAGCAAATTATTGAATCGATTGTGGAATTCAATATTGTCCTAAGGCTTCCGTATATTCGAGTCTTTGTTGTAGATCCGGATTACAACAGGCAGCTTCGGCAAATGAAAACGACACCAGTTCTGAGTCTAAAAAGAGACAGACGTGTGTGTACAGGCGACGTGAGGTAGCACTCTAATGGAACGCAACTAGTGACACTTAGCGTGGAGACGGAGAGGATTAGGTGGATAGTATGAGGTGTGCAAGCATAAGCACGAGAAGCGAGCCGTGGGGGATGAAACGACGCAGTGTGCGTGGTGGCGGTGGTGGTGTGGGCGCCAACGCCGCGCCGCCTGCTTCGAATTCCCACAGCTAAGAAGGAGAAAAGGCGTAAGACGAGAATGCTGGGCAAACAAGCTGAAGTGAAGACAGAGATGCAAAACAAACAGGGGATGACAAGCCCCTTACAATGTCACTGCAATTGGCTAGCGAAACGTCAACACGGTGAATTATTGAATAGGCAAGTGGACATCACATCACTGGGAGAAAACCAAAAAACGCCAACTCACTCCCCCCCCGTACGTCGTGAAATTTGATCTGAATTTTCTTTTCCTTGCTATCCCTCTAGTCTTATTTAGTGCTTACGCATCGTATATTGCACCCAGGGGGGGAGGGAAGACAAACTGAGTGCTACGTCTTCTTTTATCATCCTATTGGAACCGCCTTCCATTCACAAGTGCTTCAAAGATAAGTCGATGATGGGCAAACTCACATATATATTGCACAGTTGACTATCTTAGACTTTGAATGATCGGGCCTTTAAGATATTGATTACTCACCTCTCAGTGTAGGCCTATCCAGTTCATTGAATAAACCTTTAACTAATATGTAGTTACTCTGTAGTTCAGTAATTTGCTGTGCCACTAATAAAACGTAAGAGTATTGTCAATAAATATAACAAAAATGTAAATGTTAAATACATTTAATAACATGAAAATTCTCAGAATTTATTACTTGGTAGAAGCAAGATAATTTTCTTACGTAAAACTAAGATACAAGTTATTTGATGTCACTGTTCAAATATGTTTCGACAACTTTATTCTTAATTTAGTTACTTAACCTGCGGCTTGTAACCTTATTCGTCTTACCACTGACTCATGTTCCTATAAATATGTGAAAACCGTGCTTACTTCGGGACACAAAAACAGTCTATTCTTATTCCTCCTGTTTGATCAAGTCTTTTCTTCACGAAAATAATGTGTATTAAATCCCTCCTTGTGAAGCCATACCTGTCTGTTCATTTTTACTCGTCAACCAAAATTTTTATTAATCCAGTTTACTACAATTTTATTATTTTATATTAAATTTTTTTGTTCATGTTTTTATTTCTGTTTCTGAGATATATGAATAATTATGTAGATTTATTGCCAATATTGAAAAAAATCACCATAAATGAAAATTAAACAAGAAAATTTAGTTAACTAATCATGTGGCTAAAAGTAGCAGGAGATCTGCAAGTTTTTAGTAGTACCGATCTACGCATTGTTTAATGTAGTATTGTATTTTACCAATCTGAAAATTTCCAGAGAAGGATTTCTAAACTTTTGATTACTAGCAATAAAAATGTACGATTTTAAATATTACTAACATCACAAAACAAAATATTATTGTTAGTTTATTTCTGATTTATTTCATCTCTTTATTTGTATTCATTGGATTTTAAAGATTAATTAAATTATTAGATATAAAACATTTTTTCATATTAAGTAATTTAATTGAACAGGTAATTTTGGTAGAAATCTGCACATATCTAATACGTGCATACGGGAGGAAACCCTATTACGGCAACTAGGATATAAATACTTATTCCATTTCGGCAATACGTTTTCTCACATAATACTAAACATAATAATCTATTACATAAATATAAGCAAATATTGATATTGCTTTAACTATAACGCAAAATCAAATGCGTCACAGACTTAAAGAATAGTTGATAAGTTAACTTCATGGTTAGAGCTAACTAGTATATTCAAAGCAAGCGATGATCCATGAGGAGAGACTTGAAAATCCAGTTTATTCGTGAAAAATGAATGTCATACGAATGGGACATAACTCCTAAGAATAGACGTTCCCTTCATTTCAAAACAGACAGAGTGCCACACATCTATAGGGAAGACAAACTGAGCAGGAGCCATTGAAAACTAGTACCCATCAGTAAGCTGATGAATCTGAACAATAGTAATTAAAAGTAATGATGAAAAGGAAGTATGGAAGAATTAATGTAAGTAAGAAATTAATAAAAAATGGAGAGCACCGGGCTGTGACCAATTAACAAATGAAATTTTTCAAAATATCGGGTAGAAGGGAGCTGAGATACTAATGAAGATGTAAATTCTTGGATTTCGTTGTCCATGACGTGTCCCTTGATTAACTAAATATAAGTAACCTATATCACTACCGACTCGGAACACAAAGTTTTTTATTGGTAAAAACGTAAAAGTTTTACCTTACATCCCGAACCAGTTTTCGCTTATTATAAGCTTCGTCAGAGGCTGCCACTGGGAGCGCTGTCCGTCTTGTTCTTGGCGACGGCGTCGACATTTGAAGGCTCGATGTTGTGTGAGTGGGGTGTGATATGTTCGAATAATACGTGTTATTTGAATTGTGTCTGTTCGTTTAGAATGTCATTTGTATGTGTTTTTGTATGTTTGTGTATTTCCAATTAATTTTTTTTTTTTTTATCCGGACCAAATTGGGCCGGACTCGGGCTGTTCTGGGGCAAGCCCCCTTCAGCCAGACGGTATGGGAAATGTGGGGTGACGCACACTTTTGTCCAAGAGTGTCTAGTTTTTGGCCTTTTGTGTGTACGTGTAGAATATATATGTTGTTGTCGATGTTTGTGTATGTGTGGTTTGCTTCAATGAGGTTGTTTGCAAAGGTGGATTCGGTAATGGAGTGTAGTGCCTTTGTGTGTTCAATGTATCTTTGTTTGACGCAACGGTCCTGTCTGGCCTATGTAGAATTTTTTGCAATCTGAGCAATTTAGTTTTTAAACACCAGGTAGGTCAAATGTGTTTTGTGCTTTGTGTTTTGTTTGTAGTTATGTATTCGGTTCTGTATCCTGCTGTATGTAGGCTATTTTTTCAGTGTAGTTATTGATGTACTTTAGTATTTTATGAATATGTTGTTTTCTGTCTTTGTCTCTTCTTTGTTTTGTGTTTTGTGTAGGAGTTTATTGACTATTGTTCTGTTGTATCCGTTGGATTCTGCTAGATATTTTATCGTGCTTAGTTTGTGTTTGAATCGGTAGTGATATACTTATATTTAGAAGATATAAAGTATAGTGTGGAGAGAGGACCGCATTCCAAAAATTTGCAAAAGGCTCTCATGTTTCAAATTTTTAAGCATAATTACACGATCGTAGTAATTATAAAGGAATAAAGGTATCGTGTAAAATTATGTATATATTTGAGAGGATTGTAGACAGGTGAATTACATTTACGGTGGAGCTGAGGCACAGAGAGGCATTACATTTACATTTATGAGGCAGAGAGCTGATTTATAAGAGGAAGAAGTATGCATGATCATATACTCACGTTGAAACAAATAACACAGAAGGTGTTCTAGGACACAAAAAATTATATCTAGGATTGACAGACATAGAAAAGCATTTAATAGATTAGCTAGAGAAAAATTATGAGAAATTTTAAAGGAAATAAACTGGATCATGAAAGTTATTCGATAAAATTACAGGTACAATATTAACTGTGTAATAAGAATCAACACAATGTCAGAAAGATTTACAACGCATGAAGAATTACGACTAGTTGAAGGCCTGATACCGTCTTTGTTCATAATATTCATGGATGAATATGAAAAAATATGATGAATATTTTCGCACCAGATTCATGGCGAGAAAATTCTGAGTTAAAAGTAATACATTAAAATTTTGCAAATTGGAAATTAAATAGGATTAATATCTCAGAAGAGGCGTTTGTAGAATAGGTGCTGACAGACGGAAGCAAAAGAACTTGAGTGTATGGAATTCGATCTCTGCGAGGAGTGTATATGAGAAGAGTCTTGGGTGTAACAAAGAAGAAGAGAAGGACTGACGTAAGGAGAGGATTAAAGACACAAACTACCCTGAATTTTATATAAAGGAAATACAATTGAGTTGGTGGGGCTACTTGCACAACACGGGAAAGTCAAGACGTGTGAAAAGAATTGGGAAACCAAGATTATGAAGAAATAAAATCTGCAGACCGAGGCAGATCACGTAAGTGCTAAAATTTTTGAAAAGAAAAAAAATACCACGGGAAGAAACGAAGGGGTTAACGAGAGATAAAGAAGAGTCGAAGAAGCTTGTAAAAGTCCGAAACGTAATGTAAGGAGTTGATTGTACTATAATGTATGAGATACTGACTTAAATACTATATATTGTATTGATAGTAAATATCAATCTTAATGTCAATGAAGACTTTTTCCAGAGGTGAGGCGAAACGTGTGAAAATAATATCTTTGGGAGTCACAACTTTAGTAGTTCACGGCACAACAGTCCGGATTTTATTTTCACCAATGTTGATGCAGGCTGTGAAAGCCTTAGAAATAGGTTACCATCACATATCGTTTGTATGATTTAAGTAATTACAAGCTGTCGGCACCGTTATGCATGAATCCCATTCTAACTGGAAGCGAAGCTACTTGTACTCCTATTTCAGTTACTGAAATTTAATTAACTGACCTACTTAGTTCCCATAATCTGAATGATGAATGTTGGATTGAGGAAAATGGAAGCTACATGGAATAACTACTCTGAATGCATTGTTCAGTCCTACTATTGTTGTAATCATCGTATTGTCTCCAAAGTGACCGGTAGAGAGTTCCAACACGTGGCAGTTGGATTCTGTCTTCACCTAAAAACTAAACAAAATTCTTTGTGCTACAAACAAAAGAATAGGCGTGTTTGAAAACGAAAAACAGAGCACACAAATTATAAAATGATAGCTATAACTAAAACCCAAATATTTAAAACCCTTGTTATAAGTATCATGATTTAAGGCTCAGAAGTTTGGACTACTAATAAACACACAAGAACAAATGTAATGACGGCAGAGATGGACTTCTGTAGACGTTCGGCAAGGGTATCCAGACGTGATAAAATTAGAAATGAAGTAATCAAGGGCAGAATTAATGTAAAAAATTCAATTGTTAATTTTATCCAAACAAAAAACGTTACAATGGTGTGGACAGGGAAAGAATGGTATGAAAAGAATGGCACAGGAAAGATTGCCAAGGAGAGTTATGGAATGGACCCCACCAGGAAGAAGGAAAAGAGGAAGACCACCTATCGCCTGGATAGAAGAAATTCGAACTATATTCTGAGGGAACGAGAAATTGAAGAAGATCTTTAGATGGACAAGCAGCAGTGGAAGATGAGAATTCAATCACTTCTGTAATCTTTGGTTCCGGAAAATGTGTAAACATTGTACAGCCGAAAGAAAAAAATCGGTATGGAGGAACATACATGACTTCCATGACCTAAAATTTATATTTAAAATCATTTAAATATTAATTAAGCGGATGCTTGAATTCTGAAGGAATGACGTATCAGCTAAAATGGTACCCCCATGTCAGGTGGGTGAAGACTATCCTCAACCTTCGTGAGGAAGGACTGTACTTTTGAATAAAATGTTTGTAGGTCGAACGAAGAGCTGGCCAAAGGGAGCTGCGATCTGATTCCTGTAATGAACTTAGGCTCTCGCTGCGAGTTATCGGCTGAGGGTGAATGATGACTATAGTGTTATCAAAGTCTTTCCTGTCATTTGTTACAAACTAGTCATTTTCTTTTTTAAAATCGAGTATTTCTTTCTTTCTTTCCATTCGTCTTCTGAATTCTAGAACGACGATTCTGTTTACCCATATAATTACAAATTTCTCAGCAAAACATTTCTTCCTTAATACGTTTGTGCCTTCTGAGAAAAATATTCATATATTTTTCATACATACACACATGCACATATTAGTTTGTAATTCTTATATTATAACAGAAATAAGTTCACAGATTGTATTAATTTATTAAAGCATTTATTGCTTCAAAATATGCATAAAATTAATGGCTTGTAAAAGTTAATGTTTGATCTCCATTAAGTAGTGCTCAAGTTTCCAAGGTTTTAATATTATTATGTCCGTAATCAAAACATCAGAGCAGGTTTTAGTGTGTATGAGGGTACACCGTGGAAAAAAATCAACATTCCTTATGGAGCGTTGCTCAGAGTAAAGCTGCGAATCTACAGTGTACGTTTCACAGAACAAACACGCGGAAAAGAAGAATCGCTCCGAAGTCTCTCAGGGACCCTGAGCATCTTGCAGAGGGTTCACTCCCTAAAGACGAAAAGTCTGTCTATGAACCGTTCCTCTCTAAACACGTGCAGTTACACTGGTGAGCGATCCACAGGAAGCAAATCGCTGTCCACGCTGGACACCTTTTCGGCTTGCACACGTTGTCTTGATGTGGGTTTCGACACTTTCAATTTAAAAAGCGTGCAAACGTAAGAAAATAAAAATGAGTGAGGCCAGAAATAACGCGAATTGTGTGTGTGTCCTGCCTGCCTTTTGTATTGCAGTAATCACAATAATAAAACTTTGGGAACGTAAACATTACATAATTGAGATGTGCTTGCTTGCCAGGAACGATATGTTTTCACTCATATAAGATTTAAATTAAAATGAAATATCGGTATGGAGAACCATACATGACTTCCATGTTCTAAGATTTATATTTAAAATCATTTAGGTTCCATTCTATGTTCCATAGAAACTACTTCTTTCCACTTATTGCTTCAGACTTAACCACAGTACTGTGGTCACTAACGTATACCACCACACGTTATCGCCCTCGATTTTCACTGATGATGGCAGTCGACGACTGCCGAAACGTCTGGTTTTGCAGAAAACGTTAGACCACAGTCAAACAGACCGGGAAGGAATTTTAACAATAAACTACTTCTTTGTTGCCAATAACGTAGTACTCATATAAATATTATCTCCTCCCCCAAAAACATAAAACGTTGCAGGTAAACTACCCCTTTCCCTTAACCGATCTTCAACAAAATCAACAGACCATGAGTTCTGTATAATTCAAAAAGGTATGCAGAAGAGTAGTTGATTCTGTTTTAATGTACGGCAGTGATCGTTCGTCATAAAAAAAATTACACTTGTTAAAACAAAAATGATGCTGGTAAACTACCATATTCCCTTAACCGATCTCCAACAAAACCAACAGGTCTTGAGAACTCTACAATTCAGGGCTGTATGCAAAATATTATTTGATTCTGTTTGAATTTGCGGCTGTTATCGTTTGCCATAGAAAATACCCTTGATAAAACAAAAAACGTGGCAGGTAAACTACCCCTTCCCCTTAACCGATCTTCACAAAAAACAACAGGTCTTTAGTACCCAACAAAACAGGGCGGTATGCAGAAACTTATTTGATTCTGTTTAAATTTGCGGCTCTTATCTTTTGCCATATAAAATACCCTTTTAAAACATAAAACGTTGCAGGTAAACTACCCTATTCCCTTAACCGATCTCCAACAAAACCATCAGGTATTGAGAACTCTACAATACAGGGCTGTATGCAAAACATCATTTGATTCTGTTTGAATTTGCGGCTGTTATCGTTACCATATAAAAAACGTGGTACACATATAAAATTTTCACCCCTCCCTCTTCAACTATAATTTTCATTAATAGAAAATTACCCCCACCCCGTTCAACTAGCCTCTTCATTTATAGATATTTCATCTACGTTTCTGCAGTGGATTATTATGAGCTTCTTATCAGGATACTTTGTTTATCAAAATTATGTATTTTACTTTTGTTAAAACATAAAACGTTGCAGATAAAATACCTGCAATCATCTACAATTCAGGGATTTATGCAAAACAATATTTGATTCCGTTTGAATGTGCGGCAGTATCGTTCGTCATGTAAACATTTCTCTTGGTTCAACATAAAATGTTGCAGGTAAACTACCCCTTTACCTTAACCGATCTTCACCAAAATCAACAGTCCTTGAGCACTCTACAACTCAGGAAAGTGTACAAACAATTATTAGATTCTCTTTGAATTTTCGGCAGTTATCGTTCGTCATATAAAAATTACCTTTTTTAAAACATAAAACGTTACTGATAAACTACCTCTTTCCCTTAACCGATATTCAACAAAATCAACAAACCTCGAGTTCTCTTTAGTTCAAAAAGGTATGCAAAAACGTAGATGATTCTGTTTGAATTTACGGCAGTTATCGTTCGTCATATAAAAAATTACCCTTGTTAAAACATAAAATGTTGCAGGTAAACTACCCCTTTCCCTTAACCGATCTTTACCAACACCAATAGGTATTGAGAACTCTACAAAACAGGGCTGTATGCAAAAACGTATTTGATTCTGTTTGAATTTGTGGCTCTTATCGTTTGCCATAGAAAATACCCTTTCCAAACATAAAACGTTGCAGGTAAACTACCCTTTCCCTTAACCGATCTTCACCAAAAACAATAGTTCTTGAGAACTCTATAATTCAGGGCAGTATGCAAAAAATTATTTGATTATGTTTGAATTTGCGGCTGTTATCGTTTGCCATAGAAAAACCCTTGTTAAAACATAAAATGTTGCAGGTAAACTACCCCTTTCCCTTAACCGATCTTCACCAAAAACAATAGGTCTTGAGAACTCAACAATTCTGGGCTGTATGCAAAAGAGTAGTTGATTCTGTTTGAATTTGCGGCTGTTATCGTTTGACATAGAAAAAAATCTAAAGACAGACAGATACACACAGACACTTTTCGAAAAATGACTTTTTTTCATGTTTTGAGTGTAGTACAATCAGAATCTGTTATAATCTCGAACACGATTTTTTTTGCCATCACCATACTTCCATTTCCTTAAGGAACATGGAAGTAAAATACCCCCGATAAAAAAAGTTGCAGGTAAACTACCCCTTTCCCTTAACCGATCTTCACCAAAACCAATAGGTCTTGAGAACTCTATAATTCAGGGCTGTGTGCAAAAGAGTAGTTAATTCTGTTTGAATTTGAGGCTATCGTTTGCCATAGAAGAAAATTACACTTGTTTAAAAAAAAACCGTTTCTGGTAATCTACCCCTTTCCCTTAATCTATCTTCACCAAAATCAATAGATCTTGAGCACTCTACAAATCAGGGCTACATACAAAAAATTATTTGATTCTGTTTGAATTTGCGACTCTTATCGTTTGCCATAAAAAATACCCTTTTAAAACATAAAACGTTGCTGGTAAACTACCCCTTACCCTTTACCGATCTTCACCTAAAACAATAGGTCTTTAGTACTCTACAGATCAGGGCTGTATGCTAAACATTATTTGATTTTGTTTGAATTTGCGGCTCTTATCGTTTGCCATAGAAATTACCCTTTTAAAACATAAAACGTAGCTGGTAAACTACCCCTTCCCCTTAACCGATCTTCACCAAAAACAGTAGGTCTTGAGAACTCTACAATTCAGGGCTGTATGCAAAAGAGTAGTTGATTCTGTTTGAATTTGCGGCTGTTATCGTTTGCCATAGGAAACAATTACCCTTGATTAAAAAAAAACCGTTGTAGGTAAACTACCCCTTTCCCTCAACCGATCTTCACCAAAAACAATATGTCGTGAGTACTCCACAAATCAGGGCTGTATGCAAAAAATTATTTGATTCAGTTTGAATTTGCGGCTGTTATCATTTGCCATAGAAAAAAAATCTATAGACACACAGACAGACACACAGACAGACACACACACAGACACTTTTCGAAAAACGACTTCTTTTCATGTTTTGAGTGTAGTACAATCAGAATCTGCAATAATCTCAAACACGATTTTTTTTGCCATCACTATACTTCCATTTCCTTAAGGAACATGGAAGTAAAATATATAATTTTGTTAAAATAAAATGAAATGTTTCCATAGAAACTACTTCTTTGTTGTCTTTAACGTATTACACATATAAAACTTATAAAATTTGCTTCCTCCATCATCAAATACCATTTTAATTTATTAAAAATTTACCCCCTCCCCCTTCAACTACTCTTTTCATTTATCGATATTTCATCTACCTTTCTACAGTAGATTATTATGACCTTCTTTTCAGTATGAGCCTCCAGGCGGTCTTAGTGTCTAGCGCGGGCGATTAATGCGCTCGTGGTCCCGGGTTCAATTCCCGGCTGAGGCTCCGTACGGCGTGCACTCAGCGTCGTGAGGCAAACTGAGTAGGCGCTGAGATTACAGTGCCGCCTCCTGGCTGTGAATACCGCAACTAGCGGCTGGTGGCGCGTAGTACTAGCCATACACCGTCACACTAACACAAAAAGCCGCGCGGTAAGCCTTGGTCCTTTGGTCCTTAATGGACTGTTAAGCGGAGGTTTTTTTTTCAGGATCCTTTATTTATCAAAATTAAGCAATTTACTCTTGTTAAAACGTAAAATGTTGCAGGTAACTACCCGTTTCCCTTAACCGATCTTCACCAAAAACAATAGGCCTTGAGTCCTCTACAATTTAGGACTGTATGCAAAAAATTATTTGATTCTGTTTGAATTTTTCGGCTGTTATCGTTTGCCATAGGAAAAATTATACAGACAGACACACACACAGACACTTTTCGAAAAATGACTTTTTTTTCATGTTTTGATTGTAGTACAATCAGAATCTGCCATTATCTCGAACAAGAATTTTTTCGCCATGACCATACTTCAATTTCCTTATGGAACATGGAAGTAAAATGATAGCTATACACACTCATTTATATAGATGTGTGTTGGATACTACCCTAGAATCAAACTTAAGTAGGAGAATAGAGTCGCAGATATTGAGGCTGCTGAGGTGTATCACCTTCTCTAACTCGGAGTCAAGTGAAAAACAACAAACAAGAATTAGAGATATTCTATCGGTACCGTGAAAAAGCAGTGTAGCATGAATTCGGTCAGAACATATAACACAACGGAAATAACAAGTCAGGTAAAAAGTATTGGCCGACTTTTGATAGTATCAGCACAAAAGTTTGATAGCAGCAAAAATTAATTATGTCCCACGTGTGATGTGGTCTCCGGTTTGTCCAACGCAGCATTCAGCATTCAGTTAGTCCACGATTCTGGAACACGCCTTACAGTGTCATAGCGTCAGGATTATTCTTAATAAATAATGCTGCAGCTTCTACTGTATGATGCGATCGTGTAGTCATTCTGGTGTACCAATACGGGTAGAATAAACGGACGACTTCAGTGAATCTGAAAGGACATAATCAAATGGCGTCAGCTCATGTGACAACGGTAGTCACTGTATTTTTCGTTGAGACAATTCCATCAATTATGCTTTGATTTATTTAAGTTCACATCATGCAAGACTGAAATGAGACTTTTTAGGCACGTGGCAGGGTATACTCTCCACGATCATAGTAGAAACACAGATATACGTCAGGAACTGAATATTATGAGTATACTCGACAGGATCGCCCAGTATCGGCTGAATTGGTGGGAACATCTTTGCCGAATGGATAACTGCCGCATCGGCAAACAACTATGGAACTATAAGACGAGCGGACGGAGAGGTGTGGGACGTCCGAGGAAGCGCTGGAGTGACCACCTCTAATCTTTGCCTATTTGAAACCGGAACAAAGCATCCTTGGTTTAATCCTTGAAGATGATGATGATACTCATCATCATGCAAGACTCAGTGATGTTCAGTGTCGAGTGAGCACTGAAGTGACATAGCTTCAATGATTAATATCTGTACATCGTTTTAACTTTAATGATCGTTTTGTAAAATAAAAAGCCATATATTAACTTTGGATTAGTAAAGTAGGAATATAATCAAATTGATTATAATTACTATTATATTAATGATTTAATTAACAATAAATAAAAGCACATTTAACTTTCTGAAGTTAACTAAAGTTAATTTTAAATAACTGATCTACAGTACAGACAATAACGATTTCTGGTCTACTACGAAATACTTGTTACTTAAAATGTCTTAAAATAAGGTGGGGAGAGAATAAAACTCTACTCTATGTTGATAATACCGACGTTTTATGCCACGTATTTCTAACGGAACGTTGTTCTACCTTGATTAATTTAATTTTCTCAGATAGATTAGCGTAGCGTGTAACACTTCCGTTAATACGCTGAGGCGCATGGGTAATAACGAGAACACTGTTGGGCGGGCGCCCGCGCGCGCAAATACACACGACTGTGTACACCACTAAACGCCACCAGCTACTATTATGGGTAAGGGTGTATTCCTGGGGGTACTTGACAGGTCAGTAGGGCCGGAATAGCATTAGTATTCCGCTGCGAAATCCTTTGCACTTCAGCTTGTCACAGTATTGCTCACGTCTGCAGAATTTAATAAGCACTACACATATTAATAACGTTGTCTGTACTGAACGTGGAATAATTTACGGCTTAATGGTAAAGGCTATCTCCGCTTGTGTCTGTATCAGCCCATCCATTATCCTATCATTGTGTGCGCGTTCAGAAAGCAAAGCGAAATTGACAGAGTGAGAGAAGGGGAAAAGAGAACGAAAGGGAGAAACCAGGACAGTACATGAAGAGGGTAATAAAGCTAAGAGACACAGAGATACAGCTCGTTTTAGACGAAGGAGAGAGAAAATAAAGGGCGATAACAAGTGGGTAGATGGTTGAAGACACAAGACTCTGATACTGAAACAGAATAAAGAAACAAAATAACATTAGAAGATAAAAGATAATTAAGATAATTCTTCACACTACTACATTCAATACTTTCAGTTAGGCCTTCATAGCTAAAGTAAAGTAGTAATTAAATCTGTTTGGACTAAGCTAATTGCTTTTATAAAAATTTAGACAATGATAACGTCAGTTTTTGTTCGTAAGAAACACCTTATTGCCACTGCATAATTAACTTTTCATTTGTGATTTATTAAAACGTGATTTTCAAACTAATGGTACTTGGCAGTATGGAAAGTATGGTTCATGGCTACTGAACTGGGGATTTCGGGTCTCATTACCATCAACGCCATGACGTCTAAACGTATATTCACAGAACTATATATAGACTCAAAGCAAGTAGGCCTATACTCCCTTCTCGTGTGATAGTTACTGGTGTTGCCGAATCCTTAGGAAAATTACATTTTTTTATGCACTGTGCACAGCTTGTCCTGAACTACATTTTAAGAATTAGAATAGTGTCATTGGAGTCGTGCGCACAATAGCGCTAATCATATCAGATATATATTTATATGTTGTTTCTGGTACAAATCATAGATGCATTTGTACCTTCTGGGCAATTAAACCTGTAACAAATTAGTACCTGGGGTAACGGACTGCGGTCAGTTGCGACACAATTGTATAAAATCCGGTCGGTTACGAGAAAGGTGGAAATTTGAACTCAGTCAATTCCTACCCCACAAATTACGATCGAAAATATCGTCCTATAAGTTACAGACACAGACTGCATCTCTTAAAGACGTGCGAAGGGACGGAGACTCACGCCAGGAGTGGTAATGGAATGTTACGACAGTTTCCACGACTATACACTGTTCCATAGCAATCAACTGTCTTTGTGATATCGTAGACTAACTAAACTTTAGGCTGTCGTAAGGTGGTGCCGATCGTCCCTAACATTTTCACATTATTCATATAATGATACAGAAATTACCAATATAATTCTAATCATTCCTAGCCTAACCTAACCTAACCTAACCTAGTCTAACGTAATATAACTTATATTAATGTAACCTAACCCAGCCTAACCTAACCTGACCAAACCTAACCTAACCCAACTTAACCTAACGTAACAAAAGTATTGAAAGAAAGAGGTTACTCGCACAAATGAAAAGTTGCAGAAGCGTAATAAATTCGGAATAGGAACGTTTCTGAATGAGAGATTCGGTCAGAAAGTGAAAGTGCGGCTCAATTGACCGCATAAGAACGGGTAAAATCGTCTGTGGACCAATTACTAGCCTAACGTACCAGTTCTTCAGTGGTTTAAAAGTAGTCTGTAAATGTGTTACTTCCAAGAACCTTATATGTCAGTCTAGGTCATTTTTCCAATTGCATTTAACAGGTAGACAAACAGACAGGCAGACACACGCGCACACACACACACACACGCACACCCTCATACGTTAATAATTTTTCACGTTACTATCTTCAGCTACTTTCAGTTAGGCCTTCATATCTAAAGTAAAGTAGTAATACAATCTGTTGACCAAATTCGGTTTATAAAAATGTTAACTATGATAACATCAGTTTTTGTACGTAAAAAATGACATTACTGCATACCCGCGTACATGCTCAAGTACAGTATGTCTACATACGACGTAGTGCAGTAAATGAGAGGTGTACTTGCACCCTGAGGCGTAGCTTTGCAACTAGCGAGTCGTCACAAACTGGCCGGAAACTTCCAGCAGTATCATGGTTAATGCTGCTTATCCACCAGTCGATATCGTTCTAGAGAGATCCGGTTCACAAGTCTTGTGCTTTCTCAGCTATCACACGGTATTTCACTGCCAGTTTCCTTTATAGATACAGTACGGCTACAGTTCAGACAGTTAGTTGCGTGAATTTTTTATACAAGCGACTAGCCTGCATTATTAATGAAGCGTTATAAGATAGATTGTGTGTGTGTGGCAGTGGCGAAGCTACATGGAGGCAATTGAGGCAATGAGTACCCTTCAAAATTCTGTAGAATAAAAATTATAAATACATATGAAGTATGTAACGTAAAGATTATACATTGTTACTGTAATTGTCGAATTTACTAATTACATGCTTTACTCAGCGACCGCTAGACGGTGACAAGTGACAGCAGACACAGTTATTTTAAAGCGCGATGAGGCAACGTGAACCTGCCTCAGCGTTTTTTGTATACATCGTATGTAAGCAATGTGTTGGTCGAGACTGGGCAGTGCGGGGAGCGCTGCGCTCCACACACTGTAGCGTTGAGGCATGTCTCACTGCTGTTGTGCGAGTTTTAAAGCGCACTGTGTTGTTTATAATCGTGTTTATTTTGTGCGGTTATTAGAAGTGTGCCTGTGATTCCGGTGAACTAATAGACGATCAACATTCTCATTTAAATTATTTGTGATATTAAACATATATGTAGAAACTAATCAAGTTATAAATTTGGAAGTTCAATTAGTTATATTATTGTGTATGAATATAAGTGTGTCGCCCTAAATGAGTGAACGCGGTCCTTTTAATACTTTGTCAGGTCTTTTAAACTTATTAAAAAGTAAGCTGTTTTCTTCTTGGAGTTACGAAGAAAAATGTGGTTTTAAAAACAAGAGATTTACGCCTAATTTAGAAATTAAACATTTTTATGGTAAAGTATCTAGAAAATTTCAGTTTTCTTGGTACGAGCGATATTCGTGGTTGACAGGCTGTTCCGAAACCAGCAGACTTTTTTGTTATACATGTATCTTGTTTTCTGGTGAAAAAGAATGGATTTTATATGGAGTGACGGTAATAAGAAACTTTCTTAGAAAGGCAGACAAACACCAGAATTCAAATAAACATATTCAAAATGAAGAGCGGTACCGTTTGCTGGGACGCGTGAGGATTGAACATACTGTCTCTGAAGGGGCTAGAATTCAAGCTGTTAAACATAATAAAGTCGTGAAACAAAATAGGCTTGTTGTTGAAAGACTTCTTGATATTGTGTGTTTTCTCGGGAAACAGGAGCTTGGATTTCGAGGTAATTTCGAAGGGGAAGACTCAGTCAACCGGGGTAATTATCTAGAATTGTTAGATCTTCTTTCTAAGCAGGAGCAGTACATTCGAGATCATCTTAATTCTACGTCAGGATTTAAAAGTACATCAAGCGATATTCAGAATGAATTAGTTGAATCTGTAACTGATATAATTCAAGAGAAGATTAAGGCGGAGTTAGATTTTTGCGATTTTATTGGAGTTCAGGCAGATGAAACTTTAGACGTATCAAGTAGATCTCAAGTCAGTATAATTTTTAGATTTTGTTCAAAAGAAGGTCCAATAGAAAGGTTCATTGGGTTTTATGATGTTTCAGTAGATAAGACTGCATCAGGCTTATCAGAATTAATTGTTGACGTTTTAAAAATGTGGGGTGTAACTGAGAAGGTAGTCTGTCAAACATATGATGGACCCTCTGTAATGGCTGGAAAGCATGGAGGTTTTCAGCACTTTGTAAAACAGACTTCCCCAAGAGCATTACTTCTACATTCCTATGCTCACAAGTTAAACCTCGTACTTCTTCATTGCACTAAAACAATAAAATCGGTTAGGCTCTTCATTCACAATCTGACAGCATTTCACACATTTTTTGTAGATCCTCAAAGAGATCACAGCTTTTAGAATCTAGAGGATTTAAACTTCCACAAGCATCCACTACCCGTTGGAACTTTCATTCCAGAGCAGTTCACCCATCTTTTCCCACTATGGTGACTTGAGAAACATTTTTGAGGACATTACAGAGAATGATGAAGGATGGGATAGTGATTCGTACAATTCTGCTGTTGGATTGCTTAACATACTCAAAAAGACCCATTTCATTTACTTACTTTGTTTTTATAGTGAAACCCCCCTTTTTTTTCTAAGTTTTGTAATTTTTTTTGAATTTTATTTAATTTTAATTTTATTAAGTTTTTTTGTAAAAGGGGAGAGACATCATATTTAGAACTAGGTAAAAAAACCTAGAGGAAGCAAAAGTGTGCAAGGCCCAAATACAATTACAGACATGTCCCCCCAGGTGAATGACAGGACTTGCAAATGAAAAACTCTTTTAACCAACAAGCGTGTGCTTTATTCAACCTGCAAGATTTTACATACATGACAAGTTCGTGATTGTGTGAGCACACCATTAAAGGCAGAATTATATATATATATATGTATATATATGTATATCCATTAATTCATAATGTCACAAAGTAAGTGAATTGATATTAAACTAATTGCAAAAATTTCTGCCTGATTATGTATGAGTCAAAGTTAGTAATAATCTCATTCATAAAGCAATACTAATCCATCAGTGTTGTATAATATCAAATAGGCTAGCCTGTTGTCTCAGCAAGCACATTTATGGTTATTCTCTTTTTTAAATCCGTTACATATTCCCCCAAAAAAAATATATATATAGTAAAATTACACACACAAACACATATACGACATGAATAACAAAACATCCCTCATTTCAACACTAACCTCCTCATAAACCCATTCCAACTACGGTAAATGAAGGAACCCTAATATGTATAGATAGGTACAAATATAAATGACAACGTAAATGGAATATCTCAGCTCCTAAGCATAGATTTGCCAGCATATTCACAAGCATAGTTCACACCAGAGAATGTAAGTGACCGCCCCGAAACTCAACCAGCCAAACGACCCCTTACCTTAATCATTAAGCGTTAAGTATGTGTGTGAAAGAAAATCGTTTCTCATCTACAGCATCAGACAACCCCCGCTACGTTATTAGAACTCAGACATGACCAGATGACATGATAGCACGAGATAATTAACTCCCTAATGGTCTTAATTAGATGAAAGTTAGATCTTACAGCAACCTGCGGATGTGTGTGTATGTGTGTAACTTCTTACACATTATACAGTTATAAGATACTTCATTAGGTGTACTGTGGTAATGTTCACACATGCAATAACATAATTGAACACGAGAGTTTGTGCTAGAGTATAATGTTCAGAACTTCACGAGTGAGCTTCTGGCGGCTTCTGTGCATTCACATGTTGTAGAGAGAGAAAGAGAAATAGATAATCAGAATTTTCCCACCTGGATTGTCCGGTGTACTTAGTTCGTATAGGCGCGAATCAGTGATGTCACAGTCGTGTCACAAGTCCCTGGTGCAGCTTAGCATTGGAAAAGTCCTCGACTGACGGCATTGTGGCTATAAGATCGTCTCTGCCATTAGGGTGGACAGATGTTCGTCCACCCCTGACACCCATCTCGCCCTTGGTCGAGCACCTGGACATACAATAGGTTGTAGAGGGTGTCATAAAGAAAATCACGCCACTTAGGCCGTCCACATTAAATACCAACACTTACTTTAAGCAGCAACAGCGCACACACACATCGCCACTAATTCAGATTAAACAGTATTAAGCTTGTCTAGCAATTACTTTCTTAATGTTTCATTGAAATATTCAAATTGATTAGCTGTGTCTTTCGTAGTTATTAATTACATCAAAACAGCTGAGTGCAAGATACATTAGCATATTCTCTATTGAAATCAACTTGACCCACGACTCTCACATTCATAATTTAATTAAATTTAATTTAATTTGATTTTGGTAATAGCATTAATGCCCAGATTAAAAACTGCTCTATACGCACACACACACACAAGCATAACTCATAATGAAAGCTGAAACACAAAATATATTTGGGGTTAGAATATTTTCAGAACCCGCAGACTTGCACGTACCTGGAACAACACTTTATCTAGCCTATCATAGTGATAGGTTCGGAAGTCCTGGATAGAAGTTTGCCGCCAGCCGAGACCAGATGAACAGGTTGGAGGATCAAGCAGAAATGAAGCCGATACAACGTTTCGGTCCAGCCAAGTAACCTCCGAATGCAGGAATGTACAGACACAGCTGGCTGGCAGCGCCAGCTGTATTGCGTAGCTGCACAACCGTTTGTGTGTATAACCGACCGGCAACAAACTATCGTAACAGTGTGGCAGTGCGTGACGTCAGCGGCGCTCGTTTTTAAAATACTAATAATACGTTGCCGAAGCCAGTTCGGCACACCCTCACCCCAAAAGGGCAACATGGTTGACCCAAAACAAACAAGTCCTCAAGCACGACGGCTGCGGGAAACCTGGAAAATCTCAGATTCTAAATCCGCTCTTGGTGAGTTCAGAAACACAGAAAAAGGAAAAGGCAGAAGGAAGAGGTGTGAGTTAGTGAGTGTGTGTCTGAAAGAGAAGATGTAAGTGTGAGTCCTGCATGCTCGCCGGGCCCTGGTCCGCATGCAGATATAAGAGACAGAAAAGAACAGGAGAAAGAGAAGAATCGCAGGATCCCGCTTTGAGTACTGACCACCAAGGCCTCCCAATTCCAATAACTGAGATCCAGGAACCCCAAATAGTATTCCCCCCTTTTTTATGGGCCTAACTGTCATCCCTCACTCATGCCCTATGGCAAAACTTTAGCTTCGAAATATGAGTGGTTACTCTTTCAACATCCCCTCCGGGATCACCCAATTTCACTGTGACGGGCGACACAAACCGAAGAATGCGGTATGTTCCCGACCAACGATAACATAGTTTAGCGGCCCTCCTATTTATGGCTGAGCTGATCGGATGGCTCTGACAGTAGACCAAGTCGCCAATCTTAAATGGGTTCGGAATTCGCCCCTGATTGTAGCGACTACGGACGCGTTCGTGCGCACGAAGCAAATTCCTCCGGACCTCCCGCCATCTGTCCACAGTCGTGACCTCAGGATCGTTCGGCAGAAGATCATCAATGTGCCACAAATTGTCCAACGGCAAACTCGGCGAGAACCCAAACATGACTTCAAAGGGTACGGCCTTGTGACTCTCGTGTAGGGCCGTGTTAAATGCCAATTGCAACCACTTTAAATTTTGGTCCCAACAATCCTGTTGTTCAGCATGATAGGCGATAAGCGCTGAACGGAGATTCCGGTTAAATCTCTCCGCGTGGGATGGTTGAGGGTAGTACGGGGAAGTGGTCACATGTTTGATGCCGTTAGCGAAACACATTCGCCGGAAATCTTTTGAAATGAACTGTGGTCCATTGTCAGAGACAATGGTGGACGGAAAACCGAAATGCTGAAAGACATGGGTCTGTAGCATAAGGATAGTTGAGCGAGTGTTTGCCTGTCGTAAGGGCAGTAGCCAGACAAACTTGGAAAAAGCATCCACGCAAACAAGTAGGTAAGCATTACCTGACTTGCTACGAGGGAAAGGTCCCACGTAGTCTATGAATAACTTCTCCATGGGTTTGCTCGCCACATCAGATGACAATAGACCCAATTTAGTGTTTTGAGCAGGCTTACTCAAGCCACAGAGATGACATGCTCTCACACGAGCCGCGATGTCCCTGTCCATGCCCTTCCAGATGAAATGCCTCCTAATACTGGAAATGGTCTTCGAAATTCCCTTATGGCCACCTATTGGGGAATCATGATAGTAGCTGAAGACCATTGGCACGAGCTTGCTAGGCAGCACAACCTTCGGGGCACGTCCTTTTCGTTCTCGGCAGCACAGGACGCCCTTGGACAGAAAATATGGTACCTGGACGTTACCCTCTTTTAGGTGTTGGATGATAGGACCCAACTCTTCATCATTTAACTGATGGGGTAACACATCAGTAAAAGCCAAAGGAAAATCCAGCAGAACGGAACAGGGTTGCTCAGAATTGGCCTCGCTGGGTTGGGAGAACATACGTGACAAGGCGTCTGCAACAACATTTTGTCTTCCCCTGATGTGTTGCACTTTGAATTTAAAGGATGAGATCTTGACCACCCAACGCCCTATTTTACCCAGCTGCCGGGGATGAGCGAGAAGCCAGGAGAGAGCCTGATTATCGGTCTCCAACAAGAAATCAGCGTGTTCCAAGAAACGCCTGAACTTATCTAGAGCGTACACAACAGCAAGACACTCTAGTTCATACACTGAAGACTTCCTCTCTTGTTGGGTCAAGGTCCGGGAAATAAATGCCACCGGCTGCCTAGCACCATCGACTTCCTGGGACAGAACCGCCCCGAGCGCAACAGAACTCGCGTCCGTTTGCAAAATGAATTTTTTTGAAAAATCAGGCATCCTCAACACAGGGGGAGAGACGATCGCCTCCTTGAGGGTATCAAAGGCCCGCTGTTGCCTCTCTCCCCATACAAATTTGGTACCCTTTTTCCTGAGTTCGTTTAAAGGTACAGCAATCTCCGCGGCATTAGGGATAAATCTACGGTAAAAATTTACCATGCCAACAAATCTGGCAACACCTTTCGCATCCCTAGGGGGAGGAAAATCCCGGATGCCTTGTGTCCTCTCCGGGTTGACCGTCACACCCCCATATGAGACGAGATGCCCTAAAAACGAAATACTCCTTTGTGCAAACTTTACCTTGTCTGGATTGATAGTGAGGCCAGCACTCCTCAATCGGCACATCACCTCTCTCAGGTGACCCAGATGCTCCTCGAACGTTTTACTGTAGACCAAGAGGTCATCAAGATAATTAAAGATGAATTTAAATTTTACGTCATGGAATACAGTGTCAAGTAGTCGCGTGAGGGTTTGAGCCCCCACTGCCAGACCCATGGGTACCCTAGTATATTGATAAAGATTCCATGGCACACAGAATGCCGTATAAGGGCGGCTTTCCTTAGACAGAGGAATCTGATGATAAGCGGCATTGAGGTCAAAGATGGTGAAGTACCTGGCCCCACTAAACCAATCGAACGCGGAATGTAAATCGGGAAGAGGAACTGAATCCACCTCAATATTAGCATTGAGTTTGCGATAGTCAATGACCATACGCTGTTTACCTCCAGGCTTGGGCACCAGAAATGCTGGACTTGCATAACTAGAGTTGGAAGGTTCAATGACCCCTTGTTTAAGCAACTCTTGAACCTTCTCTCTTAGGACATCCATCTTTGGAGGGGCGAATTTGTATGGGTGTGAGCGGACTACGGCGGAGTCCGTTAAACGGATCTTATATTCCAAAAGATGTGTGAGCCCCAGGTTGGGAGTTAATACAGTGGGGAACTGCTCACACAAATGATCTGAAGCATGCCTCTGGGACGGGGTGAGATGGTCTCTTTCTGAATCGGGACACACAACCTCTTGGACACCTCCCTTAGCTCCCTGGTACCCAAGGAAAGGAATGACAACCTCCCGATTGAATTTAAAATAACAGTGGTGCGCTTGAAGATCTAAAACGAGACCACTCTTGGAGATGAAATCGGCACCCACAATGCAGTCGACTCCCAGAGCCGGAGAAACCAAAAATCGCCACACCCATGAAAAACACTCGATTTTAATACTCAGGGAAACCACCCGGGAGATGGGCAGAATTTCCCGCGATGCAGTCCAGCATACCACGGAAGACCGATCCGACCCTAATAGTAAACCCTGTTGTTCAAGGTCCTCACATACTCTAGATGAAATTATGGATCGGGCTGATCCAGAGTCAACCAAGGCTCTGAGCTGACCCTTTTTCAACTCGACCAACAGGAAGGGACATACTGAACTGTAGTTGGGGACAGTTCGCAGGACCTTGGAGCCGGATGACCCGGGATTAGCTATCCGCCTGGGGTTAAGTGAAACCGGAAGAGAACGGCCTAACGGGGAAGACCACTCCCGACTTATCTTCCCCGAGAATTTACGTTTTTTGAAAGGTTACCTTTTCGGGAAGTCCCTTGACGCTGTCTAGCATCGTTACAATAGCGCGCGACGTGACCGGATCTATGACACCTAGAACAGAATAATTCTCGTACTTCACAGCTCTGAACCGGCGCAGGCCTAGGACCCCAAGACCCGGGCTGCCCGACTCGTCGCTCGAAATTAGGGCGTTCTGAACGCCTCCTAGCCTCGCGGGCTCTAATATCGTCATTACCCTGTATAGTGGTCGACTCGGCGCACAGCCGGTCTAAATCAATAAAACTTTGGGGACGGGCAGCGAATGTCAAACGTGACCGTTCCTCCGGCGTCACGCCCTGCAAAATAGTATGAATGACATCAGACTCTGACAACCCCAGCCTCAGGATCCGGGCCGCGTCTTTAACACTGGAAATGAAATGAGCAAGGGACTCTCCGCTTGCTTGAACTCTATAGAAATGTTTGTGTCGTAACCGGTCGTGTAACCTTCCCGGTACGAAAGCGTCCAGGACTTCCCGATGGAAATGGTCTATGCCACCACCATCCCTAAGGGTACTTGTCACGCGCTCAGCCATAGATCCCCGACAGTACGGGTAAATGAGCTCAAGCAAAGTCCGCTCCGACAGCCCAGGGAAATCGGCCAACTGAAAAAATACGCGCAAGAATCTCAAAAGCGCCTCAGGATCCAGACAATCGACAACTGGGAGACGCTGAATGACATCCGACAGTGGGTTAGGAAGCTTGTGATAGCTTGCGGTGGCCATATCGGAAAAGGCAGGAACATGCACAGGGGGTTCCACCCTGGCTGCCGTCTCAACAGAAGAAGAAGAAGAACCGGAATTCGGATCTACGTGGCGACGCTGGCCGAGAGAAAACTCCCGCAATGCCATCGCCACTTGCTCCCTAAGAGTGACAACATTTTTCTCTAATTCCGAGGTGGTAGCCTGTGATTCAGCATTCTGCAAACGGCATAGAACGTGTTGTAAACGTTGGCGCACCCTCTGTCTAGCCGTAGAGGTGGGTGCCGCCGACTGCAGGCCTTCGGCCAAATCGAGCAGTTCTACAAATTTTTCCGAGCACAGCTCCACCTCGGCGGTGACATCCGTAAGTAATACTCTCCCACTCGGTGCCTCACCGGAGGCAAGAGCCTCACGGAGTTGCTTCCTTAATGAAACAACAGTCTCCTGCGGCTTCCGTCCCCGGAACCGGACCTCCCACTCGAGCTCATCTTTTACAAACAAATCCACATTTACCGAAATGGACATGACCGCGCAATCCACACACACACCACGTAAAAGCAAGAATTAAAGAGAACGACAGGAAGAACTTGATCATACAAGTGGCTCCAGAATGCTCTAGCGATACGACGAGATGGGTGTCATAAAAGCAGAGAAACAGCCATGCAAAATGCCCAGAAGAGAACACAACACAAAACAACCAAACTAACTCACTAAATACAACACACAAAGTACACATAAAATTCGATATAATCGAAAATATAAACTATCACATCCATGCCCTTGGTCGGACCATAACCGCATTCAAAATACGATACCGCAACGCAACGCCCTCAATAAACAATTACCATATAACTGGGATGCTACCAAACACGTTGTCTAATCCAAGAGACAAGTCATAATCAAACTCAACAAGTACCGACGGCCCTCATCATGTCCAGACTCCGTATGAGCTCCAGGGTATGTGCAAGTGCAACCAATCAGCACACATTCATTAAAAAAAATTAATCACATTCTTATAACCCCTTTTCAAAATTCATCTCACACTCAACATCACAAAATAATCACTTAAACACTAACACATATTAAATTATTTTAAACTTCATTAACCCCTTATTCATTTTATAAAATGTGCTCTTTTTTCTGGTTGTTCATTCTGTTAATTTATTACACTACCATTAAGTTTTCTTACAACACTTGGATTCTAATCAAAAATAATTTGAAATAATTTGCAAGTCCTAACACCAGCTGACATGTCTGTAGCCACACTAAGTTTCATTTAAGAAAATAAATATAAGTCCCCAGATTCTAAAATTTCTCAAGTTCAACAGAGAAAAATAAGGCAGAAATAATACCTACTATCCACCCAGAATCATAACAACCACGCTCTGAACTACCATTTGAAACCCCCCTTTTTTTTTCTAAGTTTTGTAATTTTTTTTTAATTTTATTTAATTTTATTTTTATTAAGTTTTTTTTGTAAAAGGGGAGAGACATCATATTTAGAACTAGGTAAAAAAACCTAGAGGAAGCAAAAGTGTGCAAGGCCCAAATACAATTACAGACATGTCCCTCCAGGTGAATGACAGGACTTGCAAATGAAAAACTCTTTTAACCAACAAGCGTGTGCTTTATTCAACCTGCAAGATTTTACATACATGACAAGTTCGTGATTGTGTGAGCACAACATTAAAGGCAGAATTATATATATATATATGTATATATATGTATATCCATTAATTCATAATGTCACAAAGTAAGTGAATTGATATTAAACTAATTGCAAAAATTTCTGCCTGATTATGTATGAGTCAAAGTTAGTAATAATCTCATTCATAAAGCAATACTAATCCATCAGTGTTGTATAATATCAAATAGGCTAGCCTGTTGTCTCAGCAAGCACATTTATGGTTATTCTCTTTTTTAAATCCGTTACATATTCCCCCAAAAAAAATATATATATAGTAAAATTACACACACAAACACATATACGACATGAATAACAAAACATCCCTCATTTCAACACTAACCTCCTCATAAACCCATTCCAACTACGGTAAATGAAGGAACCCTAATATGTATAGATAGGTACAAATATAAATGACAACGTAAATGGAATATCTCAGCTCCTAAGCATAGATTTGCCAGCATATTCACAAGCATAGTTCACACCAGAGAATGTAAGTGACCGCCCCGAAACTCAACCAGCCAAACGACCCCTTACCTTAATCATTAAGCGTTAAGTATGTGTGTGAAAGAAAATCGTTTCTCATCTACAGCATCAGACAACCCCCGCTACGTTATTAGAACTCAGACATGACCAGATGACATGATAGCACGAGATAATTAACTCCCTAATGGTCTTAATTAGATGAAAGTTAGATCTTACAGCAACCTGCGGATGTGTGTGTATGTGTGTAACTTCTTACACATTATACAGTTATAAGATACTTCATTAGGTGTACTGTGGTAATGTTCACACATGCAATAACATAATTGAACACGAGAGTTTGTGCTAGAGTATAATGTTCAGAACTTCACGAGTGAGCTTCTGGCGGCTTCTGTGCATTCACATGTTGTAGAGAGAGAAAGAGAAATAGATAATCAGAATTTTCCCACCTGGATTGTCCGGTGTACTTAGTTCGTATAGGCGCGAATCAGTGATGTCACAGTCGTGTCACAAGTCCCTGGTGCAGCTTAGCATTGGAAAAGTCCTCGACTGACGGCATTGTGGCTATAAGATCGTCTCTGCCATTAGGGTGGACAGATGTTCGTCCACCCCTGACACCCATCTCGCCCTTGGTCAAGCACCTGGACATACAATAGGTTGTAGAGGGTGTCATAAAGAAAATCACGCCACTTAGGCCGTCCACATTAAATACCAACACTTACTTTAAGCAGCAACAGCGCACACACACATCGCCACTAATTCAGATTAAACAGTATTAAGCTTGTCTAGCAATTACTTTCTTAATGTTTCATTGAAATATTCAAATTGATTAGCTGTGTCTTTCGTAGTTATTAATTACATCAAAACAGCTGAGTGCAAGATACATTAGCATATTCTCTATTGAAATCAACTTGACCCACGACTCTCACATTCATAATTTAATTAAATTTAATTTAATTTGATTTTGGTAATAGCATTAATGCCCAGATTAAAAACTGCTCTATACGCACACACACACACAAGCATAACTCATAATGAAAGCTGAAACACAAAATATATTTGGGGTTAGAATATTTTCAGAACCCGCAGACTTGCACGTACCTGGAACAACACTTTATCTAGCCTATCATAGTGATAGGTTCGGAAGTCCTGGATAGAAGTTTGCCGCCAGCCGAGACCAGATGAACAGGTTGGAGGATCAAGCAGAAATGAAGCCGATACAACGTTTCGGTCCAGCCAAGTAACCTCCGAATGCAGGAATGTACAGACACAGCTGGCTGGCAGCGCCAGCTGTATTGCGTAGCTGCACAACCGTTTGTGTGTATAACCGACCGGCAACAAACTATCGTAACAGTGTGGCAGTGCGTGACGTCAGCGGCGCTCGTTTTTAAAATACTAATAATACGTTGCCCAAGCCAGTTCGGCACAATAGGGAAATATTCGTTTATACTGACCATCTCATTTCTCTACTGCAACACAAAACTATCTCCGATATAATTCTGTGCAACACTGAAATTAAGAAAACTACTGCTATCCTCAAGGACATGAGATCAGAAAACACTGTGTCGTCTTGTATTGAAAAATGTCACCAAATAAGCAGCGAGGTAAATGTAGATGACAGTAACAGGAAACTGCTGAAAACGTCAACTTATGAAGTTCTTGACACTTTGATTATGCAGCTGGAGGTACGGTTCAGTGATTTCGAAAGTATCCAGTTTGTTGAGTTGTTGGATCCAAATCACTTCATTTCTTACAAAGAGAGTTTTCCTTCTATTAAACTGAACAGCCTTATAAATAAATACCCTTTTTTCAATAGTGAAAGACTGGAAAATGAATTAAAAAACATTTACTCAGATACTGGAAAACATTTGTTCCCTCAAAGACTTTTACATTTTATAATTCTTAATGACTTAGAACCAGTGTACGTGGAAGTTTCAAAATTAATTCGTTTGATTTTAACGTTTCCTGTTACCCGGCTTCATCAGAAAGGAGTATGAGTACTTTGAAAAGAATAAAAAACTACTTCCGCAATACGATGACTAATGAAAGACATAACTCTCTTAGCACCATTGCTATTGAAAAAAATTTGTGAAGGAATTGATGATTGACCATTTGTTCAAAGACCGTGTAGTTGACAATTTTGCAAGCAAGAAAACTCGCCGTGTTGAACTACTCTACAAAAAAAATTTAAGGTAAGACTTTTGCCTACCCATTCATTAACTACTAGCTTCGCCACTGGTGTGTGGACCAGCGAATTTTAACTTTGTGACTTTTAGTATTCACTGAGTACAGAACGTATTGATATTCGTCAATTTGTATTATTTTGTACATTGAAACATTTATATATTTGTATTATATGATATTTGTACTGGTATTTATAGGAGAGTAGCTGGTATCGTAATACGAGTGAAGTTGTTTTCTAGAAGTCATACTGGTCGTAGGTTTCTCTTTTAGTTAATAATTTATTTCTCTGTCCCACGCTTTCCTCGCAACAGTATATATATGTAATTGTATTTACATGACATTTTCATGAAAATTGTAACGTGTTGTTGACAAAAACAAGAGACTAATAACGTTCATTCCCTCTCGTGTACACAAAACACGATATTAATAACGTGAACATTTGAAGAATTTTGTGTTTTACCCAACATGTGGGTTGAAAAATGTGTGCAAAGCGTTTTTGTGTAACACGGCGGCAAGAGTGGTGGTACTCGTACGCGTAGACAAGTCGGGGGATGCTACTAACTAACCCTTATTGATTGTCGGCACGGAGTGTACCGCTACGATGGAGAGATTTTTCATCATCACTTGGGTCTGGGAGCTAACTAATTGGTGGCAGAGAGTAGCTGTTGGTAATTTGCCATAGTCACGGCCTGACTGATTGCGGTAGCCCGATCAAGCGGACCGGTCTGCTGCCGCCGCCGTTGCTGTGATTAAATCTAGAAAGCAGTGCCAAATAAATGAGACCATAAAAAGCGCGTGTTGCAAGCTAACACTAAACAACTTTTTACAACTTTGGCTATTTATTAAGTTGTAAGTAGTACTTTCGCCTGTTATAAAACAGCTCTTTCCAGTGAAAAAGTATATGGCAACAAATGGATAAAGATAATAAATGTTGAATGCAAACTTTTGCATAAATATAAATTTTAAGTAAATCTGGTTTTTTAGCTTTTTTCAAGTTCAGCACGATTACTAAGAAGATTTTATTTTATACAGGAATGTACAGCGGTAGTAAAATTACAATTTTATTAATGTTTAAATAATTATTAATTAATTCTCAACTATTAAACGTTAGTTTGTTTATTGGAACCGACTACAGTTACCAAAAAACGAAAATGTAGTTTGTACAAACTATAAAAACAGGATAATTTTATTTTAAAAAGTAGTTAATTTTTAGATAATATCATTCAATGTTTTTGTTAAAATTATAAGAAAATTAAGAGTTTGATACAAAAATTATGTATAAATATAGAAAACGTGTTGTTAGATCATGAATTACCCTCTATTATCTTCCTTACACAGTAACAATTCTGAATTGACAGTTTTTTTTTATTTGCAAAGGAAGGACTATCTGGGAGATCTACTTGACGTGGGAGCGTTGAACGTAATCCACACGTGGAATATGATTTTAATAATACATGCCAATAATGCCCATTACACAAAAATAGTAAACAGCAAATATTTGTAAATAAATACTGCTACAGTAGAGTATCTTATGGCATTACAATAGCCTATATCCTTGATTAAGTGTATACAATTTTGAATGATATATTACTGCTTTTTAATTACCTGGGATGGGACTTCTCATACAAAAGTAACACAGATTGGGAAGTTCATAATACAAAAGTTAGTGAAGTTCAAAAGGCAATAAGATGATGTGGTCCCAACACTGGAACCGCATGCTAAATAACCGATTGATTACCAGTGGGAGCCTTGAAATATGAACCTGATGAGGAAAAGCGAGTCTTATTTGGTGAATAACTTACTTATAAATTGTATTATAATTTTATTGTACAAAGTCCGCGTAAAAACACAATTATTTTATTAAAATATAATTCGAAAACCCGTCAGATGGATTATGCTTCAAATAAAGCAGAAATAAAATTATAAAATATTAACAATAATTGTCATGACATAAACTGATTATGTTGTGTGTGTGTGTGTGTGTGTGCGTGCGCTCGCGCGTGCGCGTGTAGTATGTTTGAATATATTTGTTATGTAAATAAATAAATCTTGTAGTAGTGATGTCAATGCAATCAAGAATATTTCATGTTAAGACGAAGGTTTTAAATGTATGCAAGTAGAACTAAACGTGGTCTGTTTGCAAGTTTTTTTAATTATAAAATTGTGCGTCGTCGAATGGAACCTACTTACTCGGATGGTATGTATACAGAAATTATTTAGAGCAGAAAATTTTATAAATATTAACGGGGAGAACGAAAATCCGCAACCTATTGTTCAGTTTGATGACGAGTAAATTACAGACCCAGAAGTTAAATAGGGTGATATCAGAATTATGCAGAGCGCCAGACAATATCGTAGAATAAGCAGCAAAACAATGTTTACGGAATAAAATTTAAAACATTATACCGAGCAAACGCATATATATACGAGTCTGGTATAACATTAGGATAGACATGGTATTGTGCAAAAGCCGAGGAAACGTATGTATATATATAAAACTTGTGGCCGCGAGGTCACTTCGTCCCTCGGCGACGGCAGCGTCCTGAATCTGAAAATATTGCTGTAGTTTTAATATCTCTGCAGTCCGCCGCCGTTTCCCGACCGCACTCGTTTGAGTTTCGGTGAATTAGCGTGAACAAATGAAAATAAAAATATATGTTTTATATACACACGAGCACGTGGAGGGGCGGGAATATAAAGTTTTATGTTTAATGTTTGTACAGTAAAGTAAACAAAACATTTTAAATATTGACAAAACGACTGCTGCACAGCGGAGGTGGCCATAACTAGTCCGCAAATTGAACACATGTATTTTTACCCTTTCTTTTATCGTTTACACTTCTTTATTTCGTACTCATTTTTCTCTCTTGTTTAAAAATAAGCCTCTTCTTTTATAATTATTTCTGTTTTATACCATTGTACTGTCATAGCTACACGGGCGCACAAACACCCACTCACTCTATAGTGATTAACCTGTAGACTGACTTATAAACCTTACCAGCATACTAGCAACAAGTCTGTCTTACTGTTAAGGCAAGCTAAATGAAACAGGAGACCGCCAGTTGCTTTAGTAGAGTAATTTGGAATTAGACACACATGAATAGACACATGTTAGCAGAGTTGTCTACATTGCGGTCAGACTCACAAAGGTTGAGACGTATAGAAAGAAAATGATCAATGTATTGATTTAGTGACATAATAGTGACTGCTGTATTTATCACCGAGTTAAATAAGGCAAGTATGTAAACGCATAATTGCTGGCCATCCGCCTCATGGCATAACCGTTTTGGCACACCACAACGACTACAAAATCGCATCGTAGAAGCTGCAGCCATTATCAAGAATAATCCTCGCGCTGCGACGTTATTGGAATTGTGGACTCTTTGTGCTCAATCGCGCTGAACTAACTGGAGGCCACATTAAACAACTGTTTTGAGTGCACCGTATCTAACAGTGTATTTTACCAACAAATATTTTGGTAATAAATGACACTGAGGCAACTGGCATTGAACTTTCTTTTGTTTTTACTTCTGGAATATTCTCCTATAACATTATTACGAAGTCTAGAATACTATTACAGTAATCACTGGCTTAGTTGCTTAGTTACAGTTAGCGATTTATTCAGTGCGGATCAAGTGGTTGTTGTGGAAATTAATTAGTGCGGAACTTTTATTAGTTGACATTACATTGCGTGTGGACACATTTAAGTTGAATTACTGTACGAGAGTATCTTGTTTATTTCAAATTGTTATTTGTGACTCGTTAAAGCTGGCAATTAGTGATTTCATTGGTGTCTGTATTTTGTTTCCACTGTACCATACGACGATCCGTGATACCATCGTAACAGTGCTCTGAATACAAAGTAATTCTATATTATGTATTATTTAATTAATTCATTCTAAAAAAAAAACTAAAACGAAATTGTATAACTACTGAACACTGTTAAATAACAGTGAAAATTACTCTACAAAAAACTGTATAAAACATTCTGATTTCTGAGATGATTTAAAACGCTGCAATCTCTGCACTCATGACCAAATACTTAATACGCAGAACGTATCTTTACATTGTTAATTCAAGGCACACGCAAGAAGAGTTATACACAGAAATACGGCCCTGGGGAAAGGGAAAGCACAGTTCAGAGCGGAATGGCGCGGCGTGGCGTTCGCTGGATAATTTTTATTTTTAAAAAGAAATCAAGTCCTGTTGTAATGTTAGAGAACTCCCCAGGCGCAAGGGGTTTTGAAGTGAATGAAGATCGCCCAGAGATATGCCAAGACGCCGCTACGCATAAGAATAACTCATTGATTTTCCCCACACCACGGTGACCGCAGCTGACGCCTGTACAGTCCGGAAGTAGGGGAGCGTCCCGACGCCGTACGACCCCTAAGCACTGCAACAGTTGCGGACCGGCCAGAAAAGAAATCAAAAAAACATTTCATACTTTGCGCCTTCAACAAATAAAACGAAGAAAAAACTTACAAAACGTGAGACAAGCTTGGAAAGCGAATGGCTTCTGTCTTTTCCTTTTTCTCACAGACCTTATCGTCAAGAAAAATATTTCTTTGGGCTTGTGGTTCGTCATAGAATATTTTAGAAAGTTCAAAATACAAATGCTTACTTTGTATTACTGGAGTAATGCGTACAAAGTAATATGAAAAAAGAAAATTCTCAGTATTCAGTATTCAGTAGGCCAAAAGTCGCATGATGAAAATGCACATTTTTAATAACTGCAAGTGTCAAGGTCACGAGTCTCGTAGTTGTAACGGGTTCGTAAGGAATTAAATATTCTGCAGCTAAAATACTCTCTCGTCTTGCTGAAACAGGAAGTTTAGCGTTAATTCGGGTGCATTACATACGGTCTCTAGTTTGCACTGTTTCTTTGTGTCGTGTATGTTTTATGTAATGTACGTCTGTTAAATTATATAATAAATTATCTAATGATTAGCTTTAATTTCACCGACGCTTCTTCATAACAGGATAAGAAATTTACGGCCTGATGATAGGAACTTGTTCGCGAAACTGTCGTAGCGACGAAAACAATAATTCTCAAGACGGTTTACATTAAGGTATTTAATTATTTTTGGAGCAGTAATTTTCAAGTAAGCTACTTGCGAAGTAAACCTATACACATGGAAAACGCAGAGAGGACAAGACTGGATAAGATAAGACAAAATAAGATAGGCCTAGGCAAAATATAGTTCAGTGAAAAGAAGAAGCTTCTTACATGACACAATATCCGAGAAAGGATACGGACAACTTAATGATGAGTTACGTCTGGAGTGTGCCGTCGTAAAGACTCGAGTTATTGATTGTTAAAAAACGGAATACAAGCGCATAAAGGCAATTGATACGTGGTACTGTTAAGATGAAGATGATGACAATAGGTAACTTAACTGAAAAACCACAAGCATAGGAAGGGGAAGTGGATAAGAAACGGCGGAAGACCAAAGGAGAGGCAGAAGACGCAGGAAGTTGGCGATACAAGGAATTGAAAAATTTAGTACTGATTAGGAGATCTTAAAGACGGCAAACAAAGAGATCATCCACGGAACCGTTACGATGGAGGGCCAGAGAAGAAGACTGGTGTGGAGTGACAATGGCCCATCCTGTGCACTCGTCTTATGTGCTGCCTTTTAATGTAGACAAAACTGTATAAGCCAATAAAAGGTTATAAAAGAATTTTGTACGTTTTAAATTTTTTGTTTCCAACAAACTTAACTTCTGTTGTGATAAGTTTGATTTCAGTTTTTTGTAATAAAGCAGCCAAGGAGAACAGGATATTTTAGGTCGACAAAGAGTAAGAAAGTCATCGTAGATCGTTGAATCTCGTTATTAATACAAAAGTTATGATGGTTTATGTGAGAAAGGGAGACAATTAGTGACGTCGTCAAAATTTACCGTAAGCATTAGGCTTCTTTCATAGACAACGGTTTCGTCCGTACGGAAACCCCGTACAGATTGTTACCGTACGACGCCACTTTTACACTACACGTTTGTTTTCCGTTGCGATGATTTAGTCACACTCTCAGTTTTGTTCAGTAGCGGTTGTAGTCATCTCAAAATAATCGTTACCAAATGTGGTTACTATGCGTTAAAATAGTACTCATTGTATTCAACCTTTTCGAATGTTAGGTGTGGCATCGAAGTGAGTAAAATACAGCAGTAGTAAGGAATCGGTTATTTATGAAAACCCCTTTATCACTCAGTGATGCTTTTCTAAAAACTAAAACAACTGTTTCTACACTGAGTATATATGTGTTTAAAACCAGTATAAAACTTCAATACAAATATATGATAAGAACATTCTGTGGATAATAACATTGATAAAATAAAGTGTTTTCTAATGCATTTTATTAATAATTTTTCAAATTACAGTTAAAAATTGTAAAAAGTAATCTAACGTATTAGGATAAAGAATAAAAGAGTACAAAATTTTACAGTAGTCTAGTGTAGCCCCTACACACACACACACACACACACACACACACACACACACACACACACACACACACACACACACTTACATACACAGATTTTTGATGATTGATAACTACACAAAATTATTACCGATTGCTTTCAAATGTAAGCAATTGAAGTGTGTAAAAAGAATGAAAACTATTATATATGTTTACATAGGCTATTTTATAGTATACATATTTAGATATTTTATAATGTAACTTATATAATGAAACGAATGTAACCACCTAGAATAGCCGATAGCGTCCTGGACCTGTCCCCGGCCTAATGGGGCAGGTGTTGCCTCAGTCAAGGCCGCGTTCAAGTACGTTCCAGAGTACTCTACAGAACATTTGAATATGCATTAGGTGGTGTGCACATTGAGGATGGAAGATTTCTTGAAGGCGTACGCTACCTACAAAAATCCATAACAGCCGGCTTGTCAGTTCAGTGGTGTTGAGCGATTTCTTTAGCGCGGATCAAGTGTTTGTGGCGAAGTGTTGTTGTGTAGTTAGTGCGGAATTCTTTATAGTGACATTATTATTACGTGTGGAGAATTTTTACTTGAATTGTTGTAAGAGACTATCTTGTTGATTACAAATTATTAATTGCGATAATTAAAGCTGGTTATTAGTTTTATTTCATTAGTGTAATGTATTTTGTTTTCCACTGAACAATACGACGATCAGTTAGACCGTCCTAACAATATTATATTTTATATTCTTGTATTACATATTACTTATATTATATTTTACTTACTTTATATTATATTTTATGTACTTATATAATTATATTACTTATATTACTTTTATATACTTACATTATATTTTAATTTATATTTTATATAACTTGTTACATATAAAACACCCTATTAACTAAAAACTTGTAAACCGGAAACAGAAAATTGAAATGTGGGCATAGAAGGAGTACGTGAAGGCAAGGCTGCCGTACGGCATAAATCCTTTGTACGTTATGTGAAAGCGTGCGTTAACACTATTCATAGCGACGACACGGTTGCCGTGCCGTGTCCACGTCGTGTGAGAGCTGCTGTTTCACGTTTCGTTCCACTGTATACAAACTACCGTTCCGTACGATTTTTCCCGTACAGAAAGACGAAACAGTTGTGTGCGAAAGGGGTCGTGGTACGTGGTACAGATCTCGCCACACCGCCGCCAGAAACAAGAAGTAATTCGCATATAACCTCATGTAGTGATGGCATCAAACACCCCTTTATCTGCTTCTAGTAGGACGACTGCAGAGGTGTGAATATTGTTAACTGACTCCAGGGCGAACAAGAAGTTGGCGGACGTAACGTAATACGGTATTATATTTAAACCGGTACAGCAAGCAGTCCTGTTGAACATTTTGTTATACAGTGGATTCCGCTTTATTGCGACACATCGGGACCATATCAAGTTGGCCCAGTTAAGAGGCAAGCCCTATTATCCGAAATTTCAAAAAGTAAGCAAATAAGCAAATAAACCGAAATTTCTTAATAACGGAAGACCAAACATAACTCTTAATTACGGTAAACACCGCAATTATAAGATTTGTTATTACCGAAGTACGTGTAACGAAATACAGTAATAAATATATAAGAATACTATAATTACAGCATAACGGAATAGCACAAATATGCTTATTTTTCAGGAAACAAAGTCACATACCTGTCATTATTTTTTCCAAAAAAAAAATCATCGAGTTTTGAGTTAGCGTTTTCTTTTTATTGACTGTAACTCTAAAAGTTTCAACAAATTTCCAATTCTTCTATAGGGCTGTTTTCATTGTATTCTTGCATAAAATTCCAGAAGTCCAGCGAACGTTTTTGCATCGTCCGTTGTTACCTGCTGAACTTCTAGTTCATCTTCATCGTCGTCATTTTCGTCCGTTACATTTAGGTTTATCAAGTCGAAGGACATGATACAAAGAAACTAAACAGCCCATCATTGTTGGCCCTAGTGGTGCCTGTAGTTTATGGTATGCCTCCAAGTACAAACACAGAAAGTCCGAAACCGAACACACGTCGTTGGGTTGTTGCTAACAATGTTCTCTACTGTTATGGTTTGTCGCCCTCACTAGGTTACTCGTGTAAGTTACATACTCAAACAAAAAAAAAGGTTACTACTTAAGGTTTGTTTAAGAAGAGAAAACTGAGCCTGCGTGGACCGAATAATCGGCGGTCGGTATCTTAAGCGAAGCAACTTTCTATGTGTAAATCTGTTTCGCTTTTGTATTTTGAATACAGACCCGACAAAGCGGCTGGACATAATAACTGCTGGCGCCTACACCGTAATGCACTGTATATCTAATATTAGTGGTATAATAACTTAAACTACATTTTTATCAGTTCCCGTATATAAAGTAAACAAATCTATTACAATGTTTTTTTAAAATACAGGTCCTTTAATTAAACTTGCTGCACGAAACTGTTTTTCTTATCCTTAAAATAACTGCAAGAAAATTGTACTTATCAGGGCTCTAAGAAGGAAGTAAAAATAAAATCCATTCATGAAAAATTTAAACGAAAGTGAACCGATATTTTCGTCGTCGTCAGTCGCATAAACGTACACGAACTCTGTAGTCAGAATCCAACTACGTTTGAGCAACGAAACAAAACAATATACGTTAAACAATTTATTGCTTCATAATAATTTTAAATTAGGCTCGTTATTTGCCCAACATGCCGTAATGAGTTTTAGTCTGTTGCATTTATTCATGTTTTGCATGAAACAACGGTAATAATATTATTTTATCACGAACCCCCCGCTAACGTCGGCAGTACTGGCACTGAACCCGTGAACATGTCGAACTCTTATAGTGTTGTTATTGATTCCATTGGCAATAGAGTTTCTCTTCTTGCATATCCAACCCTTTTGTGGCTACGGCTAGCGAGCTGTCTGATATAGCGATGTATTTATCTAAGGGTCGGAGGTTAGAGTGCCAGTTTGCAATTCAAATTGGCCATACGAGGGGACCCGTACAAAGATTGCCACAGCCTGCCCCCTCGCAAGGAACTCAGTGCTCTCTCACTCTCTCTCTCTCTCTCTCTCTCTCCCGGTTCTCTCTGGTTCTCCTCCTCCCTCACACACACACACACACACACACACACACACACACATCATATTAACAAACACTATCCCCACACAGGCACATCAACAGATACAATTCTTTTTCTCTTTCACCCCCCTTTCTCTCTCCTTTAGCCTTAGTCTACCCTTCTTTTCTATACACACGCATTCACCATGTTTAATGCAAATGTGTCGACACATCTGACGTGAAAAGATACACTTGTTACTGTCCACAACTAGCAGACTATTAAATAATTTATCGTAATGTAAGTACCTTTTTCCCCATGTGATCAGTTCTTTCAAATAATTCCGCATGTTAGAGAATTAGTTAATATCGATTTCAAAATGTTTTAGCAAAATTTCATCAGTGATCTAATCATCAGCAAATTTTTAATCATAAAGTAGAATTTACTGTCTGCTAGTGTCATTAGAGTTTGCTTTTACAGTTATATTTTTCACAGTATAAAAGACAAAATATTTTTCACATTTTTCTACTCTCACACGTGACGTTAATCAATTGTGTAACTAAGAAGATAAATTTTTACATTCTAAAAAATGTTAATTTCTAATTATTTAAATGATGATTTTAATATTATGTATTGACCGACTATTATTTTTCTCAGTTCTCTTATACTTTGGACGTTTACCATACTTTTAACACCTCCTCATGGATAAAAATTTCAAAAATATGAACAATTTCAATTTTATTCCACACGGTGGCAAGGTGGCGGGATTGTTAGAGGGCGTAATGGAAAATTATCATTGAGAGTCTAAGGTCTGCCGGGGTTGTGGAACCAGTAGAAGAAGAAGAATTAATTTAATTACACCTTAAAAAATATATTTATTTATCTCTCACTGAGGAAGGTACATTGTTTGAAGTTACTATTGCACCATTAGTATGCTTTTACAATTGAAAGACTCATATTCTGAAGAAATGTTACATATATAGGTATATGTAAGGTCGGTTCAAATAGTAGTCAGTTCTTCTCATATAAGGTACAATTGCAGACCGTTTGACATTTATCTGTTTCTGTTTGTCAATTGGTTTAGAAGATATATCAAAATAATTTTAGAAAGTATCGTCCGATTTTCGTAAAAACTAGCACGCGTGTACATATTTTTATCCACAGATGCCTATTGTGTTACAGATTGAGTCCCTCCCCCCCAAAAAAGATAGGGGTCGTTAATTCCGATCTGACGATGAGCTGAGAAGCTTGAAAGCGCTAATCGGAATAATTTTTACTTCCATGTTCCATAAGGAAATGGAAGTACGGTCATGGCGAAAAAAGTCGTGTTCGAGATAGCGGCTTATTCTGATTGTACTACCCTCAAAACATGAAGAAAAGTCATTTTTCGAAAAGTATGAGTGTGTGTGTGTGTGTGTGTGTGTGTCTGGCTGTCTGTGTGTCTGTTTGTAGAACTTTTTCTGTGGCAAACGATAACAGCCGCAAATTCAAATAGAATCAAACAATAATTTGCATACAGTCCTGAAGTAAAGAGCACTCAAGGTTTGTCGATTTTGGTGAAGATCGGTTAAGGGAAAGGGGTAGTTTACCTGCAACATTTTATGTTTTAACAAGAGTAAAGTAATTAATTTTGATAAATAAAGTATCCTGACAAGAAGATCATAATAATCCACTGTAGAAACGTAGATGAAATATCTATAAATGAAGAGGCAGGGGATTTTCTTTTATATGTGTACTACATTATCGGCAACAAAGAAGTAGTTTGTTGTTAAAATTCCTTCCAGGGCTGTTTGGCCGTAGTCCAAAGTTTTCTGAAAACCAGACGTTTCAGCAGTGCCATCAACTGCCTTCATCAGTGATAATCGAGTGCGATAACGTGAGGTGGTATACGTTAGTGACCACAGTAATGTGGATAAGGCTGAAGCAAGAAGTAGAAAGAAGTAGTTTCTATGGAAATATTTTATTTCGAAAATGATTTTAAATATAAATCTTAGAACATGGAAGTCATGTATGGTTCTCCATACCGATATTTCTATAGTGGTGTGCAACAGTGATAATTCTGTTTGTCAAAGTCTGAATATTAGTATTTAGTTGGGACTAAATTTTAAACGAAATTAGTTTAATTGGGACTAAATTAGTTAAAATTTTGGGGTATGAAAAGTGCTTCAAAAGTTTGTAAAAATTGAACACGATACCAGATTAAAAGGAATTTTAATTCAAATTTAAATGTTTCGTTTACTTTCAAAATTTTTAGCGTTTAGGATACACGGAAGTTAGATTTTCATAAAAATAAAAGCCTATATGTGAGCAATATGTGGTATAAAATAACATATGAGCAATACAAACTGTATTCAAAATATAAGCTAGGGGTCTGTAATAAATTAACCTTTGATATCTTCAGCACTCCTTGCAAATTTTGGACGCCTTCAAAAACATTATAGACTATATTTGCAAGAAACTTCATATATTGTTATAGGTTAACTCTCTCTCTGTCTCTTTCTCTCTCTTTCTCTCTCTCTTTCTGTGTGTGTGTGTGTGTGTGTGTGTGTGTGTGTGTGTGTGTGTGTGTGTGTGTGTGTGTGTGTGTGTGTGTGTGTGTGTGTGTGTGTGTGTGTGTGTGTGTGTGTGTGTGTGTGTGTGTGTGTGTGTGTGTGTGTGTGTGTGTGTGTGTTGAAAAGTATTAGATATAGGCCATAGATATCTACGGAAACATACATAATACTATGTTTTCCTGATCATATACTGTTATCGTCTCGAAATGCCATCGCCTGGACTAACGCTAAGAAACATACATACGGAGAACATTAGTCAGAGATTTAACATTTTTATTTTATTAATACGATTTTATCATATAATAAATCTATTTTTTCAAAATATTGAGCGAGTTCTGCAGCTATCGGAGATTGCTAGTAACAGATGTTTATGTGTGAGCGCGTCAAATTCTTTTTGTACTTAGAGTCTGGAAAGTAAAAGTAGTTAGTTTTTCTAACATATATTCCGCAAAATGAACACAGGTGTTAGAGAATTACTTCACTTCTCCTTTTCTCCTTTTTGATATTTTGGTTGTTCGTATCCGTTGATTTCTACTGACTTCACCATTCAAATTTACGGCCAACTTTTCTCGCTTTAACCTACGGCACCAATGTTGTGTAGGTTTCTCATCAGCATTCGTTTCTACGTTTTCTATTGTAGTTTTTTAAACCATGTAGTTTTTGTTATCTATATGCTTCAACGTCATGATTCTAGGGCTATTTTAATAACTTTCCTTGAAACGTTTGCCAAAAGTAAAACGTACTAACATGTCCAAATGATCGACAATTAAAATATTTGTTTATTTAATGCACTGAACCGTACCTTCTGCCTATTAGAGACAAGTCAATGGATCCGTCATTCACGTAGCATATTTTATTCGACGTTTTGGAAAAAATGGTCTTACATTTTATATTTATACACATATACGCGCGCGCGCGCGCGCGTGTGTGAGACAGCAAAAACATAATGCATTATTAAAACACCTCAACGATATACGCCCAATCGTACATTTTAAAGCAGAAAAAACAAAGCAATACAAAATCAATTTCTTAGACATAACTCTTACAAGAAACAAATAACCAACTACAATACGCAACATACAGAAAATCAACCTCCACTAACATTACCAATCCTAACAGTTCCAACCACCAACCACAACTAAAAATGGCGGCTCTCCACTCACTATAAAACATAAAATAGAATGTACAAAACAGCCCTAAACACAGAGAAAATAAAAAAAGAATGAAGTATAATTTACCAATTGCTGAAGAAAATGGGCACAGTAAAAACACCATAAATATTTGTAAAATATAATTAAATATAAAATAAAGATAAAACCTTTTAAGAAACGATGAGAATGATTAATACATAAATAATAATAACAAGAACACTAAAAATAGGCTTCATTCACACATAAACAACAGTATAACAAAATTCACAAAACTATTTTAAAATACAGATATTAAAATAGCTTACAAAACAAGCAAAGACAATATAAAAATATCGGTATGGAGAACCATACATGACTTCCTTGTTCTAAGATTTATATTTAAAATCATTTTCGAAATGAAATATTTCCATAGAAACTACTTCTTTCTACTTCTTGCTTCAGCCTTAACCACAGTACTGTGATCACTAATACATACCACCTCACGTTAGCGCACTCGATTTTCACTGATGATGGCAGTCGATGGCACTGCCGAAACGTCTTGTTTTGCAGAAAACATTTGGACCACGGCCAAACATCACGGGAAGGAATTTTAACATCAAACTGTTTTGCCGATAACGTAGTACACATATAAAAATAATCCCCTCACCCTTCAACTATCATTTTCACTTACAGAAAATTACCTCCTTCCCCTTCAACTACCCTTTTTATTTATAGATATTTCATCTACCTTTCTACAGTGGATTATTATGACCTTCTTTTCAGAATACTTTATTTAGGAAAATTAAGTACTTTACACTTGTTAAAACATAAAACGTTGCGGGTAAACTACCCCTTCCCCATAACCGATCTTCACCAAAAACAATAGGCCTTGAGTCCTCTACAATTCAGGAATATAGGCAAAAATTTATTTAATTTTGTTTGAATTTGCGGCAGTTATCGTTTGCCGTAGAAAAAATTCTACACATATGCATAGACACACACACACACACACACACACACTTTTCGCAAAATTATTTTTTTCACATTTTGAGGGTAGTAGAATCAGAATCAGCCCTTATCTCGAACACGATATTTTCGCCATCACCATACTTCCATTTCCTTATGGAACATGGAAGCAAAACTAAATAACTCCTACAACAAAGATATACACTAAACAACGGAATATACAAAAGGGAAAGCAAAGACATAAGTAGACGTCGTGGCTATGACGGACAGGCGAGAAAAAACAATTAAAAAAAACTGATCATGAACACCTACATCGATACAGGAAACCAAACATTTTGCAAATCCAATCTGGCCGCACACGCAATAAATACAGGACACGAATTCCCAGAAATCCCAACAACATGACATTAATCAAACACATACCACACAAAGGCACTATAATGAATGTATTGGAAAACTTAAAAATATATAGAAATAAAACTAAAGGCAAAGTAATAACAGAACAAATACAAATCAACACCATACACGAAAAAATTTTTAAAACACTAAATATTGGAAACAATCAAAAACAAATTACATACCTCACCTACACACAATAACACCAATATAAACAACCGAAGCCAACAGTAACCCATAGCAACAACCAACAAGGGCACAAGTGTAGAACAAGATGAAAACCTAAGATGGTTAAGGATGGCCAAACTACTTGATGCCCTAATGATGTTCCTAGTATTAAGAATGTCTTGAAGGTAAAATAGCATTATATATTAAGTAATTTACTGTTAAAAAAATAAATGTTGCAACAAGTGTTTGGATAGATTAATAATAAATAATACTTTATACTTTTTGAACAAGTATATACTTTTTATTGTTAATTACAATGTTTTGACAGTTTAATTTATATTACTGTCATTTTCAGAAATAGAATATTAAAAAAAAGTAAAATGTTACTTATTATCACTATTTAAATAACAAGAATATTCATATTGACCAATGTTATGAATATATTAAATAAACTTTGATTACATAAACGTAATATAAATGACATTAGTCCATTAACCAAACCTATCAAGGTAGTTCGGTATGGGGGGGGGGGGGCAAGCGGTTCAGTATTCTTACGTTAGGTTCAATTATTAACGTATTACTCAGTTTGCGGGGATATTAAATTATTCTTTTGGGGATATGTGATTAAATTTTACTTTTCCCTAGCAACTTGCAGGCTGTATTTCTGAATTTTTGGCCGTACCATGGCTATAGCTCTCACCGCTTATCGCACAGTCAAGAGGTAAACATACTTAAGGTTTCTTCAACTGTTCAACACCTTTGGCTGCTAAAGCTTTATTTTTTTTTTACATAATCTATCTTGATGTAATTTAGTGGCTGATGCATACCGACAGTATAATAGGCATATAACAACTACAATGAATGAACATAATGGCTCTCACTAAGAAAGACTTATTTGGCCCTCTTTGTTCTCTACATTTAGGAACTCAATTAGAAAGTAATCATAGCAAAACAAAATGCTAAAAATCAGTAAATTAGCGGTTGTTTAACAATAGAGCAGATGAAGAAATAGAACTTAAATTGATGAAAGCAAGAAGAATTGCTGGATGCACGAATAACCTTATATGGAATAATAAATGCCTCACACAAGAAGCAAAAAACTAGAGTTTACAAAAGCACAATGTGTACAGTAATATCCTGTGCATCAGAGACTGACCCGCATACAGCAACAACTTAAAGAAAACGACAAACTATAGAAACGACCAGGAAAGTGAAGTACAGTAGGTCGCCAAACGATAGTATAAGAGAAACGTGTAATCTAACAGATATTAATTCTTGAATTGCAGAAAAAAGAAGGATATGGAATGAACACGTATCAAGAATGGATGACACAAGGCAAGTGAAAAAGGCAGGAGATAGTGAAAAAGTGACAGCACGTAGGACCGTTGGTATAGAACAGGACAGCGTCCTATCTAGGAAGTTGAAGAAGAAGAAGAAGAAGTTATAAGTATTTAAAAACTAAGAATGGATACTTATGTATGAAGTTATCAGAAGAATCGTATACATAAGGATTTGGAGGAACTTAAAGAGAAATCAAAATATAGAGTAAAGAACTCTAAAGCTGGGGCATCAGCTACTCAGGCGATTTTGTTTTCGTAATTGTCAGTCATTAAGTCGATTCTCCACATCCTGCTAGTGTTCACAATATAGTTGCGTCTGGTCCAACTATTCCCGCTGAGTTCCTTACTATGTTTTCCTGTATTTTACATCGTTTATATCTTCCCCATATTTTTCGCATCGACGTCAAAGAGGGGGTAAGAAAAAGTTACGTATCGTAAGATGATAAGATGATGACGGCATTACGTGCTGTATTACTTAAAATTAATTATAACGGAATAATATTTGAGACCTCATCGTATGTCTGCAGAAAAACTAAACTTCAGCTCTACAAAACGCTTATCCAAGCAGTGGCATCTTATGGTTGATAAGGTTGCACCATAGTAAGAAATCTTGCAATATGGTAAACGCACTTTCAGTGGAAAGTGCTGCGTAGTATTGGCGGAAGGTAGAGGGTACGGTACAAACCATTAGCTCTATGAGCTATACAAAGAAAGGACCCAGAGTTATGTAATTTATAAAATTGGAGCGTCTCTGAGATCAGTGGAGGCGGTCAAGGCTCTATGTGGGGGCTGTAGTGTCATTGGTAGAAGAAGAAGAAGAAGAAGAAGAAGAAGAAGAAGAAGAAGAAGAAGAAGAAGAAGAAGAAGAAGAAGAAGAAGAAGAAGAAGAAGAAGAAGAAGAAGAAGAAGAAGAAGAAGAAGAAGAAGAAGAAGAAGAAGAAGAAGAAGAAGAAGATAAATGAGATACACGGAGATGAGAGATAGAGGAAGGTAAAAGATTATGGAATCTGTCCTTAAAAGTTAATTAGTTTCATCAATTAAGTTATATAGAAAAAAGTTTACCAAGAAAGTATCAAATATTTTTGTGGATAAAGTTTTCGTTGACGTCACCTGATAAAGTTGATCTATGACTGATAAAGTTATCAGTCATAGATTTTAACATTTATTTTAAATACAAATAATAGAGAAATTCAAATGGCATTCACAAGTGTATTTTAAAATAATATTTCTATTTAGATCTATTATTTATTTTCCCTTATTCTGCAGAACTTCCACATTATGTTTTCCCACGTTTTCATTGATATTCCTCTCTTTCTCTTCGTATTTTTATTTTAGCATCCCAAATTCATTCGTTGGTCTCATATAGTTTCTGATTACACAAGCCTGCGATGGTTCTGTTTTGTAATTTTTGATGATTGATTCCTATGTATGTTTGTGCGCTGAATCCAAAAATGACCTTAGTTTTTTCCATCACGTCAGAATTTTTTGCAAATCGCAATTTGCCAAATGTAGTATATGTCGAAAAATATCACAAATATGAGACTTAATGACAGAGTGATATAGGTTTGTTTCGTATAAAACGTATTATTTTGCGGCTTATAATAGACATAATATAATAGAATATAGAAATATATAAAATAAAAAACTCACGATTTTAGTCGTTGTGTCGACGTCTTTTTGGACCAGCCATGCTGTTTCAGGCTTTTCCGTGCATGTACTCTTCTGGGATCATCTCGGTGCAACATCCAGCAATAGTCCGCCATCATTGTAGTATTCCATCTTCCTTGGTAACGCGTTTCCATTTCTTTGATGTCCTGATGAAATCTCTCACCCATATCTTCACTAACAGCACCCAGATTCTCAGGAAAGTAGTCCAAATGTGAATGTAGGAAATGAACCTTCAAACTCATGGAACAGTCTAAATTTTGGTACTTCTGCAGCATAGCATCAACGATAGATTTGAAATTAGGATCCTTCTTGTTGCCCAGAAACTTGGTTACTACGTCTTTAAAGGCGACCCAGGCTTCTTTTTCAGCAACTTCCATTTCTTTTTCAAAATTTCCATCTTTGCAAAGTTTTCTAATGTCCGGACCCGTAAAGACACCCACTTTTAGTTTTGCGGTTGACAAGGCTGGAAATTTGTTACAAATGTACTGGAAACATTTACCATCTTTTGGTAAGGCTTTCACAAATTGCTTCATCAAGCCTAATTTAATATGTAGAGGTGGAAGGAGAACTTTCGTCGACTCGATGAGAGGTTTTTGGGCACATTTTTTACTCCAGGTTCCAATGAAGCTCGTTGTGGCCAATCTTTCTGTTTCCAATGATTTTCCCTGTCTCTGCTATCCCACTCACATAAAAAACAAGAAACTTTGTGTACCCACCTTGCTGTCCAAGGATCATCGATATTACTTTGAGATGACCACACAGGATCCACTTATGATCGTCGTACTTAATTTTCTGGAGAACAAATTTTAAATTGTCGTACCGTTCTTTTAAGTGTACAGAATGCCCTATGGGTATTGACGCATACCTGTTTCCGTTGTGAAGCAGGACAACTTTAAGGCTTCGTTTCGACGAATCGATGAATAGTTTCCAATCAGTGCTTTCGTACGAAATGTTGAATGTCTTAAACAGTCCAAACACATCATTGCAGAATACAAAGTCTCCTTCTTCCGAAAAGTATGGAATAAAATCTTTTTCTCTGTACCTGAACCAGGAAAACAAAGCGCCAGTATAAGTACGTCTTATATTTGTGATTTTTTTTCGATATATAACACATTTGGCTGGTCCAAAAAGACGTCGACACAACGACTAAAATCGTGAGTTTTTACTTTCTATATTTCTATATTCTATTATATTATGTCTATTATAAGCCGCAAAATAATACGTTTTATACGAAACAAACCTATTTCACTGTCATTAAGTCTCATATTTGTGATATTTTTCGACATATACTACATTTGGCAAATTACGATTTGCAAAAAATTCTGACGTGATGGAAAGAAACTAAGGTCATTTTTGGATTCAGCGCACAAACATACATAGGAATCCATCATCAAAACTTGAAAAACATGATGCAACCGAAAAAATGCAGGCCTGTGTTATTTAAAAATTAGCTGCCTCTGTTCTGCATACTCCAATGTTGGAAGTGTTCCTCATTCGTTCTTTACATATTCTTATCTATCGCTTTTTGTTACGCCTTTCACTGTCTCAAAGATTTAATTTCTGTACCTTATATTCCAGTTTCCTACGGTTCGTTATTGTCCATTTTTCAAAACCGTACTACAATACTGGCCTATACATTGTCTGTAGACGTTTAAATTTGTACTACAGGAAACTTGTTCTGTTAAAGGAAACTGTTTAGTCTTAGGGATAACCATTTGCACGTTCACTGTGGGATTTCTCTGGTTGTATTGAAAACAGTTTGTAGGAACCAAATCACTAGATAAACTGCATAAACAAACTTACTCCAGTTTTGTTAGTTTTATTAGCAGCCACCTTAACACCAACTTTGTCATTACTTATTACCACACTGCTAAATACTTCGTTTTAGACGAGGCCTTTCGGTGTCTCCACCATCTTCAGGTCTTAAAGGACCCAGGTCAGGTCATCAGGTCGTTTAAGACCTGAAGATGATGGAGACACCGAAAGGCCTCGTCAAGAATGAAGTATTTAGCAGTGTGGCAATAAGTAGTGACAAAGTTGGTGCAAACTTACTTCGTATGAATTTTTGTTGTCAGCGAAAATTTACCCATTTTGTGAAGAGGAAAGGCGATATTCTTCGGTAGTCGTAACTGAAAGACCAACTGAACTCTGAAAAAACAAAAAACTAAAATTGTTAAATAGGTAGCGCGTTTGGGCTGAAAATCCGTAGAATTCCTGTGGGGATGAGAAATACAGAAATCAGTTGAAATAAATGACAGTGCTGCGGGTAACTAGTGCTGCACACGGGAGGCTGAACGGGGTAGAGAGAGAGAGAGAGGGAGAGCTGTGTATTGGAACGCGGAGCTACAAATTGATGCCCCATCCCCATACCGACACTGGGGCGCCGTTGTAAGGCGTCCAACTTACAACAATCTCACCCTTCCATTAGTGCCCATTTCATTCTTTCCCCCGCCGCACACCCATCGACCAAAAACACACATACACACACACACACACACACACACACAAATATTGTCTAACAAGTTACTACATGTAGCAAGAGCAACACAATAGCTTCTCTCTCTCATACTTTTATTGTTCTGTCTGTC